>CM060947.1:42359760-42767260 GCA_030765055.1 Mantis religiosa
CCCAGGTGTCAGTTCTACATTATCTTCACAGACACTGTTAACAATAGTTATAGTGCATAACTTCTTATATCACAATACGATAATTTAAATTTAATTGAACAACCCCGAACATGCACACGAAACTTACTTTCTCGAAATTCGAAACTTCCCGCGAACTGCATTCCTTTCCTCTTAATTGCCAACTCGATACTATTTCCTCCAGCGTTGCCAACTCTTCGAGATGGGAAAACAACTAAAAATGGCGTAGGCTGGGTAAAAATTTCGAACACTTTGCATAAGTTAGCAATATAGTACAACAAATATTAACAGCACGCAAGTTAAATAGAAGCTAAGGGGAATAAACTCTCAACATTGCAGATTTTGATTAAAAAGATGTAATAGCCCCACTTACTGAGGAAATGAACACAAAGATTCAGTATTTAGTAGCAATAAATGCGGTATATAAACGTGTGAGAAGTCACAGCAAGAATTAAGCTTATTAATCAGATTGATATCATAAATGAATAAATATAACTTATATTTAGCTTGAATGTTTATTCTCCCAAAAATATCTAAAGCAATTTTGGTACGAAATACCATGTGTTTGAAACACATGCTTTAGAACAAAATTTATAATTTTAATTCTCTGTTTTCCTTACCCTCTATTAAATCCAGAGCTCTTACTGACCTACTTTATTGTTTAACACCAAGTCCGCGTTAATTAAACGAGAGGGATGACGCTGGCGGTTTCGTCTGTGGTCCGCATTCGGGAGGTCAGGATTCGATACCCGTGGCAGGTTTACCTGACCTATGGGGTTTTCTGGGGTTTTACCGGGTCGACAGGCGAATGCTTGCTAGGTTAATTACATCCCCTGAATGTAGAAGTATCGGCGGGAGTGTCGGCGTTGTATGGCAGGATGATACGGTCCTGGTAAACACTTCCTCCTATATTAGGACAGTCTATGGTCTTCGAGCTGGCTTGTGGCCTTCGAGTGGTTCGTTTCTGGATCACGGTGGGTGGGATACCGGTTGTACTGGCCTGCCGGGGAGTTTCCAAATGGTCAATTGTGGGGACCCTGCCCTCTGTACTGTCATGACTCCATGGGACGCCCGCCCTCTGTCTCACCTCGCCTCATCCTTCCACCTGGCGACGCCCCACTTGGGACATAGGTACAATAGACAAAGTTTGGACCTCCATAGCGTAATCCAGTCCAGTTCCCGTTAAGTGAGATCAACTTGTTTCTCTGTCCAAGAGCAAAGCCGCAGCACTTGCTGAGAGAAGTCTACCACTTTCGTTTCGTTGAGGAAATGCTCCTGTACGCCGGTCTGTTAGAGCTAGATTCGACCAAAGCTTCCAGTAATTCCGTAATTATCCATTGATTTAGACATTATTTATGGATACTTATGTTCTGTGCCAATGTCCATGTTCCTTGTTTGTCGTCTCATTACCTAACATTATTGCTTCTAGCTCACTCTCACATTAATTTCTATTTACTTCTTATTTTCTTTAATACGTTCTCTATATTTTATTTTAAATCTTCCCTTACCTCTTCCTTGTCTTTCTTCCCCACTTTCATTTCGTCAAAACTTATCAGTATTAATTCCACTATTTGTTATCACTCAATATGTACTTCCTTTTCCTCTTTCACCGTAATGTCACGGCGACGGCGGGTGCCTGCAGTGGAGAAATTAAAAGTGAGTCAAACTATTTCACCACCAGCACGAGAACTCAAACTGACGTCAGAAAGCCGGAAGCGAAGAACCGCATTGTTACGACAATCCGAATCAAGGGAATTCCACTTCCAGAACCTCTTCACGTGATCGGTAAGGTATAACAGGGGGTGCGAAACCAATCAAGTCGAGTTCACAGTTCAGTTCAGATTGAGTGGCGAGTGCAGTACATCACAGCTCCGTAGTCTGCAAGGAATATGTTCAGTTGACCAATGAGTATCGGGAATTGTTGTAACAAGACGAGCGTAAAAGGGAAACGTTGTGTGTGTGCCAGAGGAATTACTAGCAGCGCTAGTTAGTGAGTGCAACAGAGACATAAAGCGACATTAAATAGAAGTGCCTTTGTAAAAAGTGATTGTAAGTCAGCATTGGTGCGAGTTTAGTGACAAAGTGAACTAAGGTGATCTTGGTCTTGTCACAATATCTTTTCACCGCAGTTGCTTGTCTTATCACACGGCGCAGTGTACCCTATATAAGCTAATATCACTTCTCTCTTTGTTTCGTTTCCTTCTTTTCACATTTCATCACGTCCTACATTATTTTGCTCATTTCTTCTCCTTCGCACCCAGCAAGTGTATTCCTCACCATTATCCTTTGGTTTAGATGGATTCCTCATTTTTCGTGTACGTTTAGACATTTTTATCTGATAAGGCACTATTTGCTGGTTATAAGTCATTTTAAGAACAAATCCTGGTTGGTTTTTATCAGTTATCTTGAGTGTGGTTGCGTTATTCTTATATTCCTAAAGCTAAAACTTGTTGCAACTCTACTGGAAAGTAGCATTTGGACTTGTCCAACTAAAAGGTTCACGTCTACAATAAGACAGACTTCTACTCTCTACCTGCTACTTTCGAGGATCTACAATACAGAAGCTAGTCATGTCGAAAGTATAAGCAAATTGTAAATCAAATAGGATCAGTTGCAAGTAATCTAAGTCAAGGCATGGACAAGTATTCCCTCGACGAACAACGACAATATTTGTTACATGTCTTCTTTATGTAACAGTCGTCCTTTAAATCTGTAAACTGCCTGTAATCCAGTATTTGGTGAAATGTGTAAGGAGATCAACAAATGAAGTCATTCTTTGTTATTATAAGGTTTTGGTTTTAAGATAATGTTTAGGTCATCGATATTTGAACCGTAATCATGATACAGTTCAGTGTGCAATATGCCTTTTGTTATTTAAGGATGTCACTCCTTCCAGAGTGTTGGATACCCGACATTACAACTTAGTAGAGTCAATAATAATAATATTAGTAGCAGATTTTTGGTCTCTATGAAAATAGAATTATTTTTATTTTTCTGTTGAGTACAGCAAAGAGTGACCACTAAAGTTTTTGAACATACATTCTGAACACAGTATGTGGAGCTGAAGTAACAAACACTTGGTTACCTTCCTCGTCCACATACTCTGTGTAAGGCAGACTGAAGATGCACGTCATGCCCATTTTCTCGCAGATGCTAGCCGAGTAGAAACTCGTACAGTCCACTCTTACTACTGGCAGCTGTTTTTCTTTGGCTACATCACATGACCTCTGCAAAAGACGGCGACCTAAGCCCCGGCCTCGAGCTTTAGGTGCTACGCCCAGTACGAACACCCCCATAACTTTCGTAACACCTAGTTTATCCCAAGAGCCCGACTTCTTGTCCATGATTGACAGAAATCGCATGATCTTCAAGAATCCCCTCTCTTGACCCTCGGGGGCCTTCTTCTCCATGGAGTATGCGTCATCGGGAGTCATCTCGCCGTTCAGAGCCAATCCCACCATGTCTCCGTTCTCGTCCAGCGCCAAGAGAGTTAGACCCTGGGACAGAACTTCCATGTCATCCTTATCTTCCTCAGGTTCGTCTTCCTCTGCAAGCTTCAGGTATACAGAGAGTGGCTCGCCGCGGATGAACACGTCTCTCATGAACTTATTGACACGGTTCTTGTCCTGGATAGTCGCTGGTACGATCTGGTATACATCCGCCATCTGTTTGGAAATAAAACACATTAGCTGTATTGTAATTGAGATTGCTGACGAGCAAAGTTGGCAGTACTGCCACCCCCTGTGGGGTCCGGGACTCGGAAAGGTTCTATACGTAAGTAAACTGCAAAACATAAAATGTGGATTTTCCTAAACTACATTTGGAACAAATGTGCCTAATTAACGTGACCAAAACTTTTTGGTTACTTTACACTTTTTAAACTATTAAGTCGCCATCATTTTGTTTCTCGTGGGAAGAAATTAATAACAGTACACTAAGTTATAGGAGTATGGCGCATAATTATTATTATTATTATTATTATTATTATTATTATTATTATTATTATTATTATTATTATTATTATTATTATTATTATTATTATTATTATTATTATTATTATTATTATTATTATTATTATTATTATTATTATTATTATTATTATTATTATTATTATTATTATTATTATTATTATTATTATTATTATTATTATTATTATTATTATTATTATTATTATTATTATTATTACTACTATTATTATTATTATTACTATTAATAATAATAATTTCAAGCTTATTAAGCGTTAATACAAAAGTTTGATTACTATTGGCATCACTTCAACCTCATTTGCTACTTCAATAATAATAATAATAATAATAATAATAATAATAATAATAATAATAATAATAATAATAATAATAATAATAATAATAATAATAATAATAATAATAATAATAATAATAATAATAATAATAATAATAATAATAATAATAATAATAATAATAATAATAATAATAATAATAATAATAATAATAATAATAATAATAATAATAATAATAATAATAATAATAATAATAATAATAATAATAATAATAATAATAATAATAATAATAATAATAATAATAATAATAATAATAATAATAATAATAATAATAATAATAATAATAATAATAATAATAATAATAATAATAATAATAATAATAATAATAATAATAATAATAATAATAATAATAATAATAATAATAATAATAATAATAATAATAATAATAATAATAATAATAATAATAATAATAATAATAATAATAATAATAATAATAATAATAATAATAATAATAATAATAATAATAATAATAATAATAATAATAATAATAATAATAATAATAATAATAATAATAATAATAATAATAATAATAATAATAATAATAATAATAATAATAATAATAATAATAATAATAATAATAATAATAATAATAATAATAATAATAATAATAATAATAATAATAATAATAATAATAATAATAATAATAATAATAATAATAATAATAATAATAATAATAATAATAATAATAATAATAATAATAATAATAATAATAATAATAATAATAATAATAATAATAATAATAATAATAATAATAATAATAATAATAATAATAATAATAATAATAATAATAATAATAATAATAATAATACGTAGTAAATAATGGACTAAAGTAACCTCTATGGTAGATCCACCCACAAGGAAAAAGTACCTCCCCGGGGAATACCCTCGCTACAGTGTAGTGTTTTGTTTCCGCTTTCAGTGTACATTCTGTGTTGGCTGTGGTAGGACAGTGCTAAGGTAAGTTAGGACATAGCATAGTCAAATTGATTTACATTCTGCCGAAATTTACTTCTTGCCTCACTTGTTTCTTATAGTATTTGCTCAGTAAAATAGAACAAAAAAATCTGATATCGCAAGATTTCAGATAGTCACAGAAAATACTTGAAAACACAACAATGCAATTGATTGTTACAACTTTTTTTACGTTCATCAAGGATAAATATTTAAAATAAATCAGCTAAGCCTACCGATAAATATCTATATTACAGAAAAATCACTTCCAGCATATTTTCGTTTGTGCTTTTAACATTTTTAGAGAGAAAATTGCATCTTCATGAGTTCTTCTAGTCAGTATCGTTTATTTTTACTTTTATTCTAAGAACTATTCTTACAAAATTAATTGTTTGATATTAGCTGTGTGTTGTAGTAGAAGTAGAATCGAAGTGAACAACTGAATACCATAGCCGGGATTTGAACCACGACTGTTCCAGATCCCATGGCAACGTGCGTTACTGTGTTTTTACGAAAAGTGATTTTTGCTTTTTTATGTTAATTCAGAAAAAACGCAGTACATAGTTACAGAATTGCACATTCCTTGTAGATAACAAGAGGAAGTGAACATGTTGCTGTATGCCCTTCACCAGTAGCGAGGCGAGACTTTCAAAGTGAGGGAAGCTCCATATAGTAATTTTCATAAAAATAAGAGAGAATAATGTCTCAAAGAACTAAGGCTACGCTTTAGTACACTTTCTATTGTACAGTCACACATAGGTCCAGTAGCGAGGCGTGACTTTCAAAGTGAGGGAAGCTCCATATAGTAATTTTCATTAAGATAAGAGAGAACAATGACTCAAACAACTAAGGCTACGCTTTAGTACACTTTCTATTGTACAGTCACACATAGGTCCAGTAGCGAGGCGAGACTTTCAAAGTGAGGGAAGCTCCATATAGTAATTTTCATTAAGATAAGAGAGAACAATGACTCAAACAACTAAGGCTACGCTTTAGTACACTTTCTATTGTACAGTCACACATAGGTCCAGTAGCGAGGCGAGACTTTCAAAGTGAGGGAAGCTCCATATAGTAATTTTCATTAAGATAAGAGAGAACAATGACTCAAACAACTAAGGCTACGCTTTAGTACACTTTCTATTGTACAGTCACACATAGGTCCAGTAGCGAGGCGAGACTTTCAAAGTGAGGGAAGCTCCAAATAATAATTTTCATTAAAATAAGGGAGAATAATGACTCAAACAACTAAGGCTACTCTTTAGTACTCTTTCTATTGTACAGTCACACGTAGGTCCAGTAGCGAGGCGAGACTTTCAAAGTGAGGGAAGCTTCATATAGTAATTTTCATTAAGATAAGAGAGAACAATGACTCAAACAACTAAGGCTACTCTTTAGTACTCTTTCTATTGTACAGTCACACATAGGTCCAGTAGCGAGGCGAGACTTTCAAAGTGAGGGAAGCTCCATATAGTAATTTTCATTAAGATAAGAGAGAACAATGACTCAAACAACTAAGGCTACTCTTTAGTACTCTTTCTATTGTACAGTCACACGTAGGTCCAGTAGCGAGGCGAGACTTTCAAAGTGAGGGAAGCTCCATATAGTAATTTTCATTAAGATAAGAGAGAACAATGACTCAAACAACTAAGGCTACTCTTTAGTACTCTTTCTATTGTACAGTCACACGTAGGTCCAGTAGCGAGGCGAGACTTTCAAAGTGAGGGAAGCTCCATATAGTAATTTTCATTAAGATAAGAGAGAACAATGACTCAAACAACTAAGGCTACTCTTTAGTACTCTTTCTACTGTACAGTCACACGTAGGTCCAGTAGCGAGGCGAGACTTTCAAAGCGAGGGAAGCTCCATATAGTAATTTTCATAAAAATAAGAGAGAATAATGACTCAAACAACTAAGGCTACTCTTTAGTACTCTTTCTACTGTACAGTCACACGGAGGTCCAGTAGCGAGGCGAGACTTTCAAAGCGAGGGAAGCTCCATATAGTAATTTTCATAAAAATAAGAGAGAATAATGACTCAAAGAACTAAGGCTACTCTTTAGTACTCTTTCTATTGTACAGTCACACATAGGTCCAGTAGCGAGGCGAGACTTTCAAAGTGAGGGAAGCTCCATATAGTAATTTTCATTAAGATAAGAGAGAACAATGACTCAAACAACTAAGGCTACTCTTTAGTACTCTTTCTACTGTACAGTCACACGTAGGTCCAGTAGCGAGGCGAGACTTTCAAAGCGAGGGAAGCTCCATATAGTAATTTTCATAAAAATAAGAGAGAATAATGACTCAAACAACTAAGGCTACTCTTTAGTACTCTTTCTACTGTACAGTCACACGGAGGTCCAGTAGCGAGGCGAGACTTTCAAAGCGAGGGAAGCTCCATATAGTAATTTTCATAAAAATAAGAGAGAATAATGACTCAAACAACTAAGGCTACTCTTTAGTACTCTTTCTACTGTACAGTCACACGGAGGTCCAGTAGCGAGGCGAGACTTTCAAAGCGAGGGAAGCTCCATATAGTAATTTTCATAAAAATAAGAGAGAATAATGACTCAAACAACTAAGGCTACTCTTTAGTACTCTTTCTATTGTACAGTCACACGTAGGTCCAGTAGCGAGGCGTGACTTTCAAAGTGAGGGAAGCTCCATATAGTAATTTTCATAAAAATAAGAGAGAATAATGACTCAAAGAACTAAGGCTATACTTTAGTACTCTTTCTATTGTACAGTCACACGTAGGTCCAGTAGCGAGGCGTGACTTTCAAAGTGAGGGAAGCTCCATATAGTAATTTTCATAAAAATAAGAGAGAATAATGACTCAAACAACTAAGGCTACTCTTTAGTACTCTTTCTACTGTACAGTCACACGTAGGTCCAGTAGCGAGGCGAGACTTTCAAAGCGAGGGAAGCTCCATATAGTAATTTTCATAAAAATAAGAGAGAATAATGACTCAAAGAACTAAGGCTATACTTTAGTACTCTTTCTATTGTACAGTCACACGTAGGTCCAGTAGCGAGGCGTGACTTTCAAAGTGAGGGAAGCTCCATATAGTAATTTTCATAAAAATAAGAGAGAATAATGACTCAAACAACTAAGGCTACTCTTTAGTACTCTTTCTACTGTACAGTCACACGTAGGTCCAGTAGCGAGGCGAGACTTTCAAAGCGAGGGAAGCTCCATATAGTAATTTTCATAAAAATAAGAGAGAATAATGACTCAAACAACTAAGGCTACTCTTTAGTACTCTTTCTACTGTACAGTCACACGTAGGTCCAGTAGCGAAGCGAGACTTTCAAAGCGAGGGAAGCTCCATATAGTAATTTTCATAAAAATAAGAGAGAATAATGACTCAAACAACTAAGGCTACTCTTTAGTACTCTTTCTACTGTACAGTCACACGTAGGTCCAGTAGCGAAGCGAGACTTTCAAAGCGAGGGAAGCTCCATATAGTAATTTTCATAAAAATAAGAGAGAATAATGACTCAAACAACTAAGGCTACTCTTTAGTACTCTTTCTATTGTACAGTCACACGTAGGTCCAGTAGCGAGGCGAGACTTTCAAAGCGAGGGAAGCTCCATATAGTAATTTTCATAAAAATAAGAGAGAATAATGACTCAAACAACTAAGGCTACTCTTTAGTACTCTTTCTACCGTACAGTCACACGTAGGCCCAGTAGCGAGGCGAGACTTTCAAAGCGAGGGAAGCTCCATATAGTAATTTTCATAAAAATAAGAGAGAATAATGACTCAAACAACTAAGGCTACTCTTTAGTACTCTTTCTACTGTACAGTCACACGTAGGTCCAGTAGCGAAGCGAGACTTTCAAAGCGAGGGAAGCTCCATATAGTAATTTTCATAAAAATAAGAGATAATATTGACTCAAACAACTAAGGCTACTCTTTAGTACTCTTTCTATTGTACAGTCACACGTAGGTCCAGTAGCGAGGCGTGACTTCCAAAGTGAGGGAAGCTCCAAATAATAATTTTTATTAAAATAAGAGAGAATAATCACTCAAACAACTAAGGCTACCCTTTAGTACTCTTTCTATTGTACAGTCACACGTAGGTCTAGTGGGTAGGCGTGAGTTTCAAAGCGAGGAAAGCTCCAAATAATAATTTTCATTAAAATAAGGGAGAATAATGACTCAAACAACTAAGGCTACTGTTTAGCACTCTTTCTATTGTACAGTCACACGTAGGTCCAGTAGCGAGGCGTTACTTTCAAAGTGAGGGAAGCTCCAAATAATAATTTTCATTAAAATAAGGGAGAATAATGACTCAAACAACTAAGGCTACTCTTTAGTACTCTTTCTATTGTACAGTCACACGTAGGTCCAGTAGCGAGGCGAGACTTTCAAAGTGAGGGAAGCTCCATATAGTAATTTTCATTAAGATAAGAGAGAACAATGACTCAAACAACTAAGGCTACTCTTTAGTACTCTTTCTATTGTACAGTCACACATAGGTCCAGTAGCGAGGCGAGACTTTCAAAGTGAGGGAAGCTCCATATAGTAATTTTCATTAAGATAAGAGAGAACAATGACTCAAACAACTAAGGCTACTCTTTAGTACTCTTTCTATTGTACAGTCACACGTAGGTCCAGTAGCGAGGCGAGACTTTCAAAGTGAGGGAAGCTCCATATAGTAATTTTCATTAAGATAAGAGAGAACAATGACTCAAACAACTAAGGCTACTCTTTAGTACTCTTTCTATTGTACAGTCACACATAGGTCCAGTAGCGAGGCGAGACTTTCAAAGTGAGGGAAGCTCCATATAGTAATTTTCATTAAGATAAGAGAGAACAATGACTCAAACAACTAAGGCTACTCTTTAGTACTCTTTCTACTGTACAGTCACACGTAGGTCCAGTAGCGAGGCGAGACTTTCAAAGCGAGGGAAGCTCCATATAGTAATTTTCATAAAAATAAGAGAGAATAATGACTCAAACAACTAAGGCTACTCTTTAGTACTCTTTCTACTGTACAGTCACACGGAGGTCCAGTAGCGAGGCGAGACTTTCAAAGCGAGGGAAGCTCCATATAGTAATTTTCATAAAAATAAGAGAGAATAATGACTCAAACAACTAAGGCTACTCTTTAGTACTCTTTCTACTGTACAGTCACACGGAGGTCCAGTAGCGAGGCGAGACTTTCAAAGCGAGGGAAGCTCCATATAGTAATTTTCATAAAAATAAGAGAGAATAATGACTCAAACAACTAAGGCTACTCTTTAGTACTCTTTCTACTGTACAGTCACACGTAGGTCCAGTAGCGAGGCGAGACTTTCAAAGTGAGGGAAGCTCCATATAGTAATTTTCATAAAAATAAGAGAGAATAATGACTCAAAGAATTAAGGCTACTCTTTAGTACTCTTTCTATTGTACAGTCACACGTAGGTCCAGTAGCGGGGCGTGACTTTCAAAGTGAGGGAAGCTCCATATAGTAATTTTCATAAAAATAAGAGAGAATAATGACTCAAAGAACTAAGGCTATACTTTAGTACTCTTTCTATTGTACAGTCACACGTAGGTCCAGTAGCGAGGCGTGACTTTCAAAGTGAGGGAAGCTCCATATAGTAATTTTCATAAAAATAAGAGAGAATAATGACTCAAACAACTAAGGCTACTCTTTAGTACCCTTTCTACTGTACAGTCACACGTAGGTCCAGTAGCGAGGCGAGACTTTCAAAGCGAGGGAAGCTCCATATAGTAATTTTCATAAAAATAAGAGAGAATAATGACTCAAACAACTAAGGCTACTCTTTAGTACTCTTTCTACTGTACAGTCACACGTAGGTCCAGTAGCGAAGCGAGACTTTCAAAGCGAGGGAAGCTCCATATAGTAATTTTCATAAAAATAAGAGAGAATAATGACTCAAACAACTAAGGCTACTCTTTAGTACTCTTTCTATTGTACAGTCACACGTAGGTCCAGTAGCGAGGCGAGACTTTCAAAGCGAGGGAAGCTCCATATAGTAATTTTCATAAAAATAAGAGAGAATAATGACTCAAACAACTAAGGCTACTCTTTAGTACTCTTTCTACCGTACAGTCACACGTAGGCCCAGTAGCGAGGCGAGACTTTCAAAGCGAGGGAAGCTCCATATAGTAATTTTCATAAAAATAAGAGAGAATAATGACTCAAACAACTAAGGCTACTCTTTAGTACTCTTTCTACTGTACAGTCACACGTAGGTCCAGTAGCGAAGCGAGACTTTCAAAGCGAGGGAAGCTCCATATAGTAATTTTCATAAAAATAAGAGATAATATTGACTCAAACAACTAAGGCTACTCTTTAGTACTCTTTCTATTGTACAGTCACACGTAGGTCCAGTAGCGAGGCGTGACTTCCAAAGTGAGGGAAGCTCCAAATAATAATTTTTATTAAAATAAGAGAGAATAATGACTCAAACAACTAAGGCTACCCTTTAGTACTCTTTCTATTGTACAGTCACACGTAGGTCTAGTGGGTAGGCGTGAGTTTCAAAGCGAGGAAAGCTCCAAATAATAATTTTCATTAAAATAAGGGAGAATAATGACTCAAACAACTAAGGCTACTGTTTAGCACTCTTTCTATTGTACAGTCACACGTAGGTCCAGTAGCGAGGCGTGACTTTCAAAGTGAGGGAAGCTCCAAATAATAATTTTTGTTAAAATAAGAGAGAATAATGACTCAAACAACTAAGGCTACCCTTTAGTACTCTTTCTATTGTACAGTCACACGTAGGTCCAGTAGCGAGGCGTGACTTTCAAAGTGAGGGAAACTCCAAATAATAATTTTTATTAAAATAAGGGAGAATAATGACTCAAACAACTAAGGCTACTGTGTAGCACTCTTTCTGTTGTAGGTCTAGTTAAAGTATACTGTATTCCCTTGTACCTATAATAAGATAATGTTTATCTTGAAGTAGTGCAATAAGTGTTTGTACAGGAGTAGAGAAAGTCATGTATACATCACATAACGACCAAAACATTTGACTATCACTTAACGTCTACCGTATTCCCTTGTAACTACAATAAGATAATGTTTATCTTGAAGTAGTGCAATAAGTGTTTGTACAGGAGTAGAGAAAGTCATGTATACATCACATAACTACCAAAACATTTGACTATCACTTAACGTCTACCGTATTCCCTTGTAACTACAATAAGATAATGTTTATCTTGCAGTAGATAGAGCAATAAGTGTTTGTACAAGAGTAGAGAAAGTCATGTATACATCACATAACGATCAAAACATTTGACTGTTTGTACAGGATTAGAGAAAGTCATATGAGAGTAACACATCTGTAAATGTCCTATGGTTTCGTCAATTCTACAAACGACGGTGTCTTTCTAGATAAACACAAATTTTGACCGTTATTACTGTAAATATACTAAAGACAACGTGTATCAGGTTCTGTTTCAGTTCACTTTAGGACGAGTCCCTCAGCGCGCGGTTAGACCGGTGGATGTTAGAACTAATATTACCATAGTCCCTGGCTCTTGTTTCACTGTGTGAAGCCCGCAATGCACAATTATTATGTTTAGTAATAAATATAGTGAAATGTAGAATCGTAATCCGTAATTTGTCCGCAATGTAAACGGAAAGGCAAGCAAAGCAGCAACTTACCGTGCTGGCTGTGCAGACGTGTCCCACTTTATCAGTGGACACCAAATCTCCATATTCGCCATCTGTTGGACCAACCACAAAACATAACGCCACGTGCTGCAGACCTCAAGGTCCTTCACTGATAGTTAAAACGTCTTTATTACGGGAAATACATATTTGTATCAAGGTTTTACCGTGTTCTGGCGTGTGCTTGTGCTAAAAATAACCTCAATTCAATAGTCATTGTAGTTGGGAAAGTACCGTTCTATATGAATATTGTTAAATAATTGTGAGGGCATCGAGGAAGATTACTTTCATGAAATGTTAACAATGTAGTCCAAATTTAATTAAAAAGCGTCACAGTTAAAATGTTTAATCAGGTAGATAAGTTGAATATTATTTTATATTGATGTCGACCAAATGTCATTGTGACTGGCAAAGCGAAGTTCATGTTCATGTCATACCTTCAAGTCCTCGCGGTTATGTTAAAGTTTCTATCTGAATGGAGCTGTTAGATACATCGTTTTTATGTTCAAATGAGTACAGGGTACATAGAGCTCAGAGCTACTAGACTTTCGTCCTTCAGGATAATAGAAAAGTTTATACAGATAATTTCCTGATCTCGGTAGCTTTTGTTCGTGAGACTGACACGTTACAGAGGCGAGCTTAGTAAATTGATAGTAGACCTGCAAGTTTGGTCATTCAGAAAGAAAAGAAAATTAAATGTAATAGTTTGGAGTTAATTAACTATCATTTGCAGTAACAAATTGCGTAACAGTTTAGTTACAGAAATTAATTGTTCTTTCACACTAGCCGTGTGTAGGACACACCATGAAAGGGTAGAGCCAGACTAAAAAATTCAATGCCATAGCCGGGATTTGAACCACAGATCTCCTGGTCTCCATCTTGTTACTCTACACCATTGAGCTACTATGGCCAATATGCCAACAGGACATTAAATTCTTCAACTAACTCAAAGTAAGTCGCCAGTAGGTGCAATTAGGTGTGTATAATGCATACTTTATGATGATTATAATTTGTGGTGCATTGAAGCGGTTGTCATGGTCAAGCCGTACCTACCTGCAGTTGATTACATGCGCGATCGATAACACTACAGTCCATGTGCAGAATACCTATGGAAAAACACACACACATCTCCGGCTTTTAGTACTAATTAATCAAGTAATAAGTGGTTTTATATTCTAGCTGCATTCAGATCAATTTACGCACTAAAGCTATAATGGTCCGTTTCTGGCCATTCCACATGTGAAAGTGATCATTTTTCTGGATCCTTCAGTTTTCTCAATAATTTTATTAGGATTTCCTAAAATATTTCCCCACCAAAATAAAGTTTAACCTTTACCAAATACGAAATGTGTTGCTCTCCTAACGCATTCTACTCTTGTATAAACCTTTATTACTCTATCTACTTCAAGATAAACATTATCTTATTGTAGATACAAGGGAATACAGTAGACTCTAAGTGATAGTCAAATGTTTTGGTCGTTATGTGATGTATACATGACTTTCTCTACTCTTGTACAAACACTTATTGCTCTATGTACTTCAAGATAAACATTATCTTATTGTAGTTACAAGGGAATACAGTAGACTCTAAGTGATAGTCACATGTTTTGGTCGTTATGTGATGTACACATGACTTTCTCTGCTCTTGTACAAACACTTATTGCTCTATCTACTTCAAGATAAACATTATCTTATTGTAGATACAAGGGAATACAGTAGACTCTAAGTGATAGTCAAATGTTTTGGTCGTTATGTGATGTATACATGACTTTCTCTACTCTTGTACAAACACTTATTGCTCTATCTACTTCAAGATAAACATTACCTTATTGTAGTTACAAGGGAATACAGTAGACTCTAAGTGATAGTCAAATGTTTTGGTCGTTATGTGATGTACACATGACTTTCTCTACTCTTGTACAAACACTTATTGCTCTATCTACTTCAAGATAAACATTATCTTATTGTAGTTACAAGGGAATACGGTAGACTTTAAGTGATAGTCAAATGTTTTGATCGTTATGTGATGTATACATGACTTTCTCTACTCTTGTACAAACACTTATTGCTCTATCTACTTCAGGATAAACATTATCTTATTGTAGTTACAAGGGAATACGGTAGACTTTAAGTGATAGTCAAATGTTTTGATCGTTATGTGATGTATACATGACTTTCTCTACTCTTGTATAAACTTTTATTACTCTATCTACTTCAAGATAAACATTATCTTATTGTAGATACAAGGGAATACAGTAGACTCTAAGTGATAGTCAAATGTTTTGATCGTTATGTGATGTATACATGACTTTCTCTACTCTTGTACAAACACTTATTGCTCTATCTACTTCAGGATAAACATTATCTTATTGTAGTTACAAGGGAATACAGTAGACTTTAAGTGATAGTCAAATGTTTTGGTCGTTATGTGATGTATACATGACTTTCTCTACTCTTGTACAAACACTTATTGCTCTATCTACTTCAGGATAAACATTATCTTATTGTAGTTACAAGGGAATACAGTAGCCTTTAAGTGATAGTCAAATGTTTTGATCGTTATGTGATGTATACATGACTTTCTCTACTCTTGTACAAACACTTATTGCTCTATCTACTTCAGGATAAACATTATCTTATTGTAGATACAAGGGAATACAGTAGACTCTAAGTGATAGTCAAATGTTTTGATCGTTATGTGATGTACACATGACATTCTCTACTCTTGTCAAACACTCATTGCTCTATCTACTTCAAGATAAACATTATCTTATTGTAGTTACAAGAGAATACAGTAGACTCTAAGTGATAGTCAAATGTTTTGGTCGTTATGTGATGTATACATGACTTTCTCTACTCTTGTACAAACACTTATTGCTCTATCTACTTCAAGATAAACATTATCTTATTGTTGTTACAAGGGAATACAGTAGACTCTAAGTGATAGATGTTTTGGTCGTTATGTGATGTATACATGACTTTCTCTACTCTTGTACAAACACTTATTGCTCTATCTACTTCAAGATAAACATTATCTTATTGTAGTTACAAGGGAATACAGTCGACTTTAAGTGATAGTCAAATGTTTTGGTCGTTATGTGATGTATACATGACTTTCTCTACTCTTGTACAAACACTTATTGCTCTATCTACTTCAAGATAAACATTATCTTATTGTAGTTACAATGGAATACAGTAGACTTTAAGTGATAGTCAAATGTTTTGGTCGTTATGTGATGTATACATGACTTTCTCTACTCTTGTACAAACACTTATTGCTCTATCTACTTCAAGATAAACATTATCTTATTGTAGTTACAAGGGAATACAGTAGACTTTAAGTGATAGTCAAATGTTTTGGTCGTTATGTGATGTATACATGACTTTCTCTACTCTTGTACAAACACTTATTGCTCTATCTACTTCAAGATAAACATTATCTTATTGTAGTTACAAGGGAATACAGTAGACTCTAAGTGATAGTCAAATGTTTTGGTCGTTATGTGATGTATACATGACTTTCTCTACTCTTGTACAAACACTTATTGCTCTATCTACTTCAAGATAAACATTATCTTATTGTTGTTACAAGGGAATACAGTAGACTCTAAGTGATAGATGTTTTGGTCGTTATGTGATGTATACATGACTTTCTCTACTCTTGTACAAACACTTATTGCTCTATCTACTTCAAGATAAACATTATCTTATTGTAGTTACAAGGGAATACAGTCGACTTTAAGTGATAGTCAAATGTTTTGGTCGTTATGTGATGTATACATGACTTTCTCTACTCTTGTACAAACACTTATTGCTCTATCTACTTCAAGATAAACATTATCTTATTGTAGTTACAATGGAATACAGTAGACTTTAAGTGATAGTCAAATGTTTTGGTCGTTATGTGATGTATACATGACTTTCTCTACTCTTGTACAAACACTTATTGCTCTATCTACTTCAAGATAAACATTATCTTATTGTAGTTACAAGGGAATACAGTAGACTTTAAGTGATAGTCAAATGTTTTGGTCGTTATGTGATGTATACATGACTTTCTCTACTCTTGTACAAACACTTATTGCTCTATCTACTTCAAGATAAACATTATCTTATTGTAGTTACAAGGGAATACAGTAGACTTTAAGTGATAATCAAATGTTTTGGTCGCTATGCCATGACTTTGTCTAACACATAAAAAACGAATAACGACTTGCTATTTGAGAAAAGTATAAGTAGTGGAAAATTGAAACAAACAGCAAGGAATATGTCGGAAATGCTCAACTCTAGCCAAAATGGGTTTAACATAAATTGTAAGTTTTAACGAGGTATACATTTGTTGTGCAGTCATGTTTTTTGTGTCTCTTACAGTTTATGAGTTATACAAAAGTCATTTAGAATGAAGGGGACTTCTGTATATATCCTGGGAATGTATAAAGGAAATTTAAAGTTTACTCAAAATATACATTTTATTTGGCATGTAATATCTTAAACATATTGTATTCTAATTATAATTGTTAGAGACATTTTGAGAAACTTAACGTATTCGAGAAGTGTTACACATAATGAGCAGTTTGGGTTGAGGGAATTTTCCTGAAAATGCTTGTGACGTATCTTTGGAAGGTGGTATTTAACCAACTCTTTGTTTTCTAGTTATCTTGTACATTGGCACACTTTTATTCACGGACTCTCTATGTAACAAAGTAAACCTAACCTGGAATTGAGCTTCCTAGTCTTAAAGTATATCATGTTTTTGTTTCAAAATATTTGCGACTACTTGCTTCATATGTTCGTATTTGGCAATGTAACTGCAAGTAGAAGATGTGAAGGTCAGAAATTCAAGGAACGTTACTGTACAAAAATATTTATTTTAAAATACAGAGGTAACATTGACAGAAGTGTCCTATATACACAGAAGACGGTCTAGAAGCCCGAGTTGTATCCGTACAAGATGGAGTGTAAGAACCTGGTGTTCCTGTCATACTCCTCGTTCGACGGCAGTCTTCCAAATGGATCGGACAACTCGTCGGCGATGTCGTCATGGCTCCAGATGGGTGGTGGGGGATTGGGGAGTAGTGTCTTCTCTTCTTCCTGGACAACCTTTGTGGTCGTGAAAGGTTTCCTGGATTTCTTGGGAACCGGTCGGAGTTTACCTGGACGGTACTTCTTGATCGGTCCCGATGTGGACGACGTGGAGTTGAGGGAAGTTGTGCGGAACAGCGACGCCTCCACGTAGGGCATGGGTGCCAACTTGCGATGCTTGGGCTCGATGTCGTCAGCGTCTCTCACGGCGAGGGAGGGAGTTCCCCGGGCTGCTGCCTCGACCACTGTCAGCAGCAGCACTGTCGCCACGAGCACCTGCAAACCACAACACACAACACCGGTCAGAGCATTTTTAAGAAATATTCTAACAGTAAGCAAATGGACAGAGAGACATGACTCAGGTCGTGAGTTTGCTTTCTGTAAATCCTCGTCCTCAACATCAGGGGAGCCGCCACCGGGGAGTTTCAATACATGGCTGTTAGGACCCTGCCCTCTGCTGTTGTCTATCTCTCAGATCCGAATAGTTATCGGGGAGCGCCCCGTCAGAGAATATACACACAAAGGTTTTCACTATTGGAGGTCTAAGTTCGCCAAGTCACAGAGCGTGGTGGTGAGCAAAATGATATTGCCTTGCATTTGCTTTCCCACAGAGTTTCGCTTATTGTTTTTCTATAATTAGTCATCCTTGAAACATATTCCCAGATGCTCCACACACCACTAGATTCTTTCGCTTTCATTTGTTTTTTAATTTACGTCCTCCAACGTTAAGTCATATCGGAAGATGAATGAAATGGGTGAAATGATGCTCAAATGAGTCCGGGGTCCATGGAACTTAGAGTTACCTGACATTCGTCTATCAGGATAAGGGAAAAGCCCGGAAAAAACCTGATCCGGATAACACCCTGACCGAGATTCGAAATCGGGACCTCTTGAACGTGAGGCAGACACGCTACCATCTACGCTACCGAAGCGATATTAACAAAAGTAGCTCTGTGATTATCCCTTATAGGTTCTGATCAGAATGAAGTCTGTACAACTCTCCAGTGTTACTTTTGTGATGCACCAATCTTGGATGAGTACTTGGCAGTGTATTATCGTGTCTCATTTATGACAAATAATGAAGTAAACATTTGACCGAAGTGTAACACCCCGCTGCTAAAATTCCTTGCTTCCAGAAAGATGTATTTTATGAAACCATCAAAATATTTAATGCTCTTCCTAATGATCTTAAAGGAAAAATTGGTAATTTCAGTACTTTTTAAAATGCTGCTAGAGAGTACCTTTGCTCAAAATCATGTTATTCTGTGCAAGAAGATCTGAATGACAGCTTATGTAGCTCTGTAAATAGAATCTAGTTGTTCTAATGACGACAAATCATTGCTAATTTACTTTTATATCTGTTCAAAAGGTATTTTAATGTATGTGTATTGAAGAACTGACAATAAATGTTATCTATTGCAAATACAATACAAAATGTTGAGAGGAACTGACAAAAGTCACATGTATACACATTTACTAGTCGCAGGGGAGTGTTAGATTTTGTACCATACATAATTATCCCTGCCTTGTTTGATATAAAGTGTCTATGTTCAATTTTATATGTCTGTATATTGTAATGTTACGTCCTCCAACGTTAAGTCCTATCGGATATGCGTGAAGTGATGCTCAAATGAGTCCGGGGTCCATGGAGCTTAGAGCTACCCGACATTCCTCGTTTAAGGATAAGGGAAAATGCCGGAAAAAACCTTATCCAGGTAGGTCACCCTGACCGACATTCGAACTATATATATATATTGTTGCCGATTGCATTGTTGTGTGGCTGCGACAAGTCAGTGCCGGGCACGCGAGGGCAGGAAAGAAAGAGACAGAGAGTGGCGCGTAGGGCTGGATGCTTGCCGAGAGAGAGGAAGCAACAGAGAAAGAAAGATGTCTGGATATTTCCGTCCTTCTCTTGCCGCTGCGATCTTCTCGCCTTCTAGAACAATGACTGAGAGTTATAAACAAGCGGCAATGTGTAAGAAGAGTCGGTTGAGTTGTGCAGTTGCAGTGTTATTGTAATTGTGACTTATACCGCAGTATTCATTTGTTTGTTTACGTGAGACGGGAAACGAGACGACTTTGAAGACTGTTGTTTGTATATGTCACATCTTTTTACTGTTGCAAGGGCTGTACAAAGTTACTGTTTACTGCAATAAAGAGTGTTTAATTATATATTAAACTGTACTCCTCTTTGACGTGTTCAATGTTCCCAGGCAACTGAACTCACTGAACGCAGATCAATTTATTCTAATCTAATCTATCGTCTAATTAGACAATAGACTGTACCCTCAAGTCCTGATTTCCACCCCCGTCCATAAATGGGTATTGGCCTGGATCATCAGTTTTTGTTGCAGAGAAATAAAAGGTTGGGAGAACGAAACAGTAAACTTCTTAATAATTTAATTTTAAAACTGCATGTGAAATCCTACAACTTAAACTTTTAGGATTTATATCACCTGTTAATTCTATATTTTCATTAGTCATACAAAATTTGAACCATTTTTAAATGTGTTTAAATGTTAAAATAAATATAAATAATTCTGGTGACTTAAGTTTTAAAAACCTTAGCATAAAACAAAGTAGCTTATTGTCTTTGTAGTTATAACAGCCGTATCAAACTGCAACAGCCACGTATTAAACATGGAAAAAGACAAAAGGCTGTAGTTATATAGTGGGACATTTTAAAAGCGATAAATAAAATTTGTAGCATTTTGCTATGTTTGGAGAAACTGAAAATGAATGAGGAAGCAGTTAAAATTATCTGTTCAGAAGGAAATGGAGGTTTGTTTACTCAAATGGTATTAGTTACAGAAAATGTTTAAAGCGTACACAAGATCAACTTTATGTACTCGAGAAACATGAGATATTCTGTTGATAGGTTCATAGGTTTAGAGGTGGTCTTAGCACTTTCATGGTAGCAACTGGCTCCCCTACCCCCCTGAGGGGTCCAGTGATCCGGCGGATGAGCATTTACAGTTAAACTGCCGCCGAACAACCAGCACGCGATCTCCCACCTGAACCTTTCCAGGAGTTTAGTAATCGCACTATAATGGCTATTTACATTCATTATATTATTGCGAAGCCCTTATCTCCAATAGCTCGGCTTGTCTACACAAACAGCCGACAAATAAAGATAGCTGAGATAAAGGGCTTGCCGGCATAGATTAAGTTACGCTTCTGGAAGGTGATAGCATATTCGGTTTCTTTATTGTTCTGGAACAGTCTCGAATTTATCAAGAAGGCGACGACTCGCCAAGAGTCAGTCGTAAGCAGTAAGCTGTAGTGTGTTGTTATAAACGAGAGCTGATGTTTGTGTTGTCATCGACCTCGGAAGATTGATGTAATGTTGTTACATGAGAATTGAACAGTGTATTTCTACGGAAAACAGGTTATAAAAGTTCAGACAAACTTCTTTATCTCTTTACAAACCACACTCCACTTACATAACTGTTTGAAGTTAGTTAAAAATACCTAAGCGGAGAAGCAGGTAAACATAAAAAGTTGCACGTTTTTAGACTTAAGGCTTTTAAACAGCCCGCCTCGGTAGCGTGGTGGTAGCGTGTCTGCCTCACGTTCAAGAGGTCCCAAGTTCGAATCTCGGTCAGGGTGAGTTATCTGGATAAGGTTCTTTTCCGGCATTTTCCCTTATCCTGAAAGACGAATGTCAGGTAACTCTAAGCTCTGTAGACCCTGGGCTCATTTGAGCATCATTTCACCCATTCCATTCATCGTCCGATATGACTTAACGTTGGAGGACGTAAATTAAAAAAAGAGGCTTTTAAACTGATATCATTCTCTCGTAGCCTTCACCTTTCATTAGTTTAGAAACTTATAGTACGATATAAAATTCTCCGTGTTTTCATCTTCTAGTTCAACTTATTCTTTAAACTTACGTAACTAAAGTTTGGTCTGGAATCTGTCGTGTAGTGAAAATACAAACTACACGAATCTTCACATTCAAATATCAAATTTTCGTTTAAAAATGAATATAATTTCACTATTTACTCACACTGACATCATTAACAAAATCCAGAACAAATGATATAATAAAGTAACCAAGGAACTTATATTCCAAATTTGATAACAATCTGAACAAAACGGAATCGCAAGGAAGTTTTATATGAAGGAAAATGCAGTTGTGAGACACAAAGGCAATATTTAAATGCTATCTACTCTCATTATGTTGTAATGATCCCTATGACATTTAAAAACTGCGTAGAATAAAACATTATATCCTTTGAACCAGAAAAGTAATTGATTCTATTGATGCAAATGAAAATCACACATTTTATCCTCCAAAACCTAAGATTTTTGGTTCACTGTCCCCTTAAATTGTATTGTATAATTAACACAAACATAAACAACCAGCTCACCACTGTGACGTCATAACTATATAAAGCAATTTTCGGAACACCTCGATATACATAATTTTCTCTCCGCCAATTTGACTTCTTGACAAATACTTTCTAACGACATTTTGTTTGAGTTGTTAGTCCTAATGAGGCCGATCACGTCACAAGGTCTCTCTACCACACCTACCTAAGAATCGAACCAAAACCCTCACGAAGCCGGATGCCAAGACGTTTTGCATATGTTACCGTTACAGTCCAAGGTCTTGTTTTCGTTTTCTGTAGCAACTAGTTCAAACTCTGCCAAAGGTTTTACCCAAACCTCAGTTGTCCTTCAAGCGGCGTGCAAAAACTTCCGATAACAGAATTACAACATTGTTTGGTAACCCATGATAGGTCTGCAGGGGACATTCTCATACTGACACCAGACTGTCTAAACAAGTGACTGGCATTAGTCTAAACAAGTGACACATCAGTATCTCTAAACAAGTGACTGATAGACATCAGGATCTCTAAACAAGTGAGTGATATCTAAACATTGAGTTTTTCTAAACAACTTACTAAGATGATACTAAAGTATCATCGATACCTGACTGAGTGACAGTGGTCAACAAGAGACAGTAAATCCCCGGTCTCCCCTACTGCCCCTCTGAAACAATAATGATGCACGTCGTCAAGGAATTGTTCCCCAAGGGCAGTGACGTTGTTAAACAATTTGTTTTATGAAATTGCCCTAACGGACACAGAGCAGAGCAATGATAAACATCCTGATGCACCAGTCCAATGACGTCTACCATAACTTTTAAACCAACTCTAAATCTACTACGTTCTCTAGATCATGTTAATCGACAAACATTTGCACGTTTCGTTATTGTAGTGATAGATATTTGAAAAGTGCATCGTTGTGTAATAGTTTTGTAATTCCGTATATTTCGTGAGAAACAAAAGAACGGCGATAGCATTTTAACAAGCTATATATTGAAGTACTGAGAAATTAAAAACAAGAAATGTGTTCAAACCATTGAATGTATCGAAAATAATAATTTGATAACTTTCAACGCCATCTACATGTACACAGGAGGTACCGAGCGGGATGGTTCAGGCGGTTTAGTCTGTCGCCCGCATTCGGGAGGTCCGTGTTCGATTTCCGTGGCCGACCTACGCGACCCATGGGTTTTTTCAGGGTTTTTCCCGGGTCGCTAGGTGAATGCTGGGTAGGTTAATTACATCCCCCGAATTTCCTGTCCCTCCATTTCATCTCCATTATAATTTCACATCATCTCTCATCTGGTGGTCTGTTTCAGGGTAGAAGTGTCGGCGGGAGACTCGGCGGTGCGTGGTACGATGATATGCTCTGAGGAAAGCTACTTCCTACTCCGGTAGGTCGGTTGTCGGTCTCCGCTCCTCTGCTGGGACCACTTTGGGATCGCCTGCCCGGGACCTTTGTGACCCGGCTGCTGGGCTTGGAGAGCGAGTTCGTTGTCCTGACCTGTCAGAGGAAGTCTCTATCCCAGTAAACTGTAGGAACCCTGTCCTCTGTACTGTCATAACTCCTTGGATCGGCCGCCATCTGTCTCCTTCCCCTCATCCTTCCTCCCGGGGGTGCCCCAATTTGGGACATAGGAACAATGGACCCAGCATGGTGGCCTACGTACCCAATCCCCTCCCTAATGAAATCCTAATCCTAATTCTACACAGGAGGTAGAGGAAGTATTGCATTTCACCCAAAATTTATTTACTGAAAGTTCACTGGAAATACATGTTTAAAGATCCCTCATTCAAAATAAATAAATAAATAAATAAATAAATAAATAAATAAATAAATAAATAAATAAATAAATAAATAAATAAATAAATAAATAAATAAATAAATAAATAAATAAATAAATAAATAAATAAATAAATAAATAAATAAATAAATAAATAAATAAATAAATAAATAAATAAATAAATAAATAAATAAATAAATAAATAAATAAATAAATAAATAAATAAATAAATAAATAAATAAATAAATAAATAAATAAATAAATAAATAAATAAATAAATAAATAAATAAATAAATAAATAAATAAATAAATAAATAAATAAATAAATAAATAAATAAATAAATAAATAAATAAATAAACAAACAAACAAACAAACAAACAAACAAATAAATAAATAAATAAATAAATAAATAAGGTAAATGGCTGTGTGTCTGTGAACACTAGAACTCAAAACTAAAAGTGAATCAAGCGGATGACTCAGGCTGTTTTGTCTGTGGACCACATTCAGAACGTCAGGGTTCGATTCCCGTTGCCGGTCTATCTGACCCATGAGTTTTTTCGAGGGTTTTCCCGGTTTGCCAAGTGAATGCTGAGTACGTTAATTAGATCCCCCGAATTTTCTGTCCCTCCATTTCATCTCCATTATCATTTCACATCATCTCTCATCTGGTGGTCTGTTTCAGGGTAGAAGTGTCGGCGAGTGTCTCGGTGTTGTATGGCAGGTAAACACTTTCTCCTCCGGTAGGCCGTAATACTTATGTCTATGGGAGCAGCATTGCCCAAAACGGAAAGTTGTTAAACTATCAATCTTGTAATTTGAGTATCGTCGATCGTCGAAAGACGTGACGCAAACATTTGCAGGTAATCCTTCCACGCTACATAGCTCTTTATACCAACGGAAAAATTCTGAACATTTTGACTTTCTCAAATTAACAGACACAAGAGTAGAGAAAGCCATAACACATTTTTCATAGCCACATAAGCATAAGATCGACAAATATCAAAATAAAAGGCCTTATCCTTGTTTTCTAGCATAGCTTCATGGTCTTAACTTAAATGTCGCGTTAAACAGCTATTTGATACGTGCAGCATTTTTGAACACAATTAAATATAACAAAATATCGGTTTGAGCTGGTTTTGAACGTGTGACTTTGGAATCAGGTTGTTACACTTCAGATGGTTTTCAACTAGAAATACCAATATACATTTTCGTTATAGATTTATGACGAAATCGCACACATTACGAAAAATTTACTCAATTACAATAAAAATGCTATAAAAATAAAATAAGAGTAGAGCAGATGTGGCACAAGGTTATCGTAGCAGGTATTTGCAAGTTAGCCATGACATAACGAAATTTGCATATAAAATAGCAGCACTGCGTGAAAAGAACGCATTGCATTTGCTGAAAAGTGGAACCCAAGACATCGGATACCAGTTAGGCAATTAACATGATCAAATGTCACCTTCTGAGTGGTCCAGTAGCGTTCCCAGGCATCAAACCCCAGTCCTTGTACTCACATCACCTTCTCTGCCCTATCTACTTCAAGATAAACATTATCTTATTGTAGTTACATGGGAATACAGTTGACGTTAAGAGATAGTCAAATGTTTTGGTCGTTATGTGACGTATATATGACTTTATCTACTCTTGTACAAACACTTATTGCTCTATCTACTTCAAGATAAACGTTATCTTATTTTAGTTACAAGGGAATACAGTAGACTTTAAGTGATAGTCAAATGTTTTGGTCGTTATGTAATATAAACATGACTTTCTCTACTCTTGTACAAACACTTATTGCTCTATCTACTTCAAGATAAACATTATCTTATTGTAGTTACAAGGGAATACAGTAGAATTTAAGTGATAGTCAAATGTTTTGGTCGTTATGTGATGTATACATCACTTTCTCTACTCTTGTACAAACACTTATTGCTCTATCTACTTCAAGATAAACATTATCTTATTGTAGTTACAAGGGAATACAGTAGACTTTAAGTGATAGTCAAATGTTTTGGTCGTTATGTGATGTATGCATGACTTTCTCTACTCTTGTACAAACACTTATTGCTCTATCTACTTCAAGATAAACGTTATCTTATTTTAGTTACAAGGGAGTACAGTAGACTTTAAGTGATAGTCAAATGTTTTGGTCGTTATGTGATGTATACATGACTTTCTCTACTCATGTACAAACCCTTATTGCTCTATCTACTTCAAGATAAACATTATCTTATTTTAGTTAGTAGGAGATACAGTAAACTTTAAGTGATAGTCAAATGTTTTGGTCGTTATGTGATGTATACATGACTTTCTCTACCCTTGTAGAAACACTTATTGCTCTATCTACTTCAAGATTATCTTATTGTTGTTACAAGGGAATACAGTAGACTTTAAGTGATAGTCAAATGTTTTGGTCGTTATGTGATGTCTACATGACTTTCTCTACTCTTGTACAAACACTTATTGCTCTATCTGCTTCAAGATAAACATTATCTTATTGTAGTTACAAGGGAATACAGTAGACTTTAAGTGATAGTCAAATGTTTTGGTCCTTATGTGATGTACACATGACTTTCTGCACTCTTGAACAAACATTTATTGCTCTATCTACTTCAAGATAAACATTATCTTATTTTAGTTAGTAGGGGATACAGTAAACTTTAAGTGATAGTCAAATATTTTGGTCGTTATGTGATGTATACATGACTTTCTCTACCCTTGTAGAAACACTTATTTTTCTATCTACTTCAAGATTATCTTATTGTAGTTACAAGGGAATACAGTAGACTTTAAGTGATAGTCAAATGTTTTGGTCGTTATGTGGTGTATACATGACTTTCTGTACTCTTGAACAAACATTTATTGCTCTATCTACTTCAAGATAAACATAATCTTATTGTTGTTACAAGGTAATACAGTGGACTTTAAGTGATAGTCAAGTGTTTTAGTCGTTATGTGATGTATACATGACTTTGTCTACTCTTGTACAAACACTTATTGCTCTATCTACTTCAAGATAAACATTATCTTAATGTAGTTACAAGGGAATACAGAAGACTTTAGGTGATAGTCAATTGTTTTGGTCGTTATGTGATGTATACATGACTTTCTCTACTCTTGTACAAACACTTTCCTCTATCTACTTCAAGATAAACATTATCTTATTGTAGTTACAAGGGAATACATTAGACTTTAAATGATAGGCAGATGTTTTGGTCGTTATGTGATGTCTTTGTAATTAGATACATTCTCTTTGTATGTACAAGTATAATATTGAGAATAGTATGTTTTTGAAAATTGAAAGAAATGACAAGGAATAATGCGGAAATGGTTCACTCTGCACAAAAGTATATTTAACATAAATTGTGTGTTTTAACAGATCTACCTTTGTTATGTAGTAATATTTTGTCTAACTCTTGCAGTTTAATGTTATACAAAAGTGATTCAGAATGAAGAGAGCTTCTGTAGACATTACCAGAAAATTCAAGATATACATTTTGTCATAAAACCCGACTTTCTGTTTCTAGTTATGTGGTTCACAGACGCACAGATCCTTTTCAAAAATGCTTTATTCAAATTCAGACTCTCAAAAAATGTATTTGTGGAAACTGTTTCTAAAAATACTGTTTTATTCAGGCAATATCCAAACGTTTATTTCTGATATTGACTTTTGGTTAACTACTCGTGTTACAGATGACAAGATGTGCACAAGACTCAAACCCCCATACACGATATTCTGTATACACCTCATTCCTTCACTTTAAATTGTTTGAGATACATTTAGTGAAACATGTTGAAAGAGCGCGCACAACTGACACTTTTGGAAGTAGTCTACTCGAGTCCCAACAGATGGCTGTTGGTCGATATTTAGAGATAATCTCGTTTTGCGAAAGCAAGCTTACCCACCTCCTTGTAGGTATCACTGCTTGTCAGAGGTCAGAAAACGAAATAAAGTTAATATATGTTTTATACAATAGCAGTTTGGTGATAGCAGATGTTAGTTTGACAAGACAAATTTCTAAAGACAGAATTGTACGTGTTTTGTTAATTAGAAGAATCACTTACTGGAAACTGCTTTTATGAGAGCACTATAAATAGTGATACACACCGGGACTCAAACCCACATACCTGGCAGCTGAAGCACAGCACCGACATGACGATATCCTGGCACGCACCAGAGTGACGAGATAGACAACAAGGTCTGGTACTCGCCTGCTCTCGGCCTTCTCCCCTTGCCCCTGCCCCTGTTGGCGGCCCTACTCACTGTTGTCATCTCAACACATTGTTGTGTAGCACATGGTCACCACGACTATCCGGATGTAGGAAGTGGTCGGATGTCCTGTGTTCACTGCCATCAACTTCTGTTTCCTCGTGGGACACTCATTAAAAATAAACAACAGCCGTGTGTAGGCTGAAGTTTGGACATGCAGAGTAGCCGGGATTTGAGCCGCGGACCTAAGTACTTAATATAGTCATCACAAAATGTGTGTATCTCATTGTATATGAGAACCCCTAGTGGTTTACCGGGAGTCAGTTGGAGAATTTAATGTCATGTTGACATGTTGGCTCTGGTAACTTAGTGATTAGAGAATCGGACACATATAGGGAGATCCGTGGTTCAAATCCCGGTTATGGCATTGAATTTTCCAGTCTGACTTTTTCCAAATTACTAATTTCTCTAGCCTCAGTCAACTGTCGTTCACATTGGCATTGGAGAGTGTTTTTTTATTTGTATCGCTTGCAGAAAATAGGAAATTAAACAAATGCTTCAACCTCTGTCCAGTTCATGTTAATCAGAGAAACCTTAATTACACATTTCCTATAGTTATAAGAAGAAAGGAATAGTCGGATTTTTTAAAGTGAATCGTTAAATAATGTCTTTCTACGAAGGCTGTTCATTAAAGAATGTTCATAATTTTTTTACGGTCATAATTTTTCGCACTAAAATTCAGTCTTATTATATTCTGTTAGCTTAATGTGAAACAAACACGCCGTAGTAGTTTCATTGTTGGTACTCCTGGTTCCCGCCTGTGAGAACCAGGCAAGTTCAGACATGTTCAGTATCGCCTACCGCTGTAATGGAGGTAACATGCAGTTAAAGTTGATGTTAGAGGAAAATACGGAGTTTCCATCAACCGTAATAACTGCTGATGAAACTTGGCTATATCATTTTGATCCTGAGAGCAAACAGCAAAGCTCAGTGTGGAAGTCTCCTTCATCACCAACCTCCAAAAAAGCAAAAGTGGTTGCTTCTGCTGAGAAAGTTGTGGTCATCTCATTCTTTGATATTCATGGAATGTTTTATCAGCATGTTGTACCTGCACACACATCAGTAACTGGACAATACTACAGGGATGTCCTGAAAACATCGCAAGTCCATATCAGGCGCAAAAGATCACATTTCCGTGAAGCAGGCTGATTGCTGCACCACGACAATGCGCGGCCGCATATTGCCAATGTTGTTGCTGAATATCTTGCAAAAATCAAGCATCCCTCACCCTCCCTATAGTCCGGATTTACCCCATGTGACCTTTTTTTTTTTTTTTTAATTTCCTAACTTGAAGAAACGCCTTCGTGGGAGGCATTATCCATCATCAGAAGCAGTGGTGAAGGCTGCGGAGACGATTTTGAAGGATTTCTCAAAAAATGGTTTCCAGCATGTCTTTGAAGACTGACATAAACGCTGGGGCAAGTACATCGCATTCAGGGGAGACTATTTTGAGAAGGACCATCAAAATTATGAGGATTGGTAAATGTACGTTGTCAAAAAAATGTGTGATCATTCTTTATTGAACAGCCTTCGTACTTTAGGTCAAAATATTAAAAATTAAGTTAATCAATTTAGAGTTTTCTCATTAATATTTTTGTGTTCTTTTTGTGGTGCTTAAATATATGAAGTTACTTAGGTGATATTTCGGTAGTGAACCTTTGGCTATGTCAGCACAAGGCTCCATATTGAAAGAGCTCGCGTCTGGAAAGGTCATGAGAGATTTGCATATTTTATCTTTATCTTACAGTTTACCGTTACAGGTAACGGCAATGAAGAGCATTTCTGCAGACATTTCAACTGGCATAAAAATATCTTAAACATATATTAATTAAATCATTTAGAGCCATTTTTGAGAGAAAAAAAGTCGGTATGTTCAAAAACGTTTCAATGTAAGGGTAATTTGAGATGGAGGATTTTGCTGCCTCATCCTTGGAGAGTGCTAGGGGGTAGATGAGACCTGTATCAGTCCAAGAACGTGATGATGGAGCAGGGCGGGTGGTCTACATCTCACCTAAAACACAAACTCCTCTTTATCCTGGATGTATTTTCAAAAAGGACTTTAAATCATGAAATATTTCTATAGCATTGATCATTTCCGATGTGTTATTGTTGTAATCTTTTGTCTGACGTTATGTAACTTCAAAGTCAGCATAAACCGACAACTCTTCTGAAATATGCCATATAGGTTAAAAAATAGGTTAAATAGGTTAAAATATAAATGATATATGATTTTAAAAAACTGACACTTTTAATATTGCGATGTGTGGAGCAGTTTTAGAATTCCTATTTAAATTGTACTGATTCGGTAAACAAAATAAATATCACATCTAACGTTGATCTATATAAAACAACATTGATAGTAAATGTTTAGCTAAGTTGACTGAAGACTTGAGAAACTCATATTTTGCTTGTAGCTACAGTCCATAGTTGAGGAAACTATTTATACATTAGTATTAAGGAGTAGTAGAGAAGTACTACACTTACCAAGATCAGCACCTAGGGAAGTAGCTTTAGTAGAATTAGCAAAGACAAGAAATGCAATAATAATACAATTGTGGTATAGGTGTTTGGCCAAAGAAGAAGGGCAAATTATGCATGATACAACAAAAAAGATTAGAAAACTCAAATAGTTGGTAGGCAGAGATAGGATGAATTATGGAAAAATAGAAATGAGAGATATATGGAGATTAGAGGAAAGGAACGATGTGGCTAAATTGGTTAAATGCAGAATAGAAGATATAGAAAGACAGGAAATATGGGGAAGTCTAGAAAATATGAAATCATTACAATTTTACAAACAAATAAAAAGAAATTGGGGACGAGAAGTATACGTAGATTAGTGCAATAGACAAGAGAGAGAAGGAGTAGCTTGGTTGAGAATGGGGAACAATATTCCTAAGAGGGATAACAGGTAGAGAAAAGGGAATTTATGAATCGTGTGGGGGAAAAGTAAGCATAGAACACTATGTAACAGAATGCGAGGAGTTGACAATGTGGAGAAAAAAGGTTTGGGAGGAAACATGGGAGGAAGGAGAGAAGAGGATAGTAGCTATAAAAATGTTAACAGGAAAGGAGGAAAAGAAGGTATAAAGTATTGACGAGTTCTTGCATAAAGTAGAAGAAAAATGGACAAGAAATGTAAAGAACATAAGAAAGGAAGATGAGGGGGAAGGAAAGGGGCTAATTAAGTAAGGCATGGAGGTTAAAAGCTAACTGGTAGGGTGTCATGTAAGTCAAGGTAACAACAAGGTAAAGACAAATAAATTTAGCATAAAGTTGCAAATTGTAAAATTTTGGAATATGCACAATAAATCATTAATTCATATTTCATTAAGGAGTAGTAAATAGAAGAAGAAAAAGAAGAGGAAAAAGAAGTAGAAGAACGAGAGAAAGGATTGGAAGAAGAGGAGTAAGATTTAAAATATAAAAAACAATTCCAAGAAGAAAAAGAGGAAGGAGAGCAAGAGGAGAAAAGAAGAAGGAGAGGACGCAGAAGACAAAGAAGCATCTAGAAGATCAGTGCAATCGTAAGTGACGTTACGTAATTTATGTTGGCAAGAGTTCAAATCTGATACAACGAACACCTTCTCCCTTCAGAAGCACTTACTGACATACCTACCCTCATGACGTGGTCTTCGACACGTTTACTTTCTCCACTACGGCAAGTATTGCATTCCACAGGAAATACATGCTTTAAGATCTACTGATACAAAAAAAGGTATTTTTAGAAAAAGGGCGTGTACAACTTAATTCAAACGAGAAGGACCTTCCAAGGATGTGACACACAGATTTTCAACCCTGGACTATACTTTACACAGAATATTTTAAAAGATCTTAATTTTCTCAAAATGTGTCTAATAATGTTAAGTAAAATTAAAATTTTGACTCATTTTCATACAAGTGAAATACACATCTGAATTTTCTGGGACGAACTCAGAAGTCCTCTTCAATTCTGCATGACTTTCGTATAACTGGTAAGAAACTTACCACACAAATAATATACAGCTCATCAAACACACAATTCAGTGAATGCTTTCCTTTACTCAAATAGTAGCTTGTTATTCATTTGTTTGTCTATTGTACATACACAGAGAATGTAATTACAAAGACATAACATAACGACCAAAACGTTTGACTGTCACTTAAAGTCTACTGTATTCCCTTGTAACTACAATAAGATAATGCTTATCTTGAAGTAGATAGAGCAATAAGTGTTTGTACAAGAGTAGAGAAAGTCATATGAGTAGGGTTTCTGATAATTTGTATAAATCTTGGAGACACAACATTTCCATAACGAGACAAGGGTTGAGTTTCGAACATAACAAATGACAATAAAATACACTTTGATTTATTTTCGCACGTCTCAATACACGTAAACAGTTGACAGCGACACAATTAATTGCAAGTGTCCAATGTCACATAAGATTTCGAAACTTTATGGTACCTGCGTGTCAGTAATTTGTCCTCGTGATCAAAATGTATTACGCAAAAATGAAAACGGCTTTCACACACTGCTGCCAATTCTGTTGCTTTCTTGCCAAAATTAATAACGTCTTGACTTATTCCTTACCCCATTGCTTAAATAGACCAACAAGGTTTGTTACGTCATTAACAGGCCTCCTGGTTACTGAGTGCAGCGACTCTAATTCACTGGGAATATTAACAATGATAGTGAGATAGATAAATAGTTGCAATAAATCATTTATCAATGCATAATTTAGACGCATGAGGTAAGAATTTGTCAAGAGAAAGACTCATTAGTGTTACAGTTTAAAAGTTGAGGAAAAAAGACTTTAGTATTAAGCAATTGTATTGTGTGGTAGACTGAACGTCCAATATGTGATGTTGGTAGCATTTAGTTTCATTATCTGTAGATAGCAAACCACTCGTATTTTAAATCATTCTTAATGTTATTTAGACCTAAGGTGCAAATTTGAGTTATTGACTGTATTAATTCTCGAATTCCCGAATAACGTTAGCGACCCCTTGCGGACTACAGACATTATCTCTCGTTTCGTTATGTTCTTAACCAAAAACTTAGAGAATAGCCTTAGTATTTGGCATCTATTTGTACTGACCCAGTTGTTCTGTTGCTCCAAACTTGAATAATTTATTGTATAATTTATAATCGTCATTCACTAGTAATCGACGTAATTATTCCTCGATATACGATATCGATACTTCATTTTAATCATTGGTACCTGATACTCTTATAAAATTATAACGGTGAGAGCTTGATCATTGAATTATGTTCTTATTCTAGTTACAATAGACTTTAAGTGATAGTCAAATGTTTTGGTCGTTATGTGATGTATACATGACTTTCTCTACTCTTGTATAAACACTTATTGCTCTACTTCAAGATAAACATTATCTTATTGTAGTTACAAGGGAATACAGTAGACTTTAAGTGATAGTCAAATGTTTTGGTCGTTATGTGATGTATACATGCCTTTCTCTACTCTTGTACAAACACTTATTGCTCTACCTACTTCAAGATAAACATTATCTTATTGTAGTTACAAGGGAATACAGTAGACTTTAAGTGATAGTCAAATGTTTTGGTCGTTATGTGATGTATACATGCCTTTCTCTACTCTTGTACAAACACTTATTGCTCTATCTGCTTCAAGATTCGACTATCACTTAAGATCTACTGTATTCCTTGTAACTACAATAAGATGATGTTTATCTTGAAGTAGTGTGTTTGTACAATAGTGACAAATAATGTCATGTAAGTGTAACAACTTTTGGTCTGCTACCGTGATTTCTGGTAGTAGAGATGAGTTTAATGCTTGGTGTTCATTTATATTGCCATATAACCTTGTGATAATAAGAATCTAAATGGCTGTTTTTAAGAATGGAGAGCAGCGTTGCCAACTGAAAGATGTCGCTCATGTCTGCACAAACCAGTCCACTAAACAACAAAAACTTGTAGTAGAAACAGGGGCGTCCAAATCTAGTTTACGTGATTCACTTTGTAGACATAAAGGTATGTACTCTCAACACAAAGTCTATTCAAGCAAGATAGCTCCCTCTTTTCAACAAATTATTTGTTCTAACTACTTCAGGTTGATAATTGTTCTAAGGCTGTTGAACATGTTCAAGAAGATCTTCCTCCTCATTCAGGGAACACTTTTATATCTCAAAATCTTCTATAACAATAACAATATCAATTAAAGTTATTTACATAACAAATAAATTTGTATCTTGTTTATGTAAATGTTCTCAGAGGTGCTATCAATTGTTAATGACTTTGTAAAACTAATGAACTGTAAGAGATAGACAATATGTAGCTACACAACAAGTGTAGATCTTGTTGAAATACACAACGTTTTAGTTTTAAATAATTATTTAAATGTAAAGTTGTTAATATACTTACTATCTTCTTAAAATTGACTAGAAGGTATAACATTTTTCTCCAAAAAAGTTTCTAATGACATACAGGTTGTTCTTTGTGGTTGGGATTCTGAAATAGCTATAAGAATAGTATGATTTAAAACGAAACATATAAGGCCCAAACACTGGATAATTGAGGCAAATGATGAACTTTTATACTAGTTTGGTGATTGTGATTGGATTATATCGGAGAGGAGTCAGCATGGCAAACAACCTTGGCTTATTATACCTATGTCCCGGAAGGAAGGATGAGGCTAGAGAATAGAAAGGGCGACCGTCGTAAGGAGTTACGACAATGCAAGTCCGACACTCTCTGGCAGGCCACTACAGCTTACATCCCACCCTACTGTTGTTCGGAAACCGTCCCACTGGAGGAGGAAGTGTTGCATCCTGCCATGCAACGCCAAGTATCTAGCCAGACACCTGTACCAAGAAAGAGACGACCAGATGAAATGGAGCGACAGAAAATTCGGGGGATGTATTTAACCTGGCGACCTGGAAAAAACCCGAAAAAACCCATGGGTCAAGGCGTACCACGGGAATCGAATCCGGACATTCCGAATGCGGGCCACAGACAAAACGACCTGAGCTATCCGATCGGTAAGTTTTGTGATACTCCTTAGTGTGTTCCCGTCCCCTTCAGCTGCGGTGGTAGCACTCGTGGTACTTCTGACTTTAACAAGGTATGTCGGGTGGAACATTCGAGCACCTTCCGGACTGGGAGTTGTTCGAGTTGGGTTTAGCTACACTAGGTTCCCGGGTACTAGCGTACAGAGCTGCTAGCCCGGTGTGGTAGATTACTGGTGACGTAACCGAGACAATCGACAGTCTTCCCGACTGGGAGTTGCCCGAGTTGGGTTGTGCTACACTAGGTTCCCGGGTACTAGCGTACAGAGCTGCTAGCCCGGTGTGGTACATTACTGGTGACGTAACCGAGACAATCGACAGTCTTCCCGACTGGGAGTTGTTCGAGTTGGGTTTAGCTACACTAGGCTCCCAGGTACCAGCGTACAGAGCTGCTAGCACGGTGTGGTAGATAACTGGTGACGTAACCGAGACAATCGACAGTCTTCCCGACTGGGAGTTGTTCGAGTTGGGTTTAGCTACATTATGTTCCCGGGTACTAGCCTACAGAGCTGCTAGCACGGTGTGGTAGATAACTGGTGACGTAACCGAGACAATCGACAGTCTTCCCGACTGGGAGTTGTTCGAGTTGGGTTTAGCTACATTAGGTTCCCGGGTACTAGCCTACAGAGCTGCTAGCACGGTGTGGTAGATTACTGGTGACGTAACCGAGACAATCGACAGTCTTCCCGACTGGGAGTTGTTCGAGTTGGGTTTAGCTACATTATGTTCCCGGGTACTAGCGTACAGAGCTGCTAGCCCGGTGTGGTACATTACTGGTGACGTAACCGAGACAATCGACAGTCTTCCCGAGTGGGAGTTGTTCGAGTTGGGTTTAGCTACACTAGGTTCCCGGGTACTAGCGTACAGAGCTGCTAGCCCGGTGTGGTACATTACTGGTGACGTAACCGAGACAATCGACAGTCTTCCCGACTGGGAGTTGTTCGAGTTGGGTTGTGCTACACTAGGCTCCCGGGTACTAGCGTACAGAGCTGCTAGCACGGTGTGGTAGAGTACTGGTGACGTAACCGAGACAATCGACAGTCTTCCCGACTGGGAGTTGTCCGAGTTGGGTCGTGCTACACTAGGCTCCCAGGTACCAGCGTACAGAGCTGCTAGCCCGGTATGGTAGATTACTGGCAACGTAACCGAGACAATCGACAGTCTTCCGACTGGGAGTTGTCCGAGTTGGTCGTGCTACACTAGGCTCCCGGGTACTAGCGTACAGAGCTGCTAGCCCGGTGTGGTACATTACTGGCGACGTAACCGAGACAATCGACAGTCTTCCCGACTGGGAGTTGTCCGAGTTGGTCGTGCTACACTAGGCTCCCGGGTACTAGCGTACAGAGCTCCTAGCACGGTGTGGTAGATTACTGGCGACGTAACCGAGACAATCGACAGTCTTCCGACTGGGAGTTGTCCGAGTTGGTCGTGCTACACTAGGCTCCCAGGTACTAGCGTACAGAGCTGCTAGCACGGTGAGGTAGATAACTGGCGACGTAACCGAGACAATCGACAGTCTTCCCGACTGGGAGTTGTCCGAGTTGGGTCGTGCTACACTAGGCTCCCAGGTACCAGCGTACAGAGCTGCTAGCCCGGTGTGGTAGATTACTGGCGACGTAACCGAGACAATCGACAGTCTTACCGACTGGGAGTTGTCCGAGTTGGGTCGTGCTACACTAGGCTCCCAGGTACCAGCGTACAGAGCTGCTAGCACGGTGTGGTAGATTACTGGCGACGTAACCGAGACAATGGACAGTCTTCCCGACTGGGAGTTGTCCGAGTTGGGTCGTGCTACACTAGGCTCCCAGGTACCAGCGTACAGAGCTGCTAGCCCGGTGTGGTAGATTACTGGCGACGTAACCGAGACAATCGACAGTCTTCCCGACTGGGAGTTGTCCGAGCTGGGTCGTGCTACACTAGGCTCCCAGGTACTAGCGTACAGAGCTGCTAGCCCGGTGTGGTAGATTACTGGCGACGTAACCGAGACAATCGACAGTCTTCCCGACTGGGAGTTGTTCGAGTTGGTCGTGCTACACTAGGCTCCCAGGTACCAGCGTACAGAGCTGCTAGCCCGGTGTGGTAGATTACTGGCGACGTAACCGAGACAATCGACAGTCTTCCCGACTGGGAGTTGTCCGAGTTGGTCGTGCTACACTAGGCTCCCAGGTACCAGCGTACAGAGCTGCTAGCACGGTGCGGTAGATAACTGGCGACGTAACCGAGACAATCGACAGTCTTCCCGACTGGGAGTTGTCCGAGTTGGGTCGTGCTACACTAGGCTCCCAGGTACCAGCGTACAGAGCTGCTAGCACGGTGAGGTAGATAACTGGCGACGTAACCGAGACAATCGACAGTCTTCCCGACTGGGAGTTGTCCGAGTTGGGTCGTGCTACACTAGGCTCCCAGGTACTAGCGTACATAGCTGCTAGCACGGTGTGGTAGATTACTGGCAACGTAACCGAGACAATAGACAGTCTTCCCGACTGGGAGTTGTCCGAGATGGGTCGTGCTACACTAGGCTCCCAGGTACCAGCGTACAGAGCTGCTAGCACGGTGAGGTAGATAACTGGCGACGTAACCGAGACAATCGACAGTCTTCCCGACTGGGAGTTGTCCGAGTTGGGTCGTGCTACACTAGGCTCCCAGGTACTAGCGTACAGAGCTGCTAGCACGGTGAGGTAGATAACTGGCGACGTAACCGAGACAATCGACAGTCTTCCCGACTGGGAGTTGTCCGAGTTGGGTCGTGCTACACTAGGCTCCCAGGTACTAGCGTACATAGCTGCTAGCACGGTGTGGTAGATTACTGGCAACGTAACCGAGACAATCGACAGTCTTCCCGACTAGGAGTTGTTCGACTTGGGTTGCGCTACACTAGGTTCCCGGGTACTAGCGTACAGAGCTGCTAGCACGGTGTGGTAGATTACTGGCGACGTAACCGAGACAATCGACAGTCTTCCCAACTGGGAGTTGTTCGAGTTGGGTTGTGCTATACTAGGTTCCCGGGTACTAGCGTACAGAGCTACTAGCACGGTGTGGTAGATAACTGGCGACGTAACCGAGACAATCGACAGTCTTCCCAACTGGGAGTTGTTCGAGTTGGGTTGTGCTACACTAGGCTCCCGGGTACTAGCGTACAGAGCTACTAGCACGGTGTGGTAGATAACTGGCGACGTAACCGAGACAATCGACAGTCTTCCCGACTGGGAGTTGTCCGAGTTGGGTCGTGCTACACTAGGCTCCCGGGTACTAGCGTACATAGCTGATAGCACGGTGTGGTAGATAACTGGCGACGTAACCGAGACAATCGACAGTCTTCCCGACTGGGAGTTGTCCGAGTTGGGTCGTGCTACACTAGGCTCCCGGGTACTAGCGTACATAGCTGATAGCACGGTGTGGTAGATAACTGGCGACGTAACCGAGACAATCGACAGTCTTCCCGACTGGGAGTTGTCCGAGTTGGGTCGTGCTACACTAGGTTCCCAAGTACTAGCGTACAGAGCTGCTAGCACGGTGTGGTAGATAACTGGCGACGTAACCGAGACAATCGACAGTCTTCCCGACTGGGAGTTGTCCGAGTTGGGTTTTACTACACTAGGCTCCCAGGTACTAGCGTACAGAGCTGCTAGCACGGTGTGGTAGATTACTGGTGACGTAACCGAGACAATCGACAGTCTTCCCGACTGGGAGTTGTCCGAGTTGGGTCGTGCTACACTAGGCTCCCGGGTACTAGCGTACAGAGCTGCTAGCACGGTGTGGTAGATAACTGGCGACGTAACCGAGACAATCGACAGTCTTCCCGACTGGGAGTTGCCCGAGTTGGGTTTAGCTACACTAGGTTCCCAGGTACTAGCGTACAGAGCTGCTAGCACTGTGAGGTAGATAACTGGCGACGTAACCGAGACAATCGACAGTCTTCCCGACTGGGAGTTGTCCGAGTTGGGTCGTGCTACACTAGGCTCCCAGGTACTAGCGTACATAGCTGCTAGCACGGTGAGGTAGATTGCTGGTGACGTAACCGAGACAATCGACAGTCTTCCCGACTGGGAGTTGTCCGAGTTGGGTTTAGCTACACTAGGTTCCCAGGTTCTAGCGTACAGAGCTGCTAGCACGGTGAGGTAGATAACTGGCGACGTAACCGAGACAATCGACAGTCTTCCCGACTGGGAGTTGTCCGAGTTGGGTCGTGCTACACTAGGCTCCCGGGTACTAGCGTACAGAGCTGCTAGCACGGTGTGGTAGATTACTGGCGACGTAACCGAGACAATCGACAGTCTACCCGACTGGGAGTTGTTCGAGTTGTGTTGTGCTACACTAGGTTCCCAAGTACTAGCGTACAGAGCTGCTAGCACGGTGTGGTAGATAACTGGCGACTTAACCGAGACAATCGACAGTCTTACCGACTGGGAGTTGTCCGAGTTGGGTCGTGCTACACTAGGTTCCCAAGTACTAGCGTACAGAGCTGCTAGCACGGTGTGGTAGATAACTGGCGACGTAACCGAGACAATCGACAGTCTTCCCAACTGGGAGTTGTTCGAGTTGGGTTGTGCTATACTAGGTTCCCGGGTACTAGCGTACAGAGCTACTAGCACGGTGTGGTAGATAACTGGCGACGTAACCGAGACAATCGACAGTCTTCCCAACTGGGAGTTGTTCGAGTTGGGTTGTGCTACACTAGGCTCCCGGGTACTAGCGTACAGAGCTACTAGCACGGTGTGGTAGATAACTGGCGACGTAACCGAGACAATCGACAGTCTTCCCGACTGGGAGTTGTCCGAGTTGGGTCGTGCTACACTAGGCTCCCGGGTACTAGCGTACATAGCTGATAGCACGGTGTGGTAGATAACTGGCGACGTAACCGAGACAATCGACAGTCTTCCCGACTGGGAGTTGTCCGAGTTGGGTCGTGCTACACTAGAATCCCAAGTACTAGCGTACAGAGCTGCTAGCACGGTGTGGTAGATAACTGGCGACGTAACCGAGACAATCGACAGTCTTCCCGACTGGGAGTTGTCCGAGTTGGGTCGTGCTACACTAGGTTCCCAAGTACTAGCGTACAGAGCTGCTAGCACGGTGTGGTAGATTACTGGCGACGTAACCGAGACAATCGACAGTCTTCCCGACTGGGAGTTGTCCGAGTTGGGTCGTGCTACACTAGGCTCCCAGGTACCAGCGTACAGAGCTGCTAGCCCGGTGTGGTAGATTACTGGCGACGTAACCGAGACAATCGACAGTCTTCCCGACTGGGAGTTGTCCGAGTTGGGTCGTGCTACACTAGGCTCCCAGGTACCAGCGTACAGAGCTGCTAGCACGGTGAGGTAGATAACTGGCGACGTAACCGAGACAATCGACAGTCTTCCCGACTGGGAGTTGTTCGAGTTGGGTTTAGCTACACTAGGTTCCCGGGTACTAGCGTACAGAGCTGCTAGCCCGGTGTGGTACATTACTGGTGACGTAACCGAGACAATCGACAGTCTTCCCGACTGGGAGTTGTTCGAGTTGGGTTGTGCTACACTAGGCTCCCGGGTACTAGCCTACAGAGCTGCTAGCACGGTGTGGTAGATTACTGGTGACGTAACCGAGACAATCGACAGTCTTCCCGACTGGGAGTTGTTCGAGTTGGGTTTAGCTACATTATGTTCCCGGGTACTAGCGTACAGAGCTGCTAGCCCGGTGTGGTAGATTACTGGCGACGTAACCGAGACAATCGACAGTCTTCCCGACTGGGAGTTGTCCGAGTTGGTCGTGCTACACTAGGCACCCAGGTACCAGCGTACAGAGCTGCTAGCACGGTGTGGTAGATTACTGGCGACGTAACCGAGACAATCGACAGTCTTCCGACTGGGAGTTGTCCGAGTTGGTCGTGCTACACTAGGCTCCCAGGTACTAGCGTACAGAGCTGCTAGCACGGTGAGGTAGATAACTGGCGACGTAACCGAGACAATCGACAGTCTTCCCGACTGGGAGTTGTCCGAGTTGGGTCGTGCTACACTAGGCTCCCAGGTACCAGCGTACAGAGCTGCTAGCCCGGTGTGGTAGATTACTGGCGACGTAACCGAGACAATCGACAGTCTTCCCGACTGGGAGTTGTCCGAGTTGGGTCGTGCTACACTAGGCTCCCAGGTACCAGCGTACAGAGCTGCTAGCACGGTGTGGTAGATTACTGGCGACGTAACCGAGACAATGGACAGTCTTCCCGACTGGGAGTTGTCCGAGTTGGGTCGTGCTACACTAGGCTCCCAGGTACCAGCGTACAGAGCTGCTAGCCCGGTGTGGTAGATTACTGGCGACGTAACCGAGACAATCGACAGTCTTCCCGACTGGGAGTTGTCCGAGCTGGGTCGTGCTACACTAGGTTCCCAGGTACTAGCGTACAGAGCTGCTAGCCCGGTGTGGTAGATTACTGGCGACGTAACCGAGACAATCGACAGTCTTCCCGACTGGGAGTTGTTCGAGTTGGGTTTAGCTACACTAGGCTCCCAGGTACTTGCGTACAGAGCTGCTAGCACGGTGAGGTAGATAACTGGCGACGTAACCGAGACAATCGACAGTCTTCCCGACTGGGAGTTGTTCGAGTTGGGTTTAGCTACACTAGGCTCCCGGGTACTAGTCTACAGAGCTGCTAGCACGGTGTGGTAGATTACTGGCGACGTAACTGAGACAATCGACAGTCTTCCCAACTGGGAGTTGTTCGAGTTGCGTTGTGCTACACTAGGTTCCCGGGTACTAGCGTACAGAGCTACTAGCACGGTGTGGTAGATTACTGGCGACGTAACTGAGACAATCGACAGTCTTCCCGACTGGGAGTTGTTCGAGTTGGGTTTAGCTACACTAGGTTCCCGGGTACTAGCGTACAGAGCTGCTAGCACGGTGTGATAGATTACTGGCGACGTAACTGAGACAAGCGACAGTCTTCCCGACTGGGAGTTGTTCGAGTTGGGTTTAGCTACATTAGGTTCCCGGGTACTAGCGTACAGAGCTGCTAGCACGGTGTGGTAGATTACTGGTAACGTAACCGAGACAATCGACAGTCTTCCCGACTGGGAGTTGTTCGAGTTGGGTTTAGCTACACTAGGCTCCCAGGTACCAGCGTACAGAGCTGCTAGCCCGGTGTGGTAGATTACTGGCGACGTAACCGAGACAATCGATAGTCTTCCCGACTGGGAGTTGTCCGAGTTGGTCGTGCTACACTAGGCTCCCAGGTACCAGCGTACAGAGCTGCTAGCACGGTGAGGTAGATAACTGGCGACGTAACCGAGACAATCGACAGTCTTCCCGACTGGGAGTTGTCCGAGTTGGGTCGTGCTACACTAGGCTCCCAGGTACCAGCGTACAGAGCTGCTAGCACGGTGAGGTAGATAACTGGCGACGTAACCGAGACAATCGACAGTCTTCCCGACTGGGAGTTGTCCGAGTTGGGTCGTGCTACACTAGGCTCCCAGGTACTAGCGTACATAGCTGCTAGCACGGTGTGGTAGATTACTGGCAACGTAACCGAGACAATAGACAGTCTTCCCGACTAGGAGTTGTTCGACTTGGGTTGCGCTACACTAGGTTCCCGGGTACTAGCGTACAGAGCTGCTAGCACGGTGTGGTAGATTACTGGCGACGTAACCGAGACAATCGACAGTCTTCCCGACTGGGAGTTGTCCGAGTTGGGTCGTGCTACACTAGGCTCCCAGGTACTAGCCTACAGAGCTGCTAGCACGGTGTGGTGGATTACTGGCAACGTAACCGAGACAATCGACAGTCTTCCCGACTGGGAGTTGTCCGAGATGGGTCGTGCTACACTAGGCTCCCAGGTACTAGCGTACAGAGCTGCTAGCACGGTGTGGTAGATTACTGGTGACGTAACCGAGACAATCGACAGTCTTCCCGACTGGGAGATGTTCGAGTTGGGTTGTGCTACACTTGGTTCCCGGGTACTAGCGTACAGAGCTGCTAGCACGGTGTGGTAGATTACTGGTGACGTAACCGAGACAATCGACAGTCTACCCGACTGGGAGTTGTCCGAGTTGGGTTGTGCTACACTTGGTTCCCGGGTACTAGCGTACAGAGCTGCTAGCACGGTGTGGTAGATTACTGGTGACGTAACCGAGACAATCGACAGTCTACCCGACTGGGAGTTGTCCGAGTTGGGTTTAGCTACACTAGGTTCCCGGGTACTAGCGTACAGAGCTGCTAGCACGGTGTGGTAGATTACTGGCGACGTAACCGGGACAATCGACAGTCTACCCGACTGGGAGTTGTTCGAGTTGGGTTGTGCTACACGAGGTTCCCGGGTACTAGCGTACAGAGCTGCTAGCCCGGTGTGGTAGATTACTGGCGACGTAACCGAGACAATCGACAGTCTTCCCGACTGGGAGTTGTTCAAGTTGGGTTGTGCTACATTAGGTTCCCGGGTACTAGCGTACAGAGCTGCTAGCACGGTGTGGTAGATTACTGGCGACGTAACCGAGACAATCGACAGTCTTCCCGACTGGGAGTTGTTCGAGTTGGGTTGTGCTACATTAGGTTCCCGGGTACTAGCGTACAGAGCTGCTAGCACGGTGTGGTAGATTACTGGTGACGTAACCGAGACAATCGACAGTCTTCCCGACTGGGAGTTGTTCGAGTTGGGTTGTGCTACATTAGGTTCCCGGGTACTAGCGTACAGAGCTGCTAGCACGGTGTGGTAGATTACTGGCGACGTAACCGAGACAATCGACAGTCTACCCGACTGGGAGTTGTCCGAGTTGGGTTGTGCTACACTTGGTTCCCGGGTACTAGCGTACAGAGCTACTAGCACGGTGTGGTAGATTACTGGCGACGTAACCGAGACAATCGACAGTCTACCCGACTGGGAGTTGTTCGAGTTGGGTTGTGCTACACTAGGTTCCCGGGTACTAGCGTACAGAGCTGCTAGCACGGTGTGGTAGATTACTGGCGACGTAACCGAGACAATCGACAGTCTTCCCGACTGGGAGTTGTTCGAGTTGGGTTTAGCTACACTAGGTTCCCGGGTACTAGCGTACAGAGCTGCTAGCCCGATGTGGTAGATTACTGGCGACGTAACCGAGACAATCGACAGTCTTCCCGACTGGGAGTTGTTCGAGTCGAGTTGTGCTACACTAGGTTCCCGGGTACTAGCCTACAGAGCTGCTAGCACGGTGTGGTAGATTACTGGTGACGTAACTGAGACAAGCGACAGTCTTCTCGACTGGGAGTTGTTGGAGTTGGGTTGTGCTACACTAGGTTCCCGGGTACTAGCGTACAGAGCTGCTAGCACGGTGTGGTAGATTACTGGCGACGTAACCGAGACAATCGACAGTCTTCCCGACTGGGAGTTGTTCCAGTTGGGTTGTGCTACACTTGGTTCCCGGGTACTAGCGTACAGAGCTGCTAGCACGGTGTGGTAGATTACTGGTGACGTAACCGAGACAATCGACAGTCTTCCCGACTGGGAGTTGTTCCAGTTGGGTTGTGCTACACTTGGTTCCCGGGTACTAGCGTACAGAGCTGCTAGCACGGTGTGGTAGATTACTGGTGACGTAACCGAGACAATCGACAGTCTTCCCGACTGGGAGTTGTTCGAGTTGTGTTGTGCTACACTAGGTTCCCGGGTACTAGCGTACAGAGCTGCTAGCACGGTGTGGTAGATTACTGGCGACGTAACCGAGACAATCGACAGTCTTCCCGACTGGGAGTTGTTCGAGTTGTGTTGTACTACACTAGGTTCCCGGGTACTAGCGTACAGAGCTGCTAGCACGGTGTGGTAGATTACTGGCGACGTAACCGAGACAATCGACAGTCTTCCCGACTGGGAGTTGTTCGAGTTGTGTTGTACTACACTAGGTTCCCGGGTACTAGCGTACAGAGCTGCTAGCACGGTGTGGTAGATTACTGGCGACGTAACCGAGACAATCGACAGTCTTCCCGACTGGGAGTTGTTCCAGTTGGGTTTAGCTACACTAGGTTCCCGGGTACTAGTCTACAGAGCTACTAGCACGGTGTGGTAGATTACTGGCGACGTAACCGAGACAATCGACAGTCTTCCCGACTGGGAGTTGTTCCAGTTGGGTTTAGCTACACTAGGTTCCCGGGTACTAGCGTACAGAGCTGCTAGCACGGTGTGGTAGATTACTGGTGACGTAACCGAGACAATCGACAGTCTTCCCGACTGGGAGTTGTTCGAGTTGGGTTGTGCTACACTAGGCTCCCGGGTACTAGCCTACAGAGCTGCTAGCACGGTGTGGTAGATTACTGGTGACGTAACCGAGACAATCGACAGTCTTCCCGACTGGGAGTTGTTCGAGTTGGGTTGTGCTACACTAGGCTCCCGGGTACTAGCCTACAGAGCTGCTAGCACGGTGTGGTAGATTACTGGTGACGTAACCGAGACAATCGACAGTCTTCCCGACTGGGAGATGTTCGAGTGGGGTTGTGCTACACTAGGTTCCCGGGTACTAGTCTACAGAGCTACTAGCACGGTGTGGTAGATTACTGGTGACGTAACCGAGACAATCGACAGTCTTCCCGACTGGCTGTTGTACGAGTTGGGTTGTGCTACACTAGGTTCCCGGGTACTAGCCTACAGAGCTGCTAGCCCGGTGTGGTAGATAACTGGCGATGTAACAGAGACAATCGACAGTCTTCCCGACTGGCTGTTGTTCGAGTTGGGTTGTGCTACACTAGGTTCCCGGGTACTAGCGTACAGAGCTGCTAGCACGGTGTGGTAGATAACTGGCGACGTAACCGAGACAATCGACAGTCTTCCCGACTAGGAGTTATTCGAGTTGGGTTGTACTACACTAGGTTCCCGGGTACTAGCGTACAGAGCTACTAGCACGGTGTGGTAGATTACTGGTGACGTAACCGAGACAATCGACAGTCTTCCCGACTGGGAGCTGTTCGAGTTGGGTTGTGCTACACTAGGTTCCCGGGTACTAGCGTACAGAGCTGCCAGCACGGTGTGGTAGATTACTGGTGACGTAACTGAGACAATCGACAGTCTTCCCGACTGGGAGTTGTTCGAGTTGGGTTGTGCTACACTAGGCTCCCGGGTACTAGCGTACAGAGCTGCTAGCCCGGTGTGGTAGATTACTGGCGACGTAACCGAGACAATCGACAGTCTTCCCAACTGGGAGTTGTTCGAGTTGGGTTGTGCTACACTAGGCTCCCGGGTACTAGCGTACAGAGCTGCTAGCACGGTGTGGTAGATTACTGGTGACGTAACCGAGACAATCGACAGTCTTCCCGACAGGGAGTTGTTCGAGTTGGGTTGTGCTACACTAGGCTCCCGGGTACTAGCGTACAGAGCTGCTAGCACGGTGTGGTAGATTACTGGTGACGTAACCGAGACAATCGACAGTCTTCCCAACTGGGAGTTGTTCGAGTTGGGTTGTGCTACACTATGTTCACGGGTACTACCGTACAGAGCTCCTAGCACGGTGTGGTAGATTACTGGCGACGTAACTGAGACAATCGACAGTCTTCCCAACTGGGAGTTGTTCGAGTTGGGTTGTGCTACACTAGGTTCCAGGGTACTAGCCTACAGAGCTGCTAGCCCGGTGTGGTAGATTACTGGCGACGTAACCGAGAAAATCGACAGTCTTCCCAACTGGGAGTTGTTCGAGTTGGGTTGTGCTACACTAGGTTCCCGGGTACTAGCGTACAGAGCTGCTAGCACGGTGTGGTAGATTACTGGTGACGTAACCGAGACAATCGACAGTCTTCCCGACTGGGAGTTGTCCGAGTTGGGTCGTGCTACACTAGGCTCCCGGGTACTAGCGTACAGAGCTGCTAGCACGGTGTGGTAGATAACTGGCGACGTAACCGAGACAATCGACAGTCTTCCCGACTGGGAGTTGCCCGAGTTGGGTTTAGCTACACTAGGTTCCCAGGTACTAGCGTACAGAGCTGCTAGCACTGTGAGGTAGATAACTGGCGACGTAACCGAGACAATCGACAGTCTTCCCGACTGGGAGTTGTCCGAGTTGGGTCGTGCTACACTAGGCTCCCAGGTACTAGCGTACATAGCTGCTAGCACGGTGAGGTAGATTGCTGGTGACGTAACCGAGACAATCGACAGTCTTCCCGACTGGGAGTTGTCCGAGTTGGGTTTAGCTACACTAGGTTCCCAGGTTCTAGCGTACAGAGCTGCTAGCACGGTGAGGTAGATAACTGGCGACGTAACCGAGACAATCGACAGTCTTCCCGACTGGGAGTTGTCCGAGTTGGGTCGTGCTACACTAGGCTCCCGGGTACTAGCGTACAGAGCTGCTAGCACGGTGTGGTAGATTACTGGCGACGTAACCGAGACAATCGACAGTCTACCCGACTGGGAGTTGTTCGAGTTGTGTTGTGCTACACTAGGTTCCCAAGTACTAGCGTACAGAGCTGCTAGCACGGTGTGGTAGATAACTGGCGACTTAACCGAGACAATCGACAGTCTTACCGACTGGGAGTTGTCCGAGTTGGGTCGTGCTACACTAGGTTCCCAAGTACTAGCGTACAGAGCTGCTAGCACGGTGTGGTAGATAACTGGCGACGTAACCGAGACAATCGACAGTCTTCCCAACTGGGAGTTGTTCGAGTTGGGTTGTGCTATACTAGGTTCCCGGGTACTAGCGTACAGAGCTACTAGCACGGTGTGGTAGATAACTGGCGACGTAACCGAGACAATCGACAGTCTTCCCAACTGGGAGTTGTTCGAGTTGGGTTGTGCTACACTAGGCTCCCGGGTACTAGCGTACAGAGCTACTAGCACGGTGTGGTAGATAACTGGCGACGTAACCGAGACAATCGACAGTCTTCCCGACTGGGAGTTGTCCGAGTTGGGTCGTGCTACACTAGGCTCCCGGGTACTAGCGTACATAGCTGATAGCACGGTGTGGTAGATAACTGGCGACGTAACCGAGACAATCGACAGTCTTCCCGACTGGGAGTTGTCCGAGTTGGGTCGTGCTACACTAGAATCCCAAGTACTAGCGTACAGAGCTGCTAGCACGGTGTGGTAGATAACTGGCGACGTAACCGAGACAATCGACAGTCTTCCCGACTGGGAGTTGTCCGAGTTGGGTCGTGCTACACTAGGTTCCCAAGTACTAGCGTACAGAGCTGCTAGCACGGTGTGGTAGATTACTGGCGACGTAACCGAGACAATCGACAGTCTTCCCGACTGGGAGTTGTCCGAGTTGGGTCGTGCTACACTAGGCTCCCAGGTACCAGCGTACAGAGCTGCTAGCCCGGTGTGGTAGATTACTGGCGACGTAACCGAGACAATCGACAGTCTTCCCGACTGGGAGTTGTCCGAGTTGGGTCGTGCTACACTAGGCTCCCAGGTACCAGCGTACAGAGCTGCTAGCACGGTGAGGTAGATAACTGGCGACGTAACCGAGACAATCGACAGTCTTCCCGACTGGGAGTTGTTCGAGTTGGGTTTAGCTACACTAGGTTCCCGGGTACTAGCGTACAGAGCTGCTAGCCCGGTGTGGTACATTACTGGTGACGTAACCGAGACAATCGACAGTCTTCCCGACTGGGAGTTGTTCGAGTTGGGTTGTGCTACACTAGGCTCCCGGGTACTAGCCTACAGAGCTGCTAGCACGGTGTGGTAGATTACTGGTGACGTAACCGAGACAATCGACAGTCTTCCCGACTGGGAGTTGTTCGAGTTGGGTTTAGCTACATTATGTTCCCGGGTACTAGCGTACAGAGCTGCTAGCCCGGTGTGGTAGATTACTGGCGACGTAACCGAGACAATCGACAGTCTTCCCGACTGGGAGTTGTCCGAGTTGGTCGTGCTACACTAGGCACCCAGGTACCAGCGTACAGAGCTGCTAGCACGGTGTGGTAGATTACTGGCGACGTAACCGAGACAATCGACAGTCTTCCGACTGGGAGTTGTCCGAGTTGGTCGTGCTACACTAGGCTCCCAGGTACTAGCGTACAGAGCTGCTAGCACGGTGAGGTAGATAACTGGCGACGTAACCGAGACAATCGACAGTCTTCCCGACTGGGAGTTGTCCGAGTTGGGTCGTGCTACACTAGGCTCCCAGGTACCAGCGTACAGAGCTGCTAGCCCGGTGTGGTAGATTACTGGCGACGTAACCGAGACAATCGACAGTCTTCCCGACTGGGAGTTGTCCGAGTTGGGTCGTGCTACACTAGGCTCCCAGGTACCAGCGTACAGAGCTGCTAGCACGGTGTGGTAGATTACTGGCGACGTAACCGAGACAATGGACAGTCTTCCCGACTGGGAGTTGTCCGAGTTGGGTCGTGCTACACTAGGCTCCCAGGTACCAGCGTACAGAGCTGCTAGCCCGGTGTGGTAGATTACTGGCGACGTAACCGAGACAATCGACAGTCTTCCCGACTGGGAGTTGTCCGAGCTGGGTCGTGCTACACTAGGTTCCCAGGTACTAGCGTACAGAGCTGCTAGCCCGGTGTGGTAGATTACTGGCGACGTAACCGAGACAATCGACAGTCTTCCCGACTGGGAGTTGTTCGAGTTGGGTTTAGCTACACTAGGCTCCCAGGTACTTGCGTACAGAGCTGCTAGCACGGTGAGGTAGATAACTGGCGACGTAACCGAGACAATCGACAGTCTTCCCGACTGGGAGTTGTTCGAGTTGGGTTTAGCTACACTAGGCTCCCGGGTACTAGTCTACAGAGCTGCTAGCACGGTGTGGTAGATTACTGGCGACGTAACTGAGACAATCGACAGTCTTCCCAACTGGGAGTTGTTCGAGTTGCGTTGTGCTACACTAGGTTCCCGGGTACTAGCGTACAGAGCTACTAGCACGGTGTGGTAGATTACTGGCGACGTAACTGAGACAATCGACAGTCTTCCCGACTGGGAGTTGTTCGAGTTGGGTTTAGCTACACTAGGTTCCCGGGTACTAGCGTACAGAGCTGCTAGCACGGTGTGATAGATTACTGGCGACGTAACTGAGACAAGCGACAGTCTTCCCGACTGGGAGTTGTTCGAGTTGGGTTTAGCTACATTAGGTTCCCGGGTACTAGCGTACAGAGCTGCTAGCACGGTGTGGTAGATTACTGGTAACGTAACCGAGACAATCGACAGTCTTCCCGACTGGGAGTTGTTCGAGTTGGGTTTAGCTACACTAGGCTCCCAGGTACCAGCGTACAGAGCTGCTAGCCCGGTGTGGTAGATTACTGGCGACGTAACCGAGACAATCGATAGTCTTCCCGACTGGGAGTTGTCCGAGTTGGTCGTGCTACACTAGGCTCCCAGGTACCAGCGTACAGAGCTGCTAGCACGGTGAGGTAGATAACTGGCGACGTAACCGAGACAATCGACAGTCTTCCCGACTGGGAGTTGTCCGAGTTGGGTCGTGCTACACTAGGCTCCCAGGTACCAGCGTACAGAGCTGCTAGCACGGTGAGGTAGATAACTGGCGACGTAACCGAGACAATCGACAGTCTTCCCGACTGGGAGTTGTCCGAGTTGGGTCGTGCTACACTAGGCTCCCAGGTACTAGCGTACATAGCTGCTAGCACGGTGTGGTAGATTACTGGCAACGTAACCGAGACAATAGACAGTCTTCCCGACTAGGAGTTGTTCGACTTGGGTTGCGCTACACTAGGTTCCCGGGTACTAGCGTACAGAGCTGCTAGCACGGTGTGGTAGATTACTGGCGACGTAACCGAGACTATCGACAGTCTTCCCGACTGGGAGTTGTCCGAGTTGGGTCGTGCTACACTAGGCTCCCAGGTACTAGCCTACAGAGCTGCTAGCACGGTGTGGTGGATTACTGGCAACGTAACCGAGACAATCGACAGTCTTCCCGACTGGGAGTTGTCCGAGATGGGTCGTGCTACACTAGGCTCCCAGGTACTAGCGTACAGAGCTGCTAGCACGGTGTGGTAGATTACTGGTGACGTAACCGAGACAATCGACAGTCTTCCCGACTGGGAGATGTTCGAGTTGGGTTGTGCTACACTTGGTTCCCGGGTACTAGCGTACAGAGCTGCTAGCACGGTGTGGTAGATTACTGGTGACGTAACCGAGACAATCGACAGTCTACCCGACTGGGAGTTGTCCGAGTTGGGTTGTGCTACACTTGGTTCCCGGGTACTAGCGTACAGAGCTGCTAGCACGGTGTGGTAGATTACTGGTGACGTAACCGAGACAATCGACAGTCTACCCGACTGGGAGTTGTCCGAGTTGGGTTTAGCTACACTAGGTTCCCGGGTACTAGCGTACAGAGCTGCTAGCACGGTGTGGTAGATTACTGGCGACGTAACCGGGACAATCGACAGTCTACCCGACTGGGAGTTGTTCGAGTTGGGTTGTGCTACACGAGGTTCCCGGGTACTAGCGTACAGAGCTGCTAGCCCGGTGTGGTAGATTACTGGCGACGTAACCGAGACAATCGACAGTCTTCCCGACTGGGAGTTGTTCAAGTTGGGTTGTGCTACATTAGGTTCCCGGGTACTAGCGTACAGAGCTGCTAGCACGGTGTGGTAGATTACTGGCGACGTAACCGAGACAATCGACAGTCTTCCCGACTGGGAGTTGTTCGAGTTGGGTTGTGCTACACTAGGTTCCCGGGTACTAGCGTACAGAGCTGCTAGCACGGTGTGGTAGATTACTGGTGACGTAACCGAGACAATCGACAGTCTTCCCGACTGGGAGTTGTTCGAGTTGGGTTGTGCTACATTAGGTTCCCGGGTACTAGCGTACAGAGCTGCTAGCACGGTGTGGTAGATTACTGGCGACGTAACCGAGACAATCGACAGTCTACCCGACTGGGAGTTGTCCGAGTTGGGTTGTGCTACACTTGGTTCCCGGGTACTAGCGTACAGAGCTACTAGCACGGTGTGGTAGATTACTGGCGACGTAACCGAGACAATCGACAGTCTACCCGACTGGGAGTTGTTCGAGTTGGGTTGTGCTACACTAGGTTCCCGGGTACTAGCGTACAGAGCTGCTAGCACGGTGTGGTAGATTACTGGCGACGTAACCGAGACAATCGACAGTCTTCCCGACTGGGAGTTGTTCGAGTTGGGTTTAGCTACACTAGGTTCCCGGGTACTAGCGTACAGAGCTGCTAGCCCGATGTGGTAGATTACTGGCGACGTAACCGAGACAATCGACAGTCTTCCCGACTGGGAGTTGTTCGAGTCGAGTTGTGCTACACTAGGTTCCCGGGTACTAGCCTACAGAGCTGCTAGCACGGTGTGGTAGATTACTGGTGACGTAACTGAGACAAGCGACAGTCTTCTCGACTGGGAGTTGTTGGAGTTGGGTTGTGCTACACTAGGTTCCCGGGTACTAGCGTACAGAGCTGCTAGCACGGTGTGGTAGATTACTGGCGACGTAACCGAGACAATCGACAGTCTTCCCGACTGGGAGTTGTTCCAGTTGGGTTGTGCTACACTTGGTTCCCGGGTACTAGCGTACAGAGCTGCTAGCACGGTGTGGTAGATTACTGGTGACGTAACCGAGACAATCGACAGTCTTCCCGACTGGGAGTTGTTCCAGTTGGGTTGTGCTACACTTGGTTCCCGGGTACTAGCGTACAGAGCTGCTAGCACGGTGTGGTAGATTACTGGTGACGTAACCGAGACAATCGACAGTCTTCCCGACTGGGAGTTGTTCGAGTTGTGTTGTGCTACACTAGGTTCCCGGGTACTAGCGTACAGAGCTGCTAGCACGGTGTGGTAGATTACTGGCGACGTAACCGAGACAATCGACAGTCTTCCCGACTGGGAGTTGTTCGAGTTGTGTTGTACTACACTAGGTTCCCGGGTACTAGCGTACAGAGCTGCTAGCACGGTGTGGTAGATTACTGGCGACGTAACCGAGACAATCGACAGTCTTCCCGACTGGGAGTTGTTCGAGTTGTGTTGTACTACACTAGGTTCCCGGGTACTAGCGTACAGAGCTGCTAGCACGGTGTGGTAGATTACTGGCGACGTAACCGAGACAATCGACAGTCTTCCCGACTGGGAGTTGTTCCAGTTGGGTTTAGCTACACTAGGTTCCCGGGTACTAGTCTACAGAGCTACTAGCACGGTGTGGTAGATTACTGGCGACGTAACCGAGACAATCGACAGTCTTCCCGACTGGGAGTTGTTCCAGTTGGGTTTAGCTACACTAGGTTCCCGGGTACTAGCGTACAGAGCTGCTAGCACGGTGTGGTAGATTACTGGTGACGTAACCGAGACAATCGACAGTCTTCCCGACTGGGAGTTGTTCGAGTTGGGTTGTGCTACACTAGGCTCCCGGGTACTAGCCTACAGAGCTGCTAGCACGGTGTGGTAGATTACTGGTGACGTAACCGAGACAATCGACAGTCTTCCCGACTGGGAGTTGTTCGAGTTGGGTTGTGCTACACTAGGCTCCCGGGTACTAGCCTACAGAGCTGCTAGCACGGTGTGGTAGATTACTGGTGACGTAACCGAGACAATCGACAGTCTTCCCGACTGGGAGATGTTCGAGTGGGGTTGTGCTACACTAGGTTCCCGGGTACTAGTCTACAGAGCTACTAGCACGGTGTGGTAGATTACTGGTGACGTAACCGAGACAATCGACAGTCTTCCCGACTGGCTGTTGTACGAGTTGGGTTGTGCTACACTAGGTTCCCGGGTACTAGCCTACAGAGCTGCTAGCCCGGTGTGGTAGATAACTGGCGATGTAACAGAGACAATCGACAGTCTTCCCGACTGGCTGTTGTTCGAGTTGGGTTGTGCTACACTAGGTTCCCGGGTACTAGCGTACAGAGCTGCTAGCACGGTGTGGTAGATAACTGGCGACGTAACCGAGACAATCGACAGTCTTCCCGACTAGGAGTTATTCGAGTTGGGTTGTACTACACTAGGTTCCCGGGTACTAGCGTACAGAGCTACTAGCACGGTGTGGTAGATTACTGGTGACGTAACCGAGACAATCGACAGTCTTCCCGACTGGGAGCTGTTCGAGTTGGGTTGTGCTACACTAGGTTCCCGGGTACTAGCGTACAGAGCTGCCAGCACGGTGTGGTAGATTACTGGTGACGTAACTGAGACAATCGACAGTCTTCCCGACTGGGAGTTGTTCGAGTTGGGTTGTGCTACACTAGGCTCCCGGGTACTAGCGTACAGAGCTGCTAGCCCGGTGTGGTAGATTACTGGCGACGTAACCGAGACAATCGACAGTCTTCCCAACTGGGAGTTGTTCGAGTTGGGTTGTGCTACACTAGGCTCCCGGGTACTAGCGTACAGAGCTGCTAGCACGGTGTGGTAGATTACTGGTGACGTAACCGAGACAATCGACAGTCTTCCCGACAGGGAGTTGTTCGAGTTGGGTTGTGCTACACTAGGCTCCCGGGTACTAGCGTACAGAGCTGCTAGCACGGTGTGGTAGATTACTGGTGACGTAACCGAGACAATCGACAGTCTTCCCAACTGGGAGTTGTTCGAGTTGGGTTGTGCTACACTATGTTCACGGGTACTACCGTACAGAGCTCCTAGCACGGTGTGGTAGATTACTGGCGACGTAACTGAGACAATCGACAGTCTTCCCAACTGGGAGTTGTTCGAGTTGGGTTGTGCTACACTAGGTTCCAGGGTACTAGCCTACAGAGCTGCTAGCCCGGTGTGGTAGATTACTGGCGACGTAACCGAGAAAATCGACAGTCTTCCCAACTGGGAGTTGTTCGAGTTGGGTTGTGCTACACTAGGTTCCCGGGTACTAGCGTACAGAGCTCCTAGCACGGTGTGGTAGATTACTGGTGACGTAACCGAGACAATCGACAGTCTTCCCAACTGGGAGTTGTTCGAGTTGGGTTTAGCTACATTAAGTTCCCGGGTATTAGCGTACAGAGCTGCTAGCACGGTGTGGTAGATTACTGGCGACGTAACTGAGACAATCGACAGTCTTCCCAACTGGGAGTTGTTCGAGTTGGGTTGTGCTACACTAGGTTCCCGGGTACTAGCGTACAGAGCTGCTAGCCCGGTGTGGTAGATTACTGGCGACGTAACTGAGACAATCGACAGTCTTCCCAACTGGGAGTTGTTCGAGTTGGGTTGTGCTACACTATGTTCACGGGTACTACCGTACAGAGCTCCTAGCACGGTGTGGTAGATTACTGGCGACGTAACTGAGACAATCGACAGTCTTCCCAACTGGGAGTTGTTCGAGTTGGGTTGTGCTACACTAGGTTCCCGGGTACTAGCGTACAGAGCTGCTTGCACGGTGTGGTAGATTACTGGCGACGTAACTGAGACAATCGACAGTCTTCCCAACTGGGAGTTGTTCGAGTTGGGTTGTGCTACACTAGGTTCCAGGGTACTAGCCTACAGAGCTGCTTGCACGGTGTGGTAGATTACTGGCGACGTAACCGGGAAAATCGACAGTCTTCCCGACTGGGAGTTGTTCGAGTTGGGTTGTGCTACACTAGGTTCCAGGGTACTAGCGTACAGAGCTGTAGCACGGTGTGGTAGATTACTGGTGACGTAACTGAGACAATCGGCAGTCTTCCCGACTGGGAGTTGTTCGAGTTGGGTTGTGCTACACTAGGTTCCCGGGTACTAGCCTACAGAGCTGCTTGCACGGTGTGGTAGATTACTGGCGACGTAACTGAGACAATCGACAGTCTTCCCAACTGGGAGTTGTTCGAGTTGGGTTGTGCTACACTAGGCTCCAGGGTACTAGCCTACAGAGCTGCTTGCACGGTGTGGTAGATTACTGGTGACGTAACCGAGACAATCGACAGTCTTCCCGACTGGGAGTTGTACGAGTTGGGTTAACTACATTAGGTTCCCGGGTATTAGCGTACAGAGCTGCTAGCACGGTGTGGTAGATTACTGGCGACGTAACTGAGACAATCGACAGTCTTCCCGACTGGGAGTTGTACGAGTTGGGTTTAGCTACATTAAGTTCCCGGGTACTAGCCTACAGAGCTGCTAGCACGGTGTGGTAGATTACTGGCGACGTAACTGAGACAAGCGACAGTCTTCCCGACTGGGAGTTGTACGAGTTGGGTTTAGCTACATTAGGTTCCCGGGTACTAGCCTACAGAGCTGCTAGCACGGTGTGGTAGATTACTGGCGACGTAACTGAGACAAGCGACAGTCTTCCCGACTGGGAGTTGTTCGAGTTGGGTTGTGCTACACTAGGTTCCCGGGTACTAGCCTACAGAGCTGCTAGCACGGTGTGGTAGATTACTGGCGACGTAACTGAGACAATCGACAGTCTTCCCGACTGGGAGTTGTCCGAGTTGGGTTGTACTACACTAGGTTCCCGGGTACTAGCGTACAGAGCTACTAGCACGGTGTGGTAGATAACTGGCGACGTAACTGAGACAATCGACAGTCTTCCCAACTGGGAGTTGTTCGAGTTGCGTTGTGCTACACTAGGTTCCCGGGTACTAGCGTACAGAGCTACTAGCACGGTGTGGTAGATTACTGGCGACGTAACTGAGACAATCGACAGTCTTCCCAACTGGGAGTTGTTCGAGTTGGGTTGTGCTAAACTAGGCTCCCGGGTACTAGCCTACAGAGCTGCTAGCCCGGTGTGGTAGATTACTGGCGACGTAACTGAGACAATCGACAGTCTTCCCAACTGGGAGTTGTTCGAGTTGGGTTGTGCTACACTAGGTTCCCGGGTACTAGCGTACAGAGCGGCTAGCACGGTGTGGTAGGTTACTGACGACGTAACTGAGACAATCGACAGTCTTCCCGACTGGGAGTTGTTCGAGTTGGGTTGTGCTACACTAGGCTCCCGGGTACTAGCCTACAGAGCTGCTAGCCCGGTGTGGTAGATTACTGGCGACGTAACTGAGACAATCGACAGTCTTCCCAACTGGAAGTTGTTCGAGTTGGGTTATGCTACACTATGTTCCCGGGTACTAGCCTACAGAGCTGCTAGCACGGTGTGGTAGATTACCGGTGACAACCGAGACAAGCGACAGTCTTCCCGACTGGGAGTTGTTCGAGTTGGGTTTAGCTACATTAGGCTCCCGGGTACTAGTCTACAGAGCTGCTAGCACGGTGTGGTAGATTACTGGCGACGTAACTGAGACAATCGACAGTCTTCCCAACTGGGAGTTGTTCGAGTTGCGTTGTGCTACACTAGGTTCCCGGGTACTAGCGTACAGAGCTACTAGCACGGTGTGGTAGATTACTGGCGACGTAACTGAGACAATCGACAGTCTTCCCAACTGGGAGTTGTTCGAGTTGGGTTGTGCTAAACTAGGCTCCCGGGTACTAGCCGACAGAGCTGCTAGCCCGGTGTGGTAGATTACTGGCGACGTAACCGAGACAATCGACAGTCTTCCCAACTGGGAGTTGTTCGAGTTGGGTTGTGCTACACTAGGCTCCCGGGTACTAGCGTACAGAGCTACTAGCACGGTGTGGTAGATAACTGGCGACGTAACCGGGACAATCGACAGTCTTCCCGACTGGGAGTTGTCCGAGTTGGGTCGTGCTACACTAGGCTCCCGGGTACTAGCGTACATAGCTGATAGCACGGTGTGGTAGATAACTGGCGACGTAACCGAGACAATCGACAGTCTTCCCGACTGGGAGTTGTCCGAGTTGGGTCGTGCTACACTAGGCTCCCGGGTACTAGCGTACATAGCTGATAGCACGGTGTGGTAGATAACTGGCGACGTAACCGAGACAATCGACAGTCTTCCCGACTGGGAGTTGTCCGAGTTGGGTCGTGCTACACTAGGTTCCCAAGTACTAGCGTACAGAGCTGCTAGCACGGTGTGGTAGATAACTGGCGACGTAACCGAGACAATCGACAGTCTTCCCGACTGGGAGTTGTCCGAGTTGGGTTTTGCTACACTAGGCTCCCAGGTACTAGCGTACAGAGCTGCTAGCACGGTGTGGTAGATTACTGGTGACGTAACCGAGACAATCGACAGTCTTCCCGACTGGGAGTTGTCCGAGTTGGGTCGTGCTACACTAGGCTCCCGGGTACTAGCGTACAGAGCTGCTAGCACGGTGTGGTAGATAACTGGCGACGTAACCGAGACAATCGACAGTCTTCCCGACTGGGAGTTGCCCGAGTTGGGTTTAGCTACACTAGGTTCCCAGGTACTAGCGTACAGAGCTGCTAGCACTGTGAGGTAGATAACTGGCGACGTAACCGAGACAATCGACAGTCTTCCCGACTGGGAGTTGTCCGAGTTGGGTCGTGCTACACTAGGCTCCCAGGTACTAGCGTACATAGCTGCTAGCACGGTGAGGTAGATTGCTGGTGACGTAACCGAGACAATCGACAGTCTTCCCGACTGGGAGTTGTCCGAGTTGGGTTTAGCTACACTAGGTTCCCAGGTTCTAGCGTACAGAGCTGCTAGCACGGTGAGGTAGATAACTGGCGACGTAACCGAGACAATCGACAGTCTTCCCGACTGGGAGTTGTCCGAGTTGGGTCGTGCTACACTAGGCTCCCGGGTACTAGCGTACAGAGCTGCTAGCACGGTGTGGTAGATTACTGGCGACGTAACCGAGACAATCGACAGTCTACCCGACTGGGAGTTGTTCGAGTTGTGTTGTGCTACACTAGGTTCCCAAGTACTAGCGTACAGAGCTGCTAGCACGGTGTGGTAGATAACTGGCGACGTAACCGAGACAATCGACAGTCTTACCGACTGGGAGTTGTCCGAGTTGGGTCGTGCTACACTAGGTTCCCAAGTACTAGCGTACAGAGCTGCTAGCACGGTGTGGTAGATAACTGGCGACGTAACCGAGACAATCGACAGTCTTCCCAACTGGGAGTTGTTCGAGTTGGGTTGTGCTATACTAGGTTCCCGGGTACTAGCGTACAGAGCTACTAGCACGGTGTGGTAGATAACTGGCGACGTAACCGAGACAATCGACAGTCTTCCCAACTGGGAGTTGTTCGAGTTGGGTTGTGCTACACTAGGCTCCCGGGTACTAGCGTACAGAGCTACTAGCACGGTGTGGTAGATAACTGGCGACGTAACCGAGACAATCGACAGTCTTCCCGACTGGGAGTTGTCCGAGTTGGGTCGTGCTACACTAGGCTCCCGGGTACTAGCGTACATAGCTGATAGCACGGTGTGGTAGATAACTGGCGACGTAACCGAGACAATCGACAGTCTTCCCGACTGGGAGTTGTCCGAGTTGGGTCGTGCTACACTAGGTTCCCAAGTACTAGCGTACAGAGCTGCTAGCACGGTGTGGTAGATAACTGGCGACGTAACCGAGACAATCGACAGTCTTCCCGACTGGGAGTTGTCCGAGTTGGGTCGTGCTACACTAGGTTCCCAAGTACTAGCGTACAGAGCTGCTAGCACGGTGTGGTAGATTACTGGCGACGTAACCGAGACAATCGACAGTCTTCCCGACTGGGAGTTGTCCGAGTTGGGTCGTGCTACACTAGGCTCCCAGGTACCAGCGTACAGAGCTGCTAGCCCGGTGTGGTAGATTACTGGCGACGTAACCGAGACAATCGACAGTCTTCCCGACTGGGAGTTGTCCGAGTTGGGTCGTGCTACACTAGGCTCCCAGGTACCAGCGTACAGAGCTGCTAGCACGGTGAGGTAGATAACTGGCGACGTAACCGAGACAATCGACAGTCTTCCCGACTGGGAGTTGTTCGAGTTGGGTTTAGCTACACTAGGTTCCCGGGTACTAGCGTACAGAGCTGCTAGCCCGGTGTGGTACATTACTGGTGACGTAACCGAGACAATCGACAGTCTTCCCGACTGGGAGTTGTTCGAGTTGGGTTGTGCTACACTAGGCTCCCGGGTACTAGCCTACAGAGCTGCTAGCACGGTGTGGTAGATTACTGGTGACGTAACCGAGACAATCGACAGTCTTCCCGACTGGGAGTTGTTCGAGTTGGGTTTAGCTACATTATGTTCCCGGGTACTAGCGTACAGAGCTGCTAGCCCGGTGTGGTAGATTACTGGCGACGTAACCGAGACAATCGACAGTCTTCCCGACTGGGAGTTGTCCGAGTTGGTCGTGCTACACTAGGCACCCAGGTACCAGCGTACAGAGCTGCTAGCACGGTGTGGTAGATTACTGGCGACGTAACCGAGACAATCGACAGTCTTCCGACGGGGAGTTGTCCGAGTTGGTCGTGCTATTCTAGGCTCCCAGGTACTAGCGTACAGAGCTGCTAGCACGGTGAGGTAGATAACTGGCGACGTAACCGAGACAATCGACAGTCTTCCCGACTGGGAGTTGTCCGAGTTGGGTCGTGCTACACTAGGCTCCCAGGTACCAGCGTACAGAGCTGCTAGCCCGGTGTGGTAGATTACTGGCGACGTAACCGAGACAATCGACAGTCTTCCCGACTGGGAGTTGTCCGAGTTGGGTCGTGCTACACTAGGCTCCCAGGTACCAGCGTACAGAGCTGCTAGCACGGTGTGGTAGATTACTGGCGACGTAACCGAGACAATGGACAGTCTTCCCGACTGGGAGTTGTCCGAGTTGGGTCGTGCTACACTAGGCTCCCAGGTACCAGCGTACAGAGCTGCTAGCCCGGTGTGGTAGATTACTGGCGACGTAACCGAGACAATCGACAGTCTTCCCGACTGGGAGTTGTCCGAGCTGGGTCGTGCTACACTAGGTTCCCAGGTACTAGCGTACAGAGCTGCTAGCCCGGTGTGGTAGATTACTGGCGACGTAACCGAGACAATCGACAGTCTTCCCGACTGGGAGTTGTTCGAGTTGGGTTTAGCTACACTAGGCTCCCAGGTACTAGCGTACAGAGCTGCTAGCACGGTGAGGTAGATAACTGGCGACGTAACCGAGACAATCGACAGTCTTCCCGACTGGGAGTTGTTCGAGTTGGGTTTAGCTACACTAGGCTCCCGGGTACTAGTCTACAGAGCTGCTAGCACGGTGTGGTAGATTACTGGCGACGTAACTGAGACAATCGACAGTCTTCCCAACTGGGAGTTGTTCGAGTTGCGTTGTGCTACACTAGGTTCCCGGGTACTAGCGTACAGAGCTACTAGCACGGTGTGGTAGATTACTGGCGACGTAACTGAGACAATCGACAGTCTTCCCGACTGGGAGTTGTTCGAGTTGGGTTTAGCTACACTAGGTTCCCGGGTACTAGCGTACAGAGCTGCTAGCACGGTGTGATAGATTACTGGCGACGTAACTGAGACAAGCGACAGTCTTCCCGACTGGGAGTTGTTCGAGTTGGGTTTAGCTACATTAGGTTCCCGGGTACTAGCGTACAGAGCTGCTAGCACGGTGTGGTAGATTACTGGTAACGTAACCGAGACAATCGACAGTCTTCCCGACTGGGAGTTGTTCGAGTTGGGTTTAGCTACACTAGGCTCCCAGGTACCAGCGTACAGAGCTGCTAGCCCGGTGTGGTAGATTACTGGCGACGTAACCGAGACAATCGATAGTCTTCCCGACTGGGAGTTGTCCGAGTTGGTCGTGCTACACTAGGCTCCCAGGTACCAGCGTACAGAGCTGCTAGCACGGTGAGGTAGATAACTGGCGACGTAACCGAGACAATCGACAGTCTTCCCGACTGGGAGTTGTCCGAGTTGGGTCGTGCTACACTAGGCTCCCAGGTACCAGCGTACAGAGCTGCTAGCACGGTGAGGTAGATAACTGGCGACGTAACCGAGACAATCGACAGTCTTCCCGACTGGGAGTTGTCCGAGTTGGGTCGTGCTACACTAGGCTCCCAGGTACTAGCGTACATAGCTGCTAGCACGGTGTGGTAGATTACTGGCAACGTAACCGAGACAATAGACAGTCTTCCCGACTAGGAGTTGTTCGACTTGGGTTGCGCTACACTAGGTTCCCGGGTACTAGCGTACAGAGCTGCTAGCACGGTGTGGTAGATTACTGGCGACGTAACCGAGACAATCGACAGTCTTCCCGACTGGGAGTTGTCCGAGTTGGGTCGTGCTACACTAGGCTCCCAGGTACTAGCCTACAGAGCTGCTAGCACGGTGTGGTGGATTACTGGCAACGTAACCGAGACAATCGACAGTCTTCCCGACTGGGAGTTGTCCGAGATGGGTCGTGCTACACTAGGCTCCCAGGTACTAGCGTACAGAGCTGCTAGCACGGTGTGGTAGATTACTGGTGACGTAACCGAGACAATCGACAGTCTTCCCGACTGGGAGATGTTCGAGTTGGGTTGTGCTACACTTGGTTCCCGGGTACTAGCGTACAGAGCTGCTAGCACGGTGTGGTAGATTACTGGTGACGTAACCGAGACAATCGACAGTCTACCCGACTGGGAGTTGTCCGAGTTGGGTTGTGCTACACTTGGTTCCCGGGTACTAGCGTACAGAGCTGCTAGCACGGTGTGGTAGATTACTGGTGACGTAACCGAGACAATCGACAGTCTACCCGACTGGGAGTTGTCCGAGTTGGGTTTAGCTACACTAGGTTCCCGGGTACTAGCGTACAGAGCTGCTAGCACGGTGTGGTAGATTACTGGCGACGTAACCGGGACAATCGACAGTCTACCCGACTGGGAGTTGTTCGAGTTGGGTTGTGCTACACGAGGTTCCCGGGTACTAGCGTACAGAGCTGCTAGCCCGGTGTGGTAGATTACTGGCGACGTAACCGAGACAATCGACAGTCTTCCCGACTGGGAGTTGTTCAAGTTGGGTTGTGCTACATTAGGTTCCCGGGTACTAGCGTACAGAGCTGCTAGCACGGTGTGGTAGATTACTGGCGACGTAACCGAGACAATCGACAGTCTTCCCGACTGGGAGTTGTTCGAGTTGGGTTGTGCTACATTAGGTTCCCGGGTACTAGCGTACAGAGCTGCTAGCACGGTGTGGTAGATTACTGGTGACGTAACCGAGACAATCGACAGTCTTCCCGACTGGGAGTTGTTCGAGTTGGGTTGTGCTACATTAGGTTCCCGGGTACTAGCGTACAGAGCTGCTAGCACGGTGTGGTAGATTACTGGCGACGTAACCGAGACAATCGACAGTCTACCCGACTGGGAGTTGTCCGAGTTGGGTTGTGCTACACTTGGTTCCCGGGTACTAGCGTACAGAGCTACTAGCACGGTGTGGTAGATTACTGGCGACGTAACCGAGACAATCGACAGTCTACCCGACTGGGAGTTGTTCGAGTTGGGTTGTGCTACACTAGGTTCCCGGGTACTAGCGTACAGAGCTGCTAGCACGGTGTGGTAGATTACTGGCGACGTAACCGAGACAATCGACAGTCTTCCCGACTGGGAGTTGTTCGAGTTGGGTTTAGCTACACTAGGTTCCCGGGTACTAGCGTACAGAGCTGCTAGCCCGATGTGGTAGATTACTGGCGACGTAACCGAGACAATCGACAGTCTTCCCGACTGGGAGTTGTTCGAGTCGAGTTGTGCTACACTAGGTTCCCGGGTACTAGCCTACAGAGCTGCTAGCACGGTGTGGTAGATTACTGGTGACGTAACTGAGACAAGCGACAGTCTTCTCGACTGGGAGTTGTTGGAGTTGGGTTGTGCTACACTAGGTTCCCGGGTACTAGCGTACAGAGCTGCTAGCACGGTGTGGTAGATTACTGGCGACGTAACCGAGACAATCGACAGTCTTCCCGACTGGGAGTTGTTCCAGTTGGGTTGTGCTACACTTGGTTCCCGGGTACTAGCGTACAGAGCTGCTAGCACGGTGTGGTAGATTACTGGTGACGTAACCGAGACAATCGACAGTCTTCCCGACTGGGAGTTGTTCCAGTTGGGTTGTGCTACACTTGGTTCCCGGGTACTAGCGTACAGAGCTGCTAGCACGGTGTGGTAGATTACTGGTGACGTAACCGAGACAATCGACAGTCTTCCCGACTGGGAGTTGTTCGAGTTGTGTTGTGCTACACTAGGCTCCCGGGTACTAGCGTACAGAGCTGCTAGCACGGTGTGGTAGATTACTGGCGACGTAACCGAGACAATCGACAGTCTTCCCGACTGGGAGTTGTTCGAGTTGGGTTTAGCTACACTAGGTTCCCGGGTACTAGCGTACAGAGCTGCTAGCACGGTGTGGTAGATTACTGGCGACGTAACCGGGACAATCGACAGTCTACCCGACTGGGAGTTGTTCGAGTTGGGTTGTGCTACACGAGGTTCCCGGGTACTAGCGTACAGAGCTGCTAGCCCGGTGTGGTAGATTACTGGCGACGTAACCGAGACAATCGACAGTCTTCCCGACTGGGAGTTGTTCAAGTTGGGTTGTGCTACATTAGGTTCCCGGGTACTAGCGTACAGAGCTGCTAGCACGGTGTGGTAGATTACTGGCGACGTAACCGAGACAATCGACAGTCTTCCCGACTGGGAGTTGTTCGAGTTGGGTTGTGCTACATTAGGTTCCCGGGTACTAGCGTACAGAGCTGCTAGCACGGTGTGGTAGATTACTGGTGACCTAACCGAGACAATCGACAGTCTTCCCGACTGGGAGTTGTTCGAGTTGGGTTGTGCTACATTAGGTTCCCGGGTACTAGCGTACAGAGCTGCTAGCACGGTGTGGTAGATTACTGGCGACGTAACCGAGACAATCGACAGTCTACCCGACTGGGAGTTGTCCGAGTTGGGTTGTGCTACACTTGGTTCCCGGGTACTAGCGTACAGAGCTACTAGCACGGTGTGGTAGATTACTGGCGACGTAACCGAGACAATCGACAGTCTACCCGACTGGGAGTTGTTCGAGTTGGGTTGTGCTACACTAGGTTCCCGGGTACTAGCGTACAGAGCTGCTAGCACGGTGTGGTAGATTACTGGCGACGTAACCGAGACAATCGACAGTCTTCCCGACTGGGAGTTGTTCGAGTTGGGTTTAGCTACACTAGGTTCCCGGGTACTAGCGTACAGAGCTGCTAGCCCGATGTGGTAGATTACTGGCGACGTAACCGAGACAATCGACAGTCTTCCCGACTGGGAGTTGTTCGAGTCGAGTTGTGCTACACTAGGTTCCCGGGTACTAGCCTACAGAGCTGCTAGCACGGTGTGGTAGATTACTGGTGACGTAACTGAGACAAGCGACAGTCTTCTCGACTGGGAGTTGTTGGAGTTGGGTTGTGCTACACTAGGTTCCCGGGTACTAGCGTACAGAGCTGCTAGCACGGTGTGGTAGATTACTGGCGACGTAACCGAGACAATCGACAGTCTTCCCGACTGGGAGTTGTTCCAGTTGGGTTGTGCTACACTTGGTTCCCGGGTACTAGCGTACAGAGCTGCTAGCACGGTGTGGTAGATTACTGGTGACGTAACCGAGACAATCGACAGTCTTCCCGACTGGGAGTTGTTCCAGTTGGGTTGTGCTACACTTGGTTCCCGGGTACTAGCGTACAGAGCTGCTAGCACGGTGTGGTAGATTACTGGTGACGTAACCGAGACAATCGACAGTCTTCCCGACTGGGAGTTGTTCGAGTTGTGTTGTGCTACACTAGGTTCCCGGGTACTAGCGTACAGAGCTGCTAGCACGGTGTGGTAGATTACTGGCGACGTAACCGAGACAATCGACAGTCTTCCCGACTGGGAGTTGTTCGAGTTGTGTTGTACTACACTAGGTTCCCGGGTACTAGCGTACAGAGCTGCTAGCACGGTGTGGTAGATTACTGGCGACGTAACCGAGACAATCGACAGTCTTCCCGACTGGGAGTTGTTCGAGTTGTGTTGTACTACACTAGGTTCCCGGGTACTAGCGTACAGAGCTGCTAGCACGGTGTGGTAGATTACTGGCGACGTAACCGAGACAATCGACAGTCTTCCCGACTGGGAGTTGTTCCAGTTGGGTTTAGCTACACTAGGTTCCCGGGTACTAGTCTACAGAGCTACTAGCACGGTGTGGTAGATTACTGGCGACGTAACCGAGACAATCGACAGTCTTCCCGACTGGGAGTTGTTCCAGTTGGGTTTATCTACACTAGGTTCCCGGGTACTAGCGTACAGAGCTGCTAGCACGGTGTGGTAGATTACTGGTGACGTAACCGAGACAATCGACAGTCTTCCCGACTGGGAGTTGTTCGAGTTGGGTTGTGCTACACTAGGCTCCCGGGTACTAGCCTACAGAGCTGCTAGCACGGTGTGGTAGATTACTGGTGACGTAACCGAGACAATCGACAGTCTTCCCGACTGGGAGTTGTTCGAGTTGGGTTGTGCTACACTAGGCTCCCAGGTACTAGCCTACAGAGCTGCTAGCACGGTGTGGTAGATTACTGGTGACGTAACCGAGACAATCGACAGTCTTCCCGACTGGGAGATGTTCGAGTGGGGTTGTGCTACACTAGGTTCCCGGGTACTAGTCTACAGAGCTACTAGCACGGTGTGGTAGATTACTGGTGACGTAACCGAGACAATCGACAGTCTTCCCGACTGGCTGTTGTACGAGTTGGGTTGTGCTACACTAGGTTCCCGGGTACTAGCCTACAGAGCTGCTAGCCCGGTGTGGTAGATAACTGGCGATGTAACAGAGACAATCGACAGTCTTCCCGACTGGCTGTTGTTCGAGTTGGGTTGTGCTACACTAGGTTCCCGGGTACTAGCGTACAGAGCTGCTAGCACGGTGTGGTAGATAACTGGCGACGTAACCGAGACAATCGACAGTCTTCCCGACTAGGAGTTGTTCGAGTTGGGTTGTACTACACTAGGTTCCCGGGTACTAGCGTACAGAGCTACTAGCACGGTGTGGTAGATTACTGGTGACGTAACCGAGACAATCGACAGTCTTCCCGACTGGGAGCTGTTCGAGTTGGGTTGTGCTACACTAGGTTCCCGGGTACTAGCGTACAGAGCTGCCAGCACGGTGTGGTAGATTACTGGTGACGTAACTGAGACAATCGACAGTCTTCCCGACTGGGAGTTGTTCGAGTTGGGTTGTGCTACACTAGGCTCCCGGGTACTAGCGTACAGAGCTGCTAGCCCGGTGTGGTAGATTACTGGCGACGTAACCGAGACAATCGACAGTCTTCCCAACTGGGAGTTGTTCGAGTTGGGTTGTGCTACACTAGGCTCCCGGGTACTAGCGTACAGAGCTGCTAGCACGGTGTGGTAGATTACTGGTGACGTAACCGAGACAATCGACAGTCTTCCCGACAGGGAGTTGTTCGAGTTGGGTTGTGCTACACTAGGCTCCCGGGTACTAGCGTACAGAGCTGCTAGCACGGTGTGGTAGATTACTGGTGACGTAACCGAGACAATCGACAGTCTTCCCAACTGGGAGTTGTTCGAGTTGGGTTGTGCTACACTATGTTCACGGGTACTACCGTACAGAGCTCCTAGCACGGTGTGGTAGATTACTGGCGACGTAACTGAGACAATCGACAGTCTTCCCAACTGGGAGTTGTTCGAGTTGGGTTGTGCTACACTAGGTTCCAGGGTACTAGCCTACAGAGCTGCTAGCCCGGTGTGGTAGATTACTGGCGACGTAACCGAGAAAATCGACAGTCTTCCCAACTGGGAGTTGTTCGAGTTGGGTTGTGCTACACTAGGTTCCCGGGTACTAGCGTACAGAGCTCCTAGCACGGTGTGGTAGATTACTGGTGACGTAACCGAGACAATCGACAGTCTTCCCAACTGGGAGTTGTTCGAGTTGGGTTTAGCTACATTAAGTTCCCGGGTATTAGCGTACAGAGCTGCTAGCACGGTGTGGTAGATTACTGGCGACGTAACTGAGACAATCGACAGTCTTCCCAACTGGGAGTTGTTCGAGTTGGGTTGTGCTACACTAGGTTCCCGGGTACTAGCGTACAGAGCTGCTAGCCCGGTGTGGTAGATTACTGGCGACGTAACTGAGACAATCGACAGTCTTCCCAACTGGGAGTTGTTCGAGTTGGGTTGTGCTACACTATGTTCACGGGTACTACCGTACAGAGCTCCTAGCACGGTGTGGTAGATTACTGGCGACGTAACTGAGACAATCGACAGTCTTCCCAACTGGGAGTTGTTCGAGTTGGGTTGTGCTACACTAGGTTCCCGGGTACTAGCGTACAGAGCTGCTTGCACGGTGTGGTAGATTACTGGCGACGTAACTGAGACAATCGACAGTCTTCCCAACTGGGAGTTGTTCGAGTTGGGTTGTGCTACACTAGGTTCCAGGGTACTAGCCTACAGAGCTGCTTGCACGGTGTGGTAGATTACTGGCGACGTAACCGGGAAAATCGACAGTCTTCCCGACTGGGAGTTGTTCGAGTTGGGTTGTGCTACACTAGGTTCCAGGGTACTAGCGTACAGAGCTGTAGCACGGTGTGGTAGATTACTGGTGACGTAACTGAGACAATCGGCAGTCTTCCCGACTGGGAGTTGTTCGAGTTGGGTTGTGCTACACTAGGTTCCCGGGTACTAGCCTACAGAGCTGCTTGCACGGTGTGGTAGATTACTGGCGACGTAACTGAGACAATCGACAGTCTTCCCAACTGGGAGTTGTTCGAGTTGGGTTGTGCTACACTAGGCTCCAGGGTACTAGCCTACAGAGCTGCTTGCACGGTGTGGTAGATTACTGGTGACGTAACCGAGACAATCGACAGTCTTCCCGACTGGGAGTTGTACGAGTTGGGTTAACTACATTAGGTTCCCGGGTATTAGCGTACAGAGCTGCTAGCACGGTGTGGTAGATTACTGGCGACGTAACTGAGACAATCGACAGTCTTCCCGACTGGGAGTTGTACGAGTTGGGTTTAGCTACATTAAGTTCCCGGGTACTAGCCTACAGAGCTGCTAGCACGGTGTGGTAGATTACTGGCGACGTAACTGAGATAAGCGACAGTCTTCCCGACTGGGAGTTGTACGAGTTGGGTTTAGCTACATTAGGTTCCCGGGTACTAGCCTACAGAGCTGCTAGCACGGTGTGGTAGATTACTGGCGACGTAACTGAGACAAGCGACAGTCTTCCCGACTGGGAGTTGTTCGAGTTGGGTTGTGCTACACTAGGTTCCCGGGTACTAGCCTACAGAGCTGCTAGCACGGTGTGGTAGATTACTGGCGACGTAACTGAGACAATCGACAGTCTTCCCGACTGGGAGTTGTCCGAGTTGGGTTGTACTACACTAGGTTCCCGGGTACTAGCGTACAGAGCTACTAGCACGGTGTGGTAGATAACTGGCGACGTAACTGAGACAATCGACAGTCTTCCCAACTGGGAGTTGTTCGAGTTGCGTTGTGCTACACTAGGTTCCCGGGTACTAGCGTACAGAGCTACTAGCACGGTGTGGTAGATTACTGGCGACGTAACTGAGACAATCGACAGTCTTCCCAACTGGGAGTTGTTCGAGTTGGGTTGTGCTAAACTAGGCTCCCGGGTACTAGCCTACAGAGCTGCTAGCCCGGTGTGGTAGATTACTGGCGACGTAACTGAGACAATCGACAGTCTTCCCAACTGGGAGTTGTTCGAGTTGGGTTGTGCTACACTAGGTTCCCGGGTACTAGCGTACAGAGCGGCTAGCACGGTGTGGTAGGTTACTGACGACGTAACTGAGACAATCGACAGTCTTCCCGACTGGGAGTTGTTCGAGTTGGGTTGTGCTACACTAGGCTCCCGGGTACTAGCCTACAGAGCTGCTAGCCCGGTGTGGTAGATTACTGGCGACGTAACTGAGACAATCGACAGTCTTCCCAACTGGAAGTTGTTCGAGTTGGGTTATGCTACACTATGTTCCCGGGTACTAGCCTACAGAGCTGCTAGCACGGTGTGGTAGATTACCGGTGACAACCGAGACAAGCGACAGTCTTCCCGACTGGGAGTTGTTCGAGTTGGGTTTAGCTACACTAGGCTCCCGGGTACTAGTCTACAGAGCTGCTAGCACGGTGTGGTAGATTACTGGCGACGTAACTGAGACAATCGACAGTCTTCCCAACTGGGAGTTGTTCGAGTTGCGTTGTGCTACACTAGGTTCCCGGGTACTAGCGTACAGAGCTACTAGCACGGTGTGGTAGATTACTGGCGACGTAACTGAGACAATCGACAGTCTTCCCAACTGGGAGTTGTTCGAGTTGGGTTGTGCTAAACTAGGCTCCCGGGTACTAGCCGACAGAGCTGCTAGCCCGGTGTGGTAGATTACTGGCGACGTAACTGAGACAATCGACAGTCTTCCCAACTGGGAGTTGTTCGAGTTGGGTTGTGCTACACTAGGTTCCCGGGTACTAGCGTACAGAGCGGCTAGCACGGTGTGGTAGGTTACTGACGACGTAACTGAGACAATCGACAGTCTTCCCGACTGGGAGTTGTTCGAGTTGGGTTGTGCTACACTAGGCTCCCGGGTACTAGCCTACAGAGCTGCTAGCCCGGTGTGGTAGATTACTGGCGACGTAACTGAGACAATCGACAGTCTTCCCAACTGGAAGTTGTTCGAGTTGGGTTATGCTACACTATGTTCCCGGGTACTAGCCTACAGAGCTGCTAGCACGGTGTGGTAGATTACTGGTGACGTAACCGAGACAAGCGACAGTCTTCCCGACTGGGAGTTGTTCGAGTTGGGTTTAGCTACACTAGGCTCCCGGGTACTAGTCTACAGAGCTGCTAGCACGGTGTGGTAGATTACTGGCGACGTAACTGAGACAAGCGACAGTCTTCCCGACTGGGAGTTGTACGAGTTGGGTTTAGCTACATTAGGTTCCCGGGTACTAGCCTACAGAGCTGCTAGCACGGTGTGGTAGATTACTGGTAACGTAACCGAGACAATCGACAGTCTTCCCGACTGGGAGTTGTTCGAGTTGGGTTTAGCTACACTAGGTTCCCGGGTACTAGCGTACAGAGCTGCTAGCACGGTGTGATAGATTACTGGCGACGTAACTGAGACAAGCGACAGTCTTCCCGACTGGGAGTTGTACGAGTTGTGTTTAGCTACATTAGGTTCCCGGGTACTAGCGTACAGAGCTGCTTGCACGGTGTGGTAGAATACTGGCGACGTAACCGAGACAAGCGACAGTCTTCCCGACTGGGAGTTGTACGGGTTGGGTTTAGCTACACTAGGCTCCCAGGTACTAGCCTACAGAGCTGCTAGCACGGTGTGGTAGATTACTGGCGACGTAACTGAAACAATCGACAGTCTTCTCGACTGGGAGTTGTACGAGTTGGGTTTAGCTACACTAGGCTCCCAGGTACGAGCCTACAGAGCTGCTAGCACGGTGTGGTAGATTACTGGCGACGTAACTGAGACAAGCGAGAGTCTTCCCGACTGGGAGTTGTACGAGTTGGGTTTAGCTACATTAGGTTCCCGGGTACTAGCCTACAGAGCTGCTAGCACGGTGTGGTAGATTACTGGTGACGTAACCGAGACAATCGACAGTCTTCCCGACTGGGAGTTGTTCGAGTTGGGTTTAGCTACACTAGGCTCCCGGGTACTAGCGTACAGAGCTGCTAGCCCGGTGTGGTAGATTACTGGCGACGTAACCGAGACAATCGACAGTCTTCCCGACTGGGAGTTGTTCGAGTTGGGTTTAGCTACATTATGTTCCCGGGTACTAGCCTACAGAGCTGCTAGCCCGGTGTGGTAGATTACTGGCGACGTAACTGAGACAATCGACAGTCTTCCCAACTGGGAGTTGTTCGAGTTGGGTTGTGATGCACTAGGTTCCCGGGTACTAGCCTACAGAGCTGCTAGCCCGGTGTGTAGATTACTGGTGACGTAACCGAGACAATCGACAGTCTTCCCGACTGGCAGTTGTTCGAGTTTGGTTGTGCAACACTACGCTCCCGGGTACTAGCCTACAGAGCTGCTAGCACGGTGTGGTAGATTACTGGTGACGTAACCGAGACAATCGACAGTCATCCCGACTGGGAGTTGTTCGAGTTGGGTTTAGCTACACTAGGCTCCCGGGTACTAGCGTACAGAGCTGCTAGCACGGTGTGGTAGATTACTGGTGACGTAACCGAGACAATCGACAGTCTTCCCAACTGGGAGTTGTTCGAGTTGGGTTGTGCTACACTAGGTTCCTCGGTACTAGTGTACAGAGCTACTAGCACGGTGTGGTAGATTACTGGTGACGTAACCGAGACAATCGACAGTCTTCCCGACTGGGAGTTGTTCGAGTTGGGTTGTGCTACACTAGGTTCCCGGGTACTAGCCTACAGAGCTGCTAGCCCGGTGTGGTAGATTACTGGTGACGTAACCGAGACAATCGACAGTCTTCCCAACTGGGAGTTGTTCGAGTTGGGTTGTGCTACACTAGGTTCCTCGGTACTAGTGTACAGAGCTACTAGCACGGTGTGGTAGATTACTGGCGACGTAACCGAGACAATCGACAGTCTTCCCGACTGGGAGTTGTTCGAGTTGGGTTGTGCTACACTAGGTTCCCGGGTACTAGCGTACAGAGCTGCTAGCACGGTGTGGTAGATTACTGGCGACGTAACCGAGACAATCGACAGTCTTCCCGACTGGGAGTTGTTCGAGTTGGGTTGTGCTAAACTAGGTTCCCGGGTACTAGCGTACAGAGCTACTAGCACGGTGTGGTAGATTACTGGCGACGTAACTGAGACAATCGACAGTCTTCCCAACTGGGAGTTGTTCGAGTTGGGTTGTGCTAAACTAGGCTCCCGGGTACTAGCCTACAGAGCTGCTAGCCCGGTGTGGTAGATTACTGGCGACGTAACTGAGACAATCGACAGTCTTCCCAACTGGGAGTTGTTCCAGTTGGGTTGTGCTACACTAGGTTCCCGGGTACTAGCGTACAGAGCGGCTAGCACGGTGTGGTAGGTTACTGACGACGTAACTGAGACAATCGACAGTCTTCCCGACTGGGAGTTGTTCGAGTTGGGTTGTGCTACACTAGGCTCCCGGGTACTAGCCTACAGAGCTGCAGCCCGGTGTGGTAGATTACTGGCGACGTAACTGAGACAATCGACAGTCTTCCCAACTGGAAGTTGTTCGAGTTGGGTTATGCTACACTATGTTGCCGGGTACTAGCCTACAGAGCTGCTAGCACGGTGTGGTAGATTACTGGTGACGTAACCGAGACAAGCGACAGTCTTCCCGACTGGGAGTTGTTCGAGTTGGGTTTAGCTACACTAGGCTCCCGGGTACTAGTCTACAGAGCTGCTAGCACGGTGTGGTAGATTACTGGCGACGTAACTGAGACAATCGACAGTCTTCCCAACTGGGAGTTGTTCGAGTTGCGTTGTGCTACACTAGGTTCCCGGGTACTAGCGTACAGAGCTACTAGCACGGTGTGGTAGATTACTGGCGACGTAACCGAGACAATCGACAGTCTTCCCGACTGGGAGTTGTTCGAGTCTGGTTGTGCTACACTAGGTTCCCGGGTACTAGCCTACAGAGCTGCTAGCACGGTGTGGTAGATTACTGGCGACGTAACTGACACAAGCGACAGTCTTCCCGACTGGGAGTTGTACGAGTTGGGTTTAGCTACATTAGGTTCCCGGGTACTAGCCTACAGAGCTGCTAGCACGGTGTGGTAGATTACTGGCGAGGTAACTGAGACAAGCGACAGTCTTCCCGACTGGGAGTTGTTCGAGTTGGGTTGTGCTACACTAGGTTCCCGGGTACTAGCCTACAGAGCTGCTAGCACGGTGTGGTAGATTACTGGCGACGTAACTGAGACAATCGACAGTCTTCCCAACTGGGAGTTGTTCGAGTTGCGTTGTGCTACACTAGGTTCCCGGGTACTAGCGTACAGAGCTGCTAGCACGGTGTGGTAGATTACTGGCGACGTAACTGAGACAAGCGACAGTCTTCCCAACTGGGAGTTGTTCGAGTTGGGTTGTGCTAAACTAGGCTCCCGGGTACTAGCCTACAGAGCTGCTAGCACGGTGTGGTAGATTACTGGCGACGTAACTGAGACAATCGACAGTCTTCCCAACTGGGAGTTGTTCGAGTTGCGTTGTGCTACACTAGGTTCCCGGGTACTAGCGTACAGAGCTGCTAGCACGGTGTGGTAGATTACTGGCGACGTAACCGAGACAATCGACAGTCTTCCCGACTGGGAGTTGTTCCAGTTGGGTTGTGCTACACTTGGTTCCCGGGTACTAGCGTACAGAGCTGCTAGCACGGTGTGGTAGATTACTGGTGACGTAACCGAGACAATCGACAGTCTTCCCGACTGGGAGTTGTTCCAGTTGGGTTGTGCTACACTTGGTTCCCGGGTACTAGCGTACAGAGCTGCTAGCACGGTGTGGTAGATTACTGGTGACGTAACCGAGACAATCGACAGTCTTCCCGACTGGGAGTTGTTCGAGTTGTGTTGTGCTACACTAGGTTCCCGGGTACTAGCGTACAGAGCTGCTAGCACGGTGTGGTAGATTACTGGCGACGTAACCGAGACAATCGACAGTCTTCCCGACTGGGAGTTGTTCGAGTTGTGTTGTACTACACTAGGTTCCCGGGTACTAGCGTACAGAGCTGCTAGCACGGTGTGGTAGATTACTGGCGACGTAACCGAGACAATCGACAGTCTTCCCGACTGGGAGTTGTTCGAGTTGTGTTGTACTACACTAGGTTCCCGGGTACTAGCGTACAGAGCTGCTAGCACGGTGTGGTAGATTACTGGCGACGTAACCGAGACAATCGACAGTCTTCCCGACTGGGAGTTGTTCCAGTTGGGTTTAGCTACACTAGGTTCCCGGGTACTAGTCTACAGAGCTACTAGCACGGTGTGGTAGATTACTGGCGACGTAACCGAGACAATCGACAGTCTTCCCGACTGGGAGTTGTTCCAGTTGGGTTTAGCTACACTAGGTTCCCGGGTACTAGCGTACAGAGCTGCTAGCACGGTGTGGTAGATTACTGGTGACGTAACCGAGACAATCGACAGTCTTCCCGACTGGGAGTTGTTCGAGTTGGGTTGTGCTACACTAGGCTCCCGGGTACTAGCCTACAGAGCTGCTAGCACGGTGTGGTAGATTACTGGTGACGTAACCGAGACAATCGACAGTCTTCCCGACTGGGAGTTGTTCGAGTTGGGTTGTGCTACACTAGGCTCCCAGGTACTAGCCTACAGAGCTGCTAGCACGGTGTGGTAGATTACTGGTGACGTAACCGAGACAATCGACAGTCTTCCCGACTGGGAGATGTTCGAGTGGGGTTGTGCTACACTAGGTTCCCGGGTACTAGTCTACAGAGCTACTAGCACGGTGTGGTAGATTACTGGTGACGTAACCGAGACAATCGACAGTCTTCCCGACTGGCTGTTGTACGAGTTGGGTTGTGCTACACTAGGTTCCCGGGTACTAGCCTACAGAGCTGCTAGCCCGGTGTGGTAGATAACTGGCGATGTAACAGAGACAATCGACAGTCTTCCCGACTGGCTGTTGTTCGAGTTGGGTTGTGCTACACTAGGTTCCCGGGTACTAGCGTACAGAGCTGCTAGCACGGTGTGGTAGATAACTGGCGACGTAACCGAGACAATCGACAGTCTTCCCGACTAGGAGTTGTTCGAGTTGGGTTGTACTACACTAGGTTCCCGGGTACTAGCGTACAGAGCTACTAGCACGGTGTGGTAGATTACTGGTGACGTAACCGAGACAATCGACAGTCTTCCCGACTGGGAGCTGTTCGAGTTGGGTTGTGCTACACTAGGTTCCCGGGTACTAGCGTACAGAGCTGCCAGCACGGTGTGGTAGATTACTGGTGACGTAACTGAGACAATCGACAGTCTTCCCGACTGGGAGTTGTTCGAGTTGGGTTGTGCTACACTAGGCTCCCGGGTACTAGCGTACAGAGCTGCTAGCCCGGTGTGGTAGATTACTGGCGACGTAACCGAGACAATCGACAGTCTTCCCAACTGGGAGTTGTTCGAGTTGGGTTGTGCTACACTAGGCTCCCGGGTACTAGCGTACAGAGCTGCTAGCACGGTGTGGTAGATTACTGGTGACGTAACCGAGACAATCGACAGTCTTCCCGACAGGGAGTTGTTCGAGTTGGGTTGTGCTACACTAGGCTCCCGGGTACTAGCGTACAGAGCTGCTAGCACGGTGTGGTAGATTACTGGTGACGTAACCGAGACAATCGACAGTCTTCCCAACTGGGAGTTGTTCGAGTTGGGTTGTGCTACACTATGTTCACGGGTACTACCGTACAGAGCTCCTAGCACGGTGTGGTAGATTACTGGCGACGTAACTGAGACAATCGACAGTCTTCCCAACTGGGAGTTGTTCGAGTTGGGTTGTGCTACACTAGGTTCCAGGGTACTAGCCTACAGAGCTGCTAGCCCGGTGTGGTAGATTACTGGCGACGTAACCGAGAAAATCGACAGTCTTCCCAACTGGGAGTTGTTCGAGTTGGGTTGTGCTACACTAGGTTCCCGGGTACTAGCGTACAGAGCTCCTAGCACGGTGTGGTAGATTACTGGTGACGTAACCGAGACAATCGACAGTCTTCCCAACTGGGAGTTGTTCGAGTTGGGTTTAGCTACATTAAGTTCCCGGGTATTAGCGTACAGAGCTGCTAGCACGGTGTGGTAGATTACTGGCGACGTAACTGAGACAATCGACAGTCTTCCCAACTGGGAGTTGTTCGAGTTGGGTTGTGCTACACTAGGTTCCCGGGTACTAGCGTACAGAGCTGCTAGCCCGGTGTGGTAGATTACTGGCGACGTAACTGAGACAATCGACAGTCTTCCCAACTGGGAGTTGTTCGAGTTGGGTTGTGCTACACTATGTTCACGGGTACTACCGTACAGAGCTCCTAGCACGGTGTGGTAGATTACTGGCGACGTAACTGAGACAATCGACAGTCTTCCCAACTGGGAGTTGTTCGAGTTGGGTTGTGCTACACTAGGTTCCCGGGTACTAGCGTACAGAGCTGCTTGCACGGTGTGGTAGATTACTGGCGACGTAACTGAGACAATCGACAGTCTTCCCAACTGGGAGTTGTTCGAGTTGGGTTGTGCTACACTAGGTTCCAGGGTACTAGCCTACAGAGCTGCTTGCACGGTGTGGTAGATTACTGGCGACGTAACCGGGAAAATCGACAGTCTTCCCGACTGGGAGTTGTTCGAGTTGGGTTGTGCTACACTAGGTTCCAGGGTACTAGCGTACAGAGCTGTAGCACGGTGTGGTAGATTACTGGTGACGTAACTGAGACAATCGGCAGTCTTCCCGACTGGGAGTTGTTCGAGTTGGGTTGTGCTACACTAGGTTCCCGGGTACTAGCCTACAGAGCTGCTTGCACGGTGTGGTAGATTACTGGCGACGTAACTGAGACAATCGACAGTCTTCCCAACTGGGAGTTGTTCGAGTTGGGTTGTGCTACACTAGGCTCCAGGGTACTAGCCTACAGAGCTGCTTGCACGGTGTGGTAGATTACTGGTGACGTAACCGAGACAATCGACAGTCTTCCCGACTGGGAGTTGTACGAGTTGGGTTAACTAAATTAGGTTCCCGGGTATTAGCGTACAGAGCTGCTAGCACGGTGTGGTAGATTACTGGCGACGTAACTGAGACAATCGACAGTCTTCCCGACTGGGAGTTGTACGAGATGGGTTTAGCTACATTAAGTTCCCGGGTACTAGCCTACAGAGCTGCTAGCACGGTGTGGTAGATTACTGGCGACGTAACTGAGATAAGCGACAGTCTTCCCGACTGGGAGTTGTACGAGTTGGGTTTAGCTACATTAGGTTCCCGGGTACTAGCCTACAGAGCTGCTAGCACGGTGTGGTAGATTACTGGCGACGTAACTGAGACAAGCGACAGTCTTCCCGACTGGGAGTTGTTCGAGTTGGGTTGTGCTACACTAGGTTCCCGGGTACTAGCCTACAGAGCTGCTAGCACGGTGTGGTAGATTACTGGCGACGTAACTGAGACAATCGACAGTCTTCCCGACTGGGAGTTGTCCGAGTTGGGTTGTACTACACTAGGTTCCCGGGTACTAGCGTACAGAGCTACTAGCACGGTGTGGTAGATAACTGGCGACGTAACTGAGACAATCGACAGTCTTCCCAACTGGGAGTTGTTCGAGTTGCGTTGTGCTACACTAGGTTCCCGGGTACTAGCGTACAGAGCTACTAGCACGGTGTGGTAGATTACTGGCGACGTAACTGAGACAATCGACAGTCTTCCCAACTGGGAGTTGTTCGAGTTGGGTTGTGCTAAACTAGGCTCCCGGGTACTAGCCTACAGAGCTGCTAGCCCGGTGTGGTAGATTACTGGCGACGTAACTGAGACAATCGACAGTCTTCCCAACTGGGAGTTGTTCGAGTTGGGTTGTGCTACACTAGGTTCCCGGGTACTAGCGTACAGAGCGGCTAGCACGGTGTGGTAGGTTACTGACGACGTAACTGAGACAATCGACAGTCTTCCCGACTGGGAGTTGTTCGAGTTGGGTTGTGCTACACTAGGCTCCCGGGTACTAGCCTACAGAGCTGCTAGCCCGGTGTGGTAGATTACTGGCGACGTAACTGAGACAATCGACAGTCTTCCCAACTGGAAGTTGTTCGAGTTGGGTTATGCTACACTATGTTCCCGGGTACTAGCCTACAGAGCTGCTAGCACGGTGTGGTAGATTACCGGTGACAACCGAGACAAGCGACAGTCTTCCCGACTGGGAGTTGTTCGAGTTGGGTTTAGCTACACTAGGCTCCCGGGTACTAGTCTACAGAGCTGCTAGCACGGTGTGGTAGATTACTGGCGACGTAACTGAGACAATCGACAGTCTTCCCAACTGGGAGTTGTTCGAGTTGCGTTGTGCTACACTAGGTTCCCGGGTACTAGCGTACAGAGCTACTAGCACGGTGTGGTAGATTACTGGCGACGTAACTGAGACAATCGACAGTCTTCCCAACTGGGAGTTGTTCGAGTTGGGTTGTGCTAAACTAGGCTCCCGGGTACTAGCCGACAGAGCTGCTAGCCCGGTGTGGTAGATTACTGGCGACGTAACTGAGACAATCGACAGTCTTCCCAACTGGGAGTTGTTCGAGTTGGGTTGTGCTACACTAGGTTCCCGGGTACTAGCGTACAGAGCGGCTAGCACGGTGTGGTAGGTTACTGACGACGTAACTGAGACAATCGACAGTCTTCCCGACTGGGAGTTGTTCGAGTTGGGTTGTGCTACACTAGGCTCCCGGGTACTAGCCTACAGAGCTGCTAGCCCGGTGTGGTAGATTACTGGCGACGTAACTGAGACAATCGACAGTCTTCCCAACTGGAAGTTGTTCGAGTTGGGTTATGCTACACTATGTTCCCGGGTACTAGCCTACAGAGCTGCTAGCACGGTGTGGTAGATTACTGGTGACGTAACCGAGACAAGCGACAGTCTTCCCGACTGGGAGTTGTTCGAGTTGGGTTTAGCTACACTAGGCTCCCGGGTACTAGTCTACAGAGCTGCTAGCACGGTGTGGTAGATTACTGGCGACGTAACTGAGACAAGCGACAGTCTTCCCGACTGGGAGTTGTACGAGTTGGGTTTAGCTACATTAGGTTCCCGGGTACTAGCCTACAGAGCTGCTAGCACGGTGTGGTAGATTACTGGTAACGTAACCGAGACAATCGACAGTCTTCCCGACTGGGAGTTGTTCGAGTTGGGTTTAGCTACACTAGGTTCCCGGGTACTAGCGTACAGAGCTGCTAGCACGGTGTGATAGATTACTGGCGACGTAACTGAGACAAGCGACAGTCTTCCCGACTGGGAGTTGTACGAGTTGTGTTTAGCTACATTAGGTTCCCGGGTACTAGCGTACAGAGCTGCTTGCACGGTGTGGTAGAATACTGGCGACGTAACCGAGACAAGCGACAGTCTTCCCGACTGGGAGTTGTACGGGTTGGGTTTAGCTACACTAGGCTCCCAGGTACTAGCCTACAGAGCTGCTAGCACGGTGTGGTAGATTACTGGCGACGTAACTGAAACAATCGACAGTCTTCTCGACTGGGAGTTGTACGAGTTGGGTTTAGCTACACTAGGCTCCCAGGTACGAGCCTACAGAGCTGCTAGCACGGTGTGGTAGATTACTGGCGACGTAACTGAGACAAGCGAGAGTCTTCCCGACTGGGAGTTGTACGAGTTGGGTTTAGCTACATTAGGTTCCCGGGTACTAGCCTACAGAGCTGCTAGCACGGTGTGGTAGATTACTGGTGACGTAACCGAGACAATCGACAGTCTTCCCGACTGGGAGTTGTTCGAGTTGGGTTTAGCTACACTAGGCTCCCGGGTACTAGCGTACAGAGCTGCTAGCACGGTGTGGTAGATTACTGGCGACGTAACTGACACAAGCGACAGTCTTCCCGACTGGGAGTTGTACGAGTTGGGTTTAGCTACATTAGGTTCCCGGGTACTAGCCTACAGAGCTGCTAGCACGGTGTGGTAGATTACTGGCGAGGTAACTGAGACAAGCGACAGTCTTCCCGACTGGGAGTTGTTCGAGTTGGGTTGTGCTACACTAGGTTCCCGGGTACTAGCCTACAGAGCTGCTAGCACGGTGTGGTAGATTACTGGCGACGTAACTGAGACAATCGACAGTCTTCCCAACTGGGAGTTGTTCGAGTTGCGTTGTGCTACACTAGGTTCCCGGGTACTAGCGTACAGAGCTGCTAGCACGGTGTGGTAGATTACTGGCGACGTAACTGAGACAAGCGACAGTCTTCCCAACTGGGAGTTGTTCGAGTTGGGTTGTGCTAAACTAGGCTCCCGGGTACTAGCCTACAGAGCTGCTAGCACGGTGTGGTAGATTACTGGCGACGTAACTGAGACAATCGACAGTCTTCCCAACTGGGAGTTGTTCGAGTTGCGTTGTGCTACACTAGGTTCCCGGGTCCTAGCGTACAGAGCTACTAGCACGGTGTGGTAGATTACTGGCGACGTAACCGAGACAATCGACAGTCTTCCCGACTGGGAGTTGTTCGAGTTGGGTTGTGCTACACTAGGTTCCCGGGTACTAGCCTACAGAGCTGCTAGCACGGTGTGGTAGATTACTGGCGACGTAACTGAGACAATCGACAGTCTTCCCGACTGGGAGTTGTACGAGTTGGGTTTAGCTACACTAGGTTCCCGGGTACTAGCGTACAGAGCTACTAGCACGGTGTGGTAGATTACTGGCGACGTAACTGAGACAATCGACAGTCTTCCCAACTGGGAGTTGTTCGAGTTGGGTTGTGCTAAACTAGGCTCCCGGGTACTAGCCTACAGAGCTGCTAGCCCGGTGTGGTAGATTACTGGCGACGTAACTGAGACAATCGACAGTCTTCCCAACTGGGAGTTGTTCGAGTTGGGTTGTGCTACACTAGGTTCCCGGGTACTAGCGTACAGAGCGGCTAGCACGGTGTGGTAGATTACTGGTGACGTAACCGAGACAATCGACAGTCATCCCGACTGGGAGTTGTTCGAGTTGGGTTTAGCTACACTAGGCTCCCGGGTACTAGCGTACAGAGCTGCTAGCACGGTGTGGTATATTACTGGCGACGTAACCGAGACAATCGACAGTCTTCCCGACTGGGAGTTGTTCGAGTTGGGTTGTGCTACACTAGGCTCCCGGGTACTAGCGTACAGAGCTGCTAGCACGGTGTGGTAGATTACTGGCGACGTAACCCAGACAATCGACAGTCTTACCAACTGGGAGTTGTTCGAGTTGGGTTGTGCTACACTAGGCTCCCGGGTACTAGCGTACAGAGCTGCTAGCACGGTGTGGTAGATTACTGGCGACGTAACCGAGACAATCGACAGTCTTCCCGACTGGGAGTTGTTCGAGTTGGGTTGTGCTACACTAGGTTCCCGGGTACTAGCCTACAGAGCTGCTAGCCCGGTGTGGTACATTACTGGTGACGTAACCGAGACAATCGACAGTCTTCCCAACTGGGAGTTGTTCGAGTTGGGTTGTGCTACACTAGGTTCCTCGGTACTAGTGTACAGAGCTATTAGCACGGTGTGGTAGATTACTGGCGACGTAACCGAGACAATCGACAGTCTTCCCGACTGGGAGTTGTTCGAGTTGGGTTGTGCTACACTAGGTTCCCGGGTACTAGAGTACAGAGCTGCTAGCACGGTGTGGTAGATTACTGGCGACGTAACCGAGACAATCGACAGTCTTCCCGACTGGGAGTTGTTCGAGTTGGGTTGTGCTAAACTAGGTTCCCGGGTACTAGCGTACAGAGCTACTAGCACGGTGTGGTAGATTACTGGCGACGTAACTGAGACAATCGACAGTCTTCCCGACTGGGAGTTGTTCGAGTTGGGTTGTGCTAAACTAGGCTCCCGGGTACTAGCCTACAGAGCTGCTAGCCCGGTGTGGTAGATTACTGGCGACGTAACTGAGACAATCGACAGTCTTCCCAACTGGGAGTTGTTCGAGTTGGGTTGTGCTAAACTAGGCTCCCGGGTACTAGCCTACAGAGCTGCTAGCCCGGTGTGGTAGATTACTGGCGACGTAACTGAGACAATCGACAGTATTCCCAACTGGGAGTTGTTCGAGTTGGGTTGTGCTACACTAGGTTCCCGGGTACTAGCGTACAGAGCGGCTAGCACGGTGTGGTAGGTTACTGACGACGTAACTGAGACAATCGACAGTCTTCCCGACTGGGAGTTGTTCGAGTTGGGTTGTGCTACACTAGGCTCCCGGGTACTAGCCTACAGAGCTGCTAGCCCGGTGTCGTAGATTACTGGCGACGTAACTGAGACAATCGACAGTCTTCCCAACTGGAAGTTGTTCGAGTTGGGTTATGCTACACTATGTTCCCGGGTACTAGCCTATAGAGCTGCTAGCACGGTGTGGTAGATTACTGGTGACGTAACCGAGACAAGCGACAGTCTTCCCGACTGGGAGTTGTTCGAGTTGGGTTTAGCTACACTAGGCTCCCGGGTACTAGTCTACAGAGCTGCTAGCACGGTGTGGTAGATTACTGGCGACGTAACTGAGACAATCGACAGTCTTCCCAACTGGGAGTTGTTCGAGTTGCGTTGTGCTACACTAGGTTCCCGGGTACTAGCGTACAGAGCTACTAGCACGGTGTGGTAGATTACTGGCGACGTAACCGAGACAATCGACAGTCTTCCCGACTGGGAGTTGTTCGAGTTGGGTTGTGCTACACTAGGTTCCCGGGTACTAGCCTACAGAGCTGCTAGCACGGTGTGGTAGATTACTGGCGACGTAACTGAGACAAGCGACAGTCTTCCCGACTGGGAGTTGTACGAGTTGGGTTTAGCTACATTAGGTTCCCGGGTACTAGCCTACAGAGCTGCTAGCACGGTGTGGTAGATTACTGGCGACGTAACTGAGACAAGCGACAGTCTTCCCGACTGGGAGTTGTACGAGTTGGGTTTAGCTACATTAGGTTCCCGGGTACTAGCGTACAGAGCTGTAGCACGGTGTGGTAGATTACTGGCGACGTAACCGAGACAATCGACAGTCTTCCCGACTGGGAGTTGTTCGAGTTGGGTTGTGCTACACTAGGTTCCCGGGTACTAGCCTACAGAGCTGCTAGCACGGTGTGGTAGATTACTGGCGACGTAACTGAGACAATCGACAGTCTTCCCAACTGGGAGTTGCTCGAGTTGCGTTGTGCTACACTAGGTTCCCGGGTACTAGCGTACAGAGCTACTAGCACGGTGTGGTAGATTACTGGCGACGTAACTGAGACAATCGACAGTCTTCCCAACTGGGAGTTGTTCGAGTTGGGTTGTGCTAAACTAGGCTCCCGGGTACTAGCCTACAGAGCTGCTAGCCCGGTGTGGTAGATTACTGGCGACGTAACTGAGACAATCGACAGTCTTCCCAACTGGGAGTTGTTCGAGTTGGGTTGTGCTACACTAGGTTCCCGGGTACTAGCGTACAGAGCGGCTAGCACGGTGTGGTAGGTTACTGACGACGTAACTGAGACAATCGACAGTCTTCCCGACTGGGAGTTGTTCGAGTTGGGTTGTGCTACACTAGGTTCCCGGGTACTAGCCTACAGAGCTGCTAGCCCGGTGTGGTAGATTACTGGCGACGTAACTGAGACAATCGACAGTCTTCCCAACTGGAAGTTGTTCGAGTTGGGTTATGCTACACTATGTCCCGGGTACTAGCCTACAGAGCTGCTAGCACGGTGTGGTAGATTACTGGTGACGTAACCGAGACAAGCGACAGTCTTCCCGACTGGGAGTTGTTCGAGTTGGGTTTAGCTACACTAGGCTCCCGGGTACTAGTCTACAGAGCTGCTAGCACGGTGTGGTAGATTACTGGCGACGTAACTGAGACAATCGACAGTCTTCCCAACTGGGAGTTGTTCGAGTTGCGTTGTGCTACACTAGGTTCCCGGGTACTAGCGTACAGAGCTACTAGCACGGTGTGGTAGATTACTGGCGACGTAACTGAGACAATCGACAGTCTTCCCGACTGGGAGTTGTTCGAGTTGGGTTTAGCTACACTAGGTTCCCGGGTACTAGCGTACAGAGCTGCTAGCACGGTGTGATAGATTACTGGCGACGTAACTGAGACAAGCGACAGTCTTCCCGACTGGGAGTTGTTCGAGTTGGGTTTAGCTACATTAGGTTCCCGGGTACTAGCGTACAGAGCTGCTAGCACGGTGTGGTAGATTACTGGTAACGTAACCGAGACAATCGACAGTCTTCCCGACTGGGAGTTGTTCGAGTTGGGTTTAGCTACACTAGGTTCCCGGGTAATAGCGTACAGAGCTGCTAGCACGGTGTGATAGATTACTGGCGACGTAACTGAGACAAGCGACAGTCTTCCCGACTGGGAGTTGTTCGAGTTGGGTTTAGCTACACTAGGTTCCCGGGTACTAGCGTACAGAGCTGCTAGCCCGGTGTGGTAGATTACTGGCGACGTAACCGAGACAATCGACAGTCTTCCCGACTGGGAGTTGTTCGAGTTGGGTTGTGCTACACTAGGTTCCCGGGTACTAGCGTACAGAGCTGCTAGCCCGGTGTGGTAGATTACTGGTGACGTAACCGAGACAATCGACAGTCTTCCCGACTGGGAGTTGTTCGAGTTGGGTTGTGCTACACTAGGTTCCCGGGTACTAGCGTACAGAGCTGCTAGCACGGTGTGGTAGATTACTGGTAACGTAACCGAGACAATCGACAGTCTTCCCGACTGGGAGTTGTACGAGTTGTGTTTAGCTACATTAGGTTCCCGGGTACTAGCGTACAGAGCTGCTTGCACGGTGTGGTAGAATACTGGCGACGTAACCGAGACAAGCGACAGTCTTCCCGACTGGGAGTTGTACGAGTTGGGTTTAGCTACACTAGGCTCCCAGGTACTAGCCTACAGAGCTGCTAGCACGGTGTGGTAGATTACTGGCGACGTAACTGAGACAATCGACAGTCTTCGCGACTGGGAGTTGTCCGAGTTGGGTTTAGCTACACTAGGCTCCCAGGTACTAGCCTACAGAGCTGCTAGCACGGTGTGGTAGATTACTGGCGACGTAACTGAGACAATCGGCAGTCTTCCCGACTGGGAGTTGTTCGAGTTGGGTTGTGCTACACTAGGCTCCCGGGTACTAGCCTACAGAGCTGCTAGCCCGGTGTGGTAGATTACTGGCGACGTAACTGAGACAATCGACAGTCTTCCCAACTGGAAGTTGTTCGAGTTGGGTTATGCTACACTATGTTCCCGGGTACTAGCCTACAGAGCTGCTAGCACGGTGTGGTAGATTACTGGTGACGTAACCGAGACAAGCGACAGTCTTCCCGACTGGGAGTTGTTCGAGTTGGGTTTAGCTACACTAGGCTCCCGGGTACTAGTCTACAGAGCTGCTAGCACGGTGTGGTAGATTACTGGCGACGTAACTGAGACAATCGACAGTCTTCCCAACTGGGAGTTTTTCGAGTTGCGTTGTGCTACACTAGGTTCCCGGGTACTAGCGTACAGAGCTACTAGCACGGTGTGGTAGATTACTGGCGACGTAACTGAGACAATCGACAGTCTTCCCAACTGGGAGTTGTTCGAGTTGGGTTGTGCTAAACTAGGCTCCCGGGTACTAGCCGACAGAGCTGCTAGCCCGGTGTGGTAGATTACTGGCGACGTAACTGAGACAATCGACAGTCTTCCCAACTGGGAGTTGTTCGAGTTGGGTTGTGCTACACTAGGTTCCCGGGTACTAGCGTACAGAGCGGCTAGCACGGTGTGGTAGGTTACTGACGACGTAACTGAGACAATCGACAGTCTTCCCGACTGGGAGTTGTTCAAGTTGGGTTGTGCTAAACTAGGTTCCCGGGTACTAGCGTACAGAGCTACTAGCACGGTGTGGTAGATTACTGGTGACGTAACCGAGACAATCGACAGTCTTCCCGACTGGGAGTGGTTCGAGTTGGGTTGTGCTACACTAGGCTCCCGGGTACCAGCGTACAGAGCTACTAGCACGGTGTGGTAGATTACTGGTGACGTAACCGAGACAATCGGCAGTCTTCCCGACTGGGAGTTGTTCGAGTTGGGTTGTGCTACATTAGGTTCCCGGGTACTAGCGTACAGAGCTACTAGCACGGTGTGGTAGATTACTGGTGACGTAACCGAGACAATCGACAGTCTTCCCGACTGGGAGTTGTTCCAGTTGGGTTGAGCTACACTAGGTTCCCGGGTACTAGCGTACAGAGCTACTAGCACGGCGTGGTAGATTACTGGTGACGGAACCGAGACAATCGACAGTCTTCCCGACTGGGAGTTGTTCGAGTTGGGTTGAGCTACACTAGGTTCCCGGGTACTAGCGTACAGAGCTACTAGCACGGTGTGGTAGATTACTGGTGACGTAACCGAGACAATCGACAGTCTTCCCGACTGGGAGTTGTTCCAGTTGGGTTGAGCTACACTAGGTTCCCGGGTACTAGCGTACAGAGCTACTAGCACGGCGTGGTAGATTACTGGTGACGTAACCGAGACAATCGACAGTCTTCCCGACTGGGAGTAGTTCGAGTTGGGTTTAGCTACAATAGGTTCCCGGGTACTAGCGTACAGAGCTGCTAGCACGGTGTGGTAGATTACTGGCGACGTAACCGAGACCATCGGCAGTCTTCCCGACTGGGAGTTGTTCGAGTTGGGTTGTGCTACACTAGGCTCCCGGGTACTAGCCTACAGAGCTGCTAGCCCGGTGTGGTAGATTACTGGCGACGTAACTGAGACAATCGACAGTCTTCCCAACTGGAAGTTGTTCGAGTTGGGTTATGCTACACTATGTTCCCGGGTACTAGCCTACAGAGCTGCTAGCACGGTGTGGTAGATTACTGGTGACGTAACCGAGACAAGCGACAGTCTTCCCGACTGGGAGTTGTTCGAGTTGGGTTTAGCTACACTAGGCTCCCGGGTACTAGTCTACAGAGCTGCTAGCACGGTGTGGTAAATTACTGGCGACGTAACTGAGACAATCGACAGTCTTCCCAACTGGGGGTTGTTCGAGTTGCGTTGTGCTACACTAGGTTCCCGGGTACTAGCGTACAGAGCTACTAGCACGGTGTGGTAGATTACTGGCGACGTAACTGAGACAATCGACAGTCTTCCCAACTGGGAGTTGTTCGAGTTGGGTTGTGCTAAACTAGGCTCCCGGGTACTAGCCGACAGAGCTGCTAGCCCGGTGTGGTAGATTACTGGCGACGTAACTGAGACAATCGACAGTCTTCCCAACTGGGAGTTGTTCGAGTTGGGTTGTGCTACACTAGGTTCCCGGGTACTAGCGTACAGAGCGGCTAGCACGGTGTGGTAGGTTACTGACGACGTAACTGAGACAATCGACAGTCTTCCCGACTGGGAGTTGTTCGAGTTGGGTTGTGCTACACTAGGCTCCCGGGTACTAGCCTACAGAGCTGCTAGCCCGGTGTGGTAGATTACTGGCGACGTAACTGAGACAATCGACAGTCTTCACAAATGGAAGTTGTTCGAGTTGGGTTATGCTACACTATGTTCCCGGGTACTAGCCTACAGAGCTGCTAGCACGTTGTGGTAGATTACTGGTGACGTAACCGAGACAAGCGACAGTCTTCCCGACTGGGAGTTGTTCGAGTTGGGTTTAGCTACACTAGGCTCCCGGGTACTAGCGTACAGAGCTGCTAGCACGGTGTGGTAGATTACTGGTGACGTAACCGAGACCATCGACAGTCTTCCCGACTGGGTGTTGTTCCAGTTGGGTTTAGCAACACTAGGCTCCCGGGTACTAGCCTACAGAGCTACTAGCACGGTGTGTTATATTACTGGTGACGTAACCGAGACAATCGACAGTCTTCCCGACTGGGAGTTGTTCCAGTTGGGTTTAGCTACACTATGTTCCCGGGTACTAGCGTACAGAGCTGCTAGCACGGTGTGGTAGATTACTGGCGACGTAACCGAGACCATCGACAGTCTACCCGACTGGGAGTTGTTCCAGTTGGGTTTAGCTACACTAGGTTCCCGGGTACTAGCGTACAGAGCTGCTAGCACGGTGTGGTAGATTACTGGTGACGTAACTGAGACAATCGACAGTCTACCCGACTGGGAGTTGTTCCAGTTGGGTTTAGCTACACTAGGCTCCCGGGTACTAGCGTACAGAGCTGCTAGCACGGTGTGGTAGATTACTGGCGACGTAACCGAGACAATCGACAGTCTTCCCGACTGGGAGTTGTTCGAGTTGGGTTTAGCTACACTAGCTTCCCGGGTACTAGCGCACAGAGCTGCTAGCACGGTGTGGTAGTTTACTGGCGACGTAACCGAGACAATCGACAGTCTTCCAGACTGGGAGTTGTTCGTGTTGGGTTGTGCTACACTAGGTTCCTGGGTACTAGTGTACAGAGCTGCTAGCACGGTGTGTTAGATTACTGGTGACGTAACCGAGACAATCGACAGTCTTCCCGACTGGGAGTTGTTCGAGTTGGGTTGTGCTACACTAGGCTCCCAGGTACTAGTGTACAGAGCTGCTAGCACGGTGAGGTAGATAACTGGTGACGTAACCGAGACAATCGACAGTCTTCCAGACTGGGAGTTGTTCGTGTTGGGTTGTGCTACACTAGGTTCCTGGGTACTAGCGTACAGAGCTGCTAGCACGGTGTGGTAGTTTACTGGCGACGTAACCGAGACAATCGACAGTCTTCCAGACTGGGAGTTGTTCGAGTTGGGTTGTGCTACACTAGGTTCCCGGGTACTAGCCTACAGAGCTGCTAGCACGGTGTGGTAGATTACTGGCAACGTAACCGAGACAATCGACAGTCTTCCAGACTGGGAGTTGTTCCAGTTGGGTTTAGCTACACTAGGTTCCCGGGTACTAGCCTACAGCGCTGCTAGCACGATGTGGTAGATTACTGGCAACGTAACCGAGACAATCGACAGTCTTCCCGACTGGGAGTTGTTCGAGTTGGGTTGTGCTACACTAGGTTCCCGGGTACTAGCGTACAGAGCTGCTAGCACGGTGTGGTAGATTGCTGGTGACGTAGCCTAGACAATCGACAGTCTTCCCGACTGGGAGTTGTTCCACTTGGGTTGTACCATACTAGGTTCCCGGGTACTAGCGTACAGAGCTGCTAGCACGGTGTGGTAGATTGTTGGTGACGTAACCGAAATAATCGACAGTCTTCCCAACTGGGAGTTGTTTCACTTGGGTTGTGCTACACTAGGTTCCGGGTACTAGCGTACAGAGCTGCTAGCACGGTGTGGTTGATTACTGGCGACGTAACCGAGACAATCGACAGTCTTCCCGACTAGGAGTTCTTGCAGTTGTGTTGTGCTACACTAGGCTCCCGGGTAATAGCGTACAGAGCTGCTAGCACGGTGAGGTAGATAACTGGTGACGTAACCGAGACAATCGACAGTCATCCCAACTGGGAGCTGTTCCAGTTGGGTTTAGCTACACTAGGCTCCCGGGTACTAGCATACAGAGCTGCTAGCACGGTGTGGTAGATTACTGGCGACGTAACCGAGACAATCTACAGTCTTCCCGACTGTTAGTTGTTCGAGTTGGGTTGTGCTACACTAAGCTCCCGGGTACTAGCGTACAGAGCTACTAGCCCGGTGTGGTAGATTACTGGCGACGTAACCGAGACAGTCGACGGTCTTCCCGACTGGGAGTTATTCTAGTTGGGTTGTGCTACACTAGGCTCCTGGGTACCAGCGTACAGAGCTGCTAGCACGGTGTGGTAGATTACTGGCGACGTAACCGGGACAATCGACAGTCTTCCCGACTAAGAGTTGTGCGAGTTGGGTTTAGCTACACTAGGCTCCCGGGTACTAGCGTACAGAGCTGCTAGCACGGTGTGGTAGATAACTGGCGACGTAACCGAGACAATCGACAGTCTTCCCGACTGGGAGTTGTCCGAGTTGGGTCGTGCTATACTAGGCTCCCAGGTACTAGCGTACAGAGCTGCTAGCACGGTGTGGTAGATAACTGGCGACGTAACCGAGACAATCAACAGTCTTCCCGACTGGGAGTTGTCCGAGTTGGGTTTAGCTACACTAGGCTCCCAGGTACCAGCGTACAGAGCTGCTAGCACGGTGAGGTAGATAACTGGCGACGTAACCGGGACAATCGACAGTCTTCCCGACTGGGAGTTGTTCGAGTTGGGTTGTGCTACACTAGGTTCCCAGGTACTAGCCTACAGAGCTGCTAGCACGGTGTGGTAGAGTACTGGCGACGTAACCGAGACAATCGACAGTCTTCCCGACTGGGAGTTGTTCGAGTTGGGTTTAGCTACACTAGGTTCCCAGGTACCAGAGTACAGAGCTGCTAGCACGGTGGGGTAGATTACTGGCGACGTAACCAAGGCAATCGACAGTCTTCCCGACTGGGAGTTGTCCGAGTTGGGTTGTGCTACACTAGGTTCCCGGGTACTAGCGTACAGAGCTGCTAGCATGGTGTGGTAGATAACTGGCGACGTAACCGAGACAATCGACAGTCTTCCCGACTGGGAGTTGTCCGAGTTGGGTTGTGCTACACTAGGTTCCCAGGTACCAGCGTACAGAGCTGCTAGCACGGTGTGGTAGATTACTGGTGACGTAACCAAGGCAATCGACAGTCTTCCCGACTGGGAGTTGTTCGAGTTGGGTTTAGCTACACTAGGTTCCCAGGTACCAGCGTACAGAGCTGCTAGCCCGGTGCGGTAGATTACTGGTGACGTAACCAAGGCAATCGACAGTCTTCCCGACTGGGAGTTGTTCGAGTTGGGTTTAGCTACAATAGGCTCCCAGGTACTAGCGTACAGAGCTGCTAGCACGGTGTGGTAGATTACTGGTGACGTAACCGAGACAATCGACAGTCTTCCCGACAGGGAGTTGTTCGAGTTGGGTATTGCTACACTAGGTTCCAGGGTACTAGCCTACAGAGCTGCTTGCACGGTGTGGTAGATTACTGGCCACGCAACTGAGACAATCGACAGTCTTCCCGACTGGGAGTTGTACGAGTTGGGTTTAGCTACATTAGGTTCCCGGGTACTAGCCTACAGAGCTGCTTGCACGGTGTGGTAGATTACTGGCCACGTAACTGAGACAATCGACAGTCTTCCCGACTGGGAGTTGTACGAGTTGGGTTTAGCTACACTAGGTTCCAGGGTACTAGCCTACAGAGCTGCTTGCACGGTGTGGTAGATTACTGGCGACGTAACCGAGACAATCGACAGTCTACCCGACTGGGAGTTGTTCGAGTTGGGTTGTGCTACACTTGGTTCCCGGGTACTAGCCTACAGAGCTGCTAGCACGGTGTGGTAGATTACTGACGACGTAACCGAGACAATCGACAGTCTACCCGACTGGGAGTTGTTCGAGTTGGGTTGTGCTACACTAGGTTCCCGGGTACTAGCCTACAGAGCTGCTAGCACGGTGTGGTAGATTACTGGCGACGTAACAGAGACAATCGACAGTCTTCCCAACTGGGAGTTGTTCGAGTTGGGTTGTGCTACATTAGGTTCCCGGGTACTAGCCTACAGAGCTGCTAGCCCAGTGTGGTAGATTACTGGCGACGTAACTGAGACAATCCACAGTCTTCCCAACTGGGAGTTGTTCGAGTTGGGTTGTGCTACACTAGGTTCCCGGGTACTAGCCTACAGAGCTGCTAGCCCGGTGTGGTAGGTTACTGGCGACGTAACTGAGACAATCGACAGTCTTCCCAACTGGGAGTTGTTCGAGTTGGGTTGTGCTACACTAGGCTCCCGGGTACTAGCCTACAGAGCTGCTAGCCCGGTGTGGTAGATTACTGGCGTCGTAACTGGGACAATCGACAGTCTTCCCAACTGGGAGTTGTTCGAGTTGGGTTGTGCTACACTAGGCTCCCGGGTACTAGCCTACAGAGCTGCTAACTCGGTGTGGTAGATTACTGGCGACGTAACCGAGACAATCGACAGTCTTCCCGACTGGGAGTTGTACGAGTTGGGTTTAGCTACATTAGGTTCCCGGGTACTAGCCTACAGAGCTGCTTGCACGGTGTGGTAGATTACTGGCGACGTAACCGAGACAATCGACAGTCTTCCCAACTGGGAGTTGTTCGAGTTGGGTTGTGCTACACTAGGTTCCCGGGTACTAGCGTACAGAGCTGCTAGCCCGGTATGGTAGATTACTGGTGACGTAACCGAGACAATCGACAGTCTTCCCGACTGGGAGTTGTAGGAGTTGGGTTTAGCTACATTAGGTTCCCGGGTACTAGCCTACAGAGCTGCTAGCACGGTGTGGTAGATTACTGGCGACGTAACCGAGACAATCGACAGTCTTCCCGACTGGGAGTTGTACGAGTTGGGTTTAGCTACATTAGGTTCCCGGGTACTAGCCTACAGAGCTGCTAGCACGGTGTGGTAGATTACTGGTGACGTAACCGAGACAATCGACAGTCTTCCCGACTGGGAGTTGTACGAGTTGTGTTGTACTACACTAGGTTCCCGGGTACTAGCATACAGAGCTACTAGCACGGTGTGGTAGATTACTGGTGACGTAACCGAGACAATCGACAGTCTTCCCGACTGGGAGTTGTACGAGTTGTGTTGTACTACACTAGGTTCCCGGGTACTAGCATACAGAGCTACTAGCACGGAATGGTAGATTACTGGTGACGTAACCGAGACAATCGACAGTCTTCCCAACTGGGAGTTGTACGAGTTGTGTTGTACTACACTAGGTTCCCGGGTACTAGCCTACAGAGCTGCTAGCACGGTGTGGTAGATTACTGGTGACGTAACTGAGACAATCGACAGTCATCCTAACTGGGAGTTGTTCGAGTTGTGTTGTACTACACTAGGTTCCCGGGTACTAGCGTACAGAGTTGCTAGCACGGTGTGGTAGATTACTGGCGACGTAACTGAGACAATCGACAGTCTTCCCGACTGGGAGTTGTGCGAGTTGGGTTTAGCTACATTATGTTCCCGGGTACTAGCATACAGAGCTGCTAGCACGGTGTGGTAGATTACTGGTGACGTAACCGAGACAATCGACAGTCTTCCCGACTGGGAGTTGTTCGAGTTGGGTTTAGCTACACTAGGCTCCCAGGTACTAGCGTACAGAGCTGCTAGCACGGTGTGGTAGATTACTGGTGACGTAACCGAGACAATCGACAGTCTTCCCGACTGGGAGTTGTTCGAGTTGTGTTGTACTACACTAGGTTCCCGGGTACTAGCGTACAGAGCTGCTAGCCCGGTGTGGTAGATTACTGGCGACGTAACCGAGACAATCGACAGTCTTCCCGACTGGGAGTTGTTCGAGTTGGGTTTAGCTACACTAGGTTCCCGGGTACTAGCCTACAGAGCTGCTAGCCCAGTGTGGTAGATTACTGGCGACGTAACCGAGACAAGCGACAGTCTTCCCGACTGGGAGTTGTTCGAGTTGGGTTTAGCTACACTAGGTTCCCGGGTACTAGCCTACAGAGCTGCTAGCACGGTGTGGTAGATTACTGGCGACGTAACTGAGACAAGCGACAGTCTTCCCGACTGGGAGTTGTACGAGTTGTGTTTAGCTACATTAGGTTCCCGGGTACTAGCGTACAGAGTTGCTAGCACGGTGTGGTAGATTACTGGCGACGTAACTGAGACAATCGACAGTCTTCCCGACTGGGAGTTGTGCGAGTTGGGTTTAGCTACATTATGTTCCCGGGTACTAGCATACAGAGCTGCTAGCACGGTGTGGTAGATTACTGGTGACGTAACCGAGACAATCGACAGTCTTCCCGACTGGGAGTTGTTCGAGTTGGGTTTAGCTACACTAGGCTCCCAGGTACTAGCGTACAGAGCTGCTAGCACGGTGTGGTAGATTACTGGTGACGTAACCGAGACAATCGACAGTCTTCCCGACTGGGAGTTGTTCGAGTTGGGTTTAGCTACACTAGGCTCCCAGGTACTAGCATACAGAGCTACTAGCACGGTGTGGTAGATTACTGGTGACGTAACTGAGACAATCGACAGTCATCCTAACTGGGAGTTGTTCGAGTTGGGTTTAGCTACACTAGGTTCCCGGGTACTAGTGTACAGAGCTGCTAGCCCGGTGTGGTAGATTACTGGCGGCTTAACCGAGACAATCGACAGTCTTCCCGACTGGGAGTTGTTCGAGTTGGGTTGTGCTACACTAGGTTCCCGGGTACTAGCGTACAGATCTACTAGCATGGTGTGGTAGATTACTGGCGACGTAACCGAGACAATCGACAGTCTTCTCGACTGCGAGTTGTACGAGTTGGGTTTAGCTACACTAGGTTCCCGGGTACTAGCGTACAGAGCTGCTAGCCCGGTGTGGTAGATTACTGGCGGCGTAACCGAGACAATCGACAGTCTTCTCGACTGGGAGTTGTTCGAGTTGGGTTTAGCTACACTAGGTTCCCGGGTACTAGCGTACAGAGCTGCTAGCCCGGTGTGGTAGATTACTGGCGGCTTAACCGAGACAATCGACAGTCTTCTCGACTGGGAGTTGTTCGAGTTGGGTTTAGCTACACTAGGTTCCCGGGTACTAGCGTACAGAGCTGCTAGCCCGGTGTGGTAGATTACTGGCGGCTTAACCGAGACAATCGACAGTCTTCTCGACTGCGAGTTGTACGAGTTGGGTTTAGCTACACTAGGCTCCCAGGTACCAGCGTACAGAGCTGCTAGCACGGTGTGGTAGATTACTGGCGGCTTAACCGAGACAATCGACAGTCTTCCCGACTGGGAGTTGTTCGAGTTGGGTTTAGCTACACTAGGTTCCCGGGTACTAGCGTACAGAGCTGCTAGCACGGTGTGGTAGATTACTGGTGACGTAACCGAGACAATCGACAGTCTTCTCGACTGCGAGTTGTACGAGTTGGGTTTAGCTACACTAGGCTCCCGGGTACTAGCGTACAGAGCTGCTAGCACGGTGTGGTAGATTACTGGTGACGTAACTGAGACAAGCGACAGTCTTCCCAACTGGGAGTTGTTCGAGTTGGGTTTAGCTACATTAGGTTCCCGGGTACTAGCATACAGAGCTGCTTGCACGGTGTGGTAGATTACTGGTGACGTAACCGAGACAATTGACAGTCTTCTCGACTGCGAGTTGTACGAGTTGGGTTTAGCTACACTAGGCTCCCGGGTACTAGCGTACAGAGCTGCTAGCACGGTGTGGTAGATTACTGGTGACGTAACCGAGACAATCGACAGTCTTCCCAACTGGGAGTTGTACGAGTTGGGTTTAGCTACACTAGGCTCCCGGGTACTAGCGTACAGAGCTGCTAGCACGGTGTGGTAGATTACTGGTGACGTAACCGAGACAATCGACAGTCTTCCCAACTGGGAGTTGTACGAGTTGGGTTTAGCTACACTAGGCTCCCGGGTACTAGCGTACAGAGCTGCTAGCACGGTGTGGTAGATTACTGGTGACGTAACTGAGACAAGCGACAGTCTTCCCAACTGGGAGTTGTACGAGTTGGGTTTAGCTACACTAGGCTCCCGGGTACTAGCGTACAGAGCTGCTAGCACGGTGTGGTAGATTACTGGTGACGTAACCGAGACAATCGACAGTCTTCCCAACTGGGAGTTGTTCGAGTTGGGTGGTACTACACTAGGTTCCCGGGTACTAGCATACAGAGCTGCTTGCACGGTGTGGTAGATTACTGGTGACGTAACCGAGACAATCGACAGTCTTCCCAACTGGGAGTTGTACGAGTTGCGTTTAGCTACACTAGGCTCCCGGGTACTAGCGTACAGAGCTGCTAGCACGGTGTGGTAGATTACTGGTGACGTAACCGAGACAATCGACAGTCTTCTCGACTGCGAGTTGTACGAGTTGGGTTTAGCTACACTAGGCTCCCGGGTACTAGCGTACAGAGCTGCTAGCACGGTGTGGTAGATTACTGGTGACGTAACCGAGACAAGCGACAGTCTTCCCAACTGGGAGTTGTTCGAGTTGGGTTTAGCTACATTAGGTTCCCGGGGACTAGCGTACAGAGCTGCTAGCACGGTGTGGTAGATTACTGGTGACGTAACTGAGACAAGCGACAGTCTTCCCAACTGCGAGTTGTTCGAGTTGGGTTGTGCTACACTAGGTTCCCGGGTACTAGCGTACAGAGCTGCTAGCACGGTGTGGTAGATTACTGGTGACGTAACTGAGACAAGCGACAGTCTTCCCAACTGGGAGTTGTTCGAGTTGGGTTTAGCTACATTAGGTTCCCGGGTACTACCGTACAGAGCTGCTAGCACGGGGTGGTAGATTACTGGTGACGTAACTGAGACAATCGACAGTCTTCCCAACTGGGAGTTGTACGAGTTGGGTTTAGCTACACTAGGCTCCCAGGTACTAGCGTACAGAGCTGCTAGCACGGTGTGGTAGATTACTGGTGACGTAACCGAGACAATCGAAAGTCTTCCCAACTGGGAGTTGTTCGAGTTGGGTTGTGCTACACTTGGTTCCCGGGTACTAGCGTACAGAGCTGCTAGCACGGTGTGGTAGATTACTGGCGACGTAACCGGGACAATCGACAGTCTTCCCGACTAAGAGTTGTGCGAGTTGGGTTTAGCTACACTAGGCTCCCGGGTACTAGCGTACAGAGCTGCTAGCACGGTGTGGTAGATAACTGGCGACGTAACCGAGACAATCGACAGTCTTCCCGACTGGGAGTTGTCCGAGTTGGGTCGTGCTATACTAGGCTCCCAGGTACTAGCGTACAGAGCTGCTAGCACGGTGTGGTAGATAACTGGCGACGTAACCGAGACAATCAACAGTCTTCCCGACTGGGAGTTGTCCGAGTTGGGTTTAGCTACACTAGGCTCCCAGGTACCAGCGTACAGAGCTGCTAGCACGGTGAGGTAGATAACTGGCGACGTAACCGGGACAATCGACAGTCTTCCCGACTGGGAGTTGTTCGAGTTGGGTTGTGCTACACTAGGTTCCCAGGTACTAGCCTACAGAGCTGCTAGCACGGTGTGGTAGAGTACTGGCGACGTAACCGAGACAATCGACAGTCTTCCCGACTGGGAGTTGTTCGAGTTGGGTTTAGCTACACTAGGTTCCCAGGTACCAGAGTACAGAGCTGCTAGCACGGTGGGGTAGATTACTGGCGACGTAACCAAGGCAATCGACAGTCTTCCCGACTGGGAGTTGTCCGAGTTGGGTTGTGCTACACTAGGTTCCCGGGTACTAGCGTACAGAGCTGCTAGCATGGTGTGGTAGATAACTGGCGACGTAACCGAGACAATCGACAGTCTTCCCGACTGGGAGTTGTCCGAGTTGGGTTGTGCTACACTAGGTTCCCAGGTACCAGCGTACAGAGCTGCTAGCACGGTGTGGTAGATTACTGGTGACGTAACCAAGGCAATCGACAGTCTTCCCGACTGGGAGTTGTTCGAGTTGGGTTTAGCTACACTAGGTTCCCAGGTACCAGCGTACAGAGCTGCTAGCCCGGTGTGGTAGATTACTGGTGACGTAACCAAGGCAATCGACAGTCTTCCCGACTGGGAGTTGTTCGAGTTGGGTTTAGCTACAATAGGCTCCCAGGTACTAGCGTACAGAGCTGCTAGCACGGTGTGGTAGATTACTGGTGACGTAACCGAGACAATCGACAGTCTTCCCGACAGGGAGTTGTTCGAGTTGGGTATTGCTACACTAGGTTCCAGGGTACTAGCCTACAGAGCTGCTTGCACGGTGTGGTAGATTACTGGCCACGCAACTGAGACAATCGACAGTCTTCCCGACTGGGAGTTGTACGAGTTGGGTTTAGCTACATTAGGTTCCCGGGTACTAGCCTACAGAGCTGCTTGCACGGTGTGGTAGATTACTGGCCACGTAACTGAGACAATAGACAGTCTTCCCGACTGGGAGTTGTACGAGTTGGGTTTAGCTACACTAGGTTCCAGGGTACTAGCCTACAGAGCTGCTTGCACGGTGTGGTAGATTACTGGCGACGTAACCGAGACAATCGACAGTCTACCCGACTGGGAGTTGTTCGAGTTGGGTTGTGCTACACTTGGTTCCCGGGTACTAGCCTACAGAGCTGCTAGCACGGTGTGGTAGATTACTGACGACGTAACCGAGACAATCGACAGTCTACCCGACTGGGAGTTGTTCGAGTTGGGTTGTGCTACACTAGGTTCCCGGGTACTAGCCTACAGAGCTGCTAGCACGGTGTGGTAGATTACTGGCGACGTAACAGAGACAATCGACAGTCTTCCCAACTGGGAGTTGTTCGAGTTGGGTTGTGCTACATTAGGTTCCCGGGTACTAGCCTACAGAGCTGCTAGCCCAGTGTGGTAGATTACTGGCGACGTAACTGAGACAATCCACAGTCTTCCCAACTGGGAGTTGTTCGAGTTGGGTTGTGCTACACTAGGTTCCCGGGTACTAGCCTACAGAGCTGCTAGCCCGGTGTGGTAGGTTACTGGCGACGTAACTGAGACAATCGACAGTCTTCCCAACTGGGAGTTGTTCGAGTTGGGTTGTGCTACACTAGGCTCCCGGGTACTAGCCTACAGAGCTGCTAGCCCGGTGTGGTAGATTACTGGCGACGTAACTGGGACAATCGACAGTCTTCCCAACTGGGAGTTGTTCGAGTTGGGTTGTGCTACACTAGGCTCCCGGGTACTAGCCTACAGAGCTGCTAACTCGGTGTGGTAGATTACTGGCGACGTAACCGAGACAATCGACAGTCTTCCCGACTGGGAGTTGTACGAGTTGGGTTTAGCTACATTAGGTTCCCGGGTACTAGCCTACAGAGCTGCTTGCACGGTGTGGTAGATTACTGGCGACGTAACCGAGACAATCGACAGTCTTCCCAACTGGGAGTTGTTCGAGTTGGGTTGTGCTACACTAGGTTCCCGGGTACTAGCGTACAGAGCTGCTAGCCCGGTATGGTAGATTACTGGTGACGTAACCGAGACAATCGACAGTCTTCCCGACTGGGAGTTGTAGGAGTTGGGTTTAGCTACATTAGGTTCCCGGGTACTAGCCTACAGAGCTGCTAGCACGGTGTGGTAGATTACTGGCGACGTAGCCGAGACAATCGACAGTCTTCCCGACTGGGAGTTGTACGAGTTGGGTTTAGCTACATTAGGTTCCCGGGTACTAGCCTACAGAGCTGCTAGCACGGTGTGGTAGATTACTGGTGACGTAACCGAGACAATCGACAGTCTTCCCGACTGGGAGTTGTACGAGTTGTGTTGTACTACACTAGGTTCCCGGGTACTAGCATACAGAGCTACTAGCACGGTGTGGTAGATTACTGGCGACGTAACCGAGACAATCGACAGTCTTCCCGACTGGGAGTTGTACGAGTTGTGTTGTACTACACTAGGTTCCCGGGTACTAGCATACAGAGCTACCAGCACGGAATGGTAGATTACTGGTGACGTAACCGAGACAATCGACAGTCTTCCCGACTGGGAGTTGTACGAGTTGTGTTGTACTACACTAGGTTCCCGGGTACTAGCCTACAGAGCTGCTAGCACGGTGTGGTAGATTACTGGTGACGTAACTGAGACAATCGACAGTCATCCTAACTGGGAGTTGTTCGAGTTGTGTTGTACTACACTAGGTTCCCGGGTACTAGCGTACAGAGTTGCTAGCACGGTGTGGTAGATTACTGGCGACGTAACTGAGACAATCGACAGTCTTCCCGACTGGGAGTTGTGCGAGTTGGGTTTAGCTACATTATGTTCCCGGGTACTAGCATACAGAGCTGCTAGCACGGTGTGGTAGATTACTGGTGACGTAACCGAGACAATCGACAGTCTTCCCGACTGGGAGTTGTTCGAGTTGGGTTTAGCTACACTAGGCTCCCAGGTACTAGCGTACAGAGCTGCTAGCACGGTGTGGTAGATTACTGGTGACGTAACCGAGACAATCGACAGTCTTCCCGACTGGGAGTTGTTCGAGTTGTGTTGTACTACACTAGGTTCCCGGGTACTAGCGTACAGAGCTGCTAGCCCGGTGTGGTAGATTACTGGCGACGTAACCGAGACAATCGACAGTCTTCCCGACTGGGAGTTGTTCGAGTTGGGTTTAGCTACACTAGGTTCCCGGGTACTAGCCTACAGAGCTGCTAGCCCAGTGTGGTAGATTACTGGCGACGTAACCGAGACAAGCGACAGTCTTCCCGACTGGGAGTTGTTCGAGTTGGGTTTAGCTACACTAGGTTCCCGGGTACTAGCCTACAGAGCTGCTAGCACGGTGTGGTAGATTACTGGCGACGTAACTGAGACAAGCGACAGTCTTCCCGACTGGGAGTTGTACGAGTTGTGTTTAGCTACATTAGGTTCCCGGGTACTAGCGTACAGAGTTGCTAGCACGGTGTGGTAGATTACTGGCGACGTAACTGAGACAATCGACAGTCTTCCCGACTGGGAGTTGTGCGAGTTGGGTTTAGCTACATTATGTTCCCGGGTACTAGCATACAGAGCTGCTAGCACGGTGTGGTAGATTACTGGTGACGTAACCGAGACAATCGACAGTCTTCCCGACTGGGAGTTGTTCGAGTTGGGTTTAGCTACACTAGGCTCCCAGGTACTAGCGTACAGAGCTGCTAGCACGGTGTGGTAGATTACTGGTGACGTAACCGAGACAATCGACAGTCTTCCCGACTGGGAGTTGTTCGAGTTGGGTTTAGCTACACTAGGCTCCCAGGTACTAGCATACAGAGCTACTAGCACGGTGTGGTAGATTACTGGTGACGTAACTGAGACAATCGACAGTCATCCTAACTGGGAGTTGTTCGAGTTGGGTTTAGCTACACTAGGTTCCCGGGTACTAGTGTACAGAGCTGCTAGCCCGGTGTGGTAGATTACTGGCGGCTTAACCGAGACAATCGACAGTCTTCCCGACTGTGAGTTGTTCGAGTTGGGTTGTGCTACACTAGGTTCCCGGGTACTAGCGTACAGATCTACTAGCATGGTGTGGTAGATTACTGGCGACGTAACCGAGACAATCGACAGTCTTCTCGACTGCGAGTTGTACGAGTTGGGTTTAGCTACACTAGGTTCCCGGGTACTAGCGTACAGAGCTGCTAGCCCGGTGTGGTAGATTACTGGCGGCGTAACCGAGACAATCGACAGTCTTCTCGACTGGGAGTTGTTCGAGTTGGGTTTAGCTACACTAGGTTCCCGGGTACTAGCGTACAGAGCTGCTAGCCCGGTGTGGTAGATTACTGGCGGCTTAACCGAGACAATCGACAGTCTTCTCGACTGGGAGTTGTTCGAGTTGGGTTTAGCTACACTAGGTTCCCGGGTACTAGCGTACAGAGCTGCTAGCCCGGTGTGGTAGATTACTGGCGGCTTAACCGAGACAATCGACAGTCTTCTCGACTGCGAGTTGTACGAGTTGGGTTTAGCTACACTAGGCTCCCAGGTACCAGCGTACAGAGCTGCTAGCACGGTGTGGTAGATTACTGGCGGCTTAACCGAGACAATCGACAGTCTTCCCGACTGGGAGTTGTTCGAGTTGGGTTTAGCTACACTAGGTTCCCGGGTACTAGCGTACAGAGCTGCTAGCACGGTGTGGTAGATTACTGGTGACGTAACCGAGACAATCGACAGTCTTCTCGACTGCGAGTTGTACGAGTTGGGTTTAGCTACACTAGGTTCCCGGGTACTAGCATACAGAGCTGCTTGCACGGTGTGGTAGATTACTGGTGACGTAACCGAGACAATCGACAGTCTTCCCAACTGGGAGTTGTACGAGTTGCGTTTAGCTACACTAGGCTCCCGGGTACTAGCGTACAGAGCTGCTAGCACGGTGTGGTAGATTACTGGTGACGTAACCGAGACAATCGACAGTCTTCTCGACTGCGAGTTGTACGAGTTGGGTTTAGCTACACTAGGCTCCCGGGTACTAGCGTACAGAGCTGCTAGCACGGTGTGGTAGATTACTGGTGACGTAACCGAGACAAGCGACAGTCTTCCCAACTGGGAGTTGTTCGAGTTGGGTTTAGCTACATTAGGTTCCCGGGGACTAGCGTACAGAGCTGCTAGCACGGTGTGGTAGATTACTGGTGACGTAACTGAGACAAGCGACAGTCTTCCCAACTGCGAGTTGTTCGAGTTGGGTTGTGCTACACTAGGTTCCCGGGTACTAGCGTACAGAGCTGCTAGCACGGTGTGGTAGATTACTGGTGACGTAACTGAGACAAGCGACAGTCTTCCCAACTGGGAGTTGTTCGAGTTGGGTTTAGCTACATTAGGTTCCCGGGTACTACCGTACAGAGCTGCTAGCACGGGGTGGTAGATTACTGGTGACGTAACTGAGACAATCGACAGTCTTCCCAACTGGGAGTTGTACGAGTTGGGTTTAGCTACACTAGGCTCCCAGGTACTAGCGTACAGAGCTGCTAGCACGGTGTGGTAGATTACTGGTGACGTAACCGAGACAATCGAAAGTCTTCCCAACTGGGAGTTGTTCGAGTTGGGTTGTGCTACACTTGGTTCCCGGGTACTAGCGTACAGAGCTGCTAGCACGGTGTGGTAGATTACTGGCGACGTAACCGGGACAATCGACAGTCTTCCCGACTAAGAGTTGTGCGAGTTGGGTTTAGCTACACTAGGCTCCCGGGTACTAGCGTACAGAGCTGCTAGCACGGTGTGGTAGATAACTGGCGACGTAACCGAGACAATCGACAGTCTTCCCGACTGGGAGTTGTCCGAGTTGGGTCGTGCTATACTAGGCTCCCAGGTACTAGCGTACAGAGCTGCTAGCACGGTGTGGTAGATAACTGGCGACGTAACCGAGACAATCAACAGTCTTCCCGACTGGGAGTTGTCCGAGTTGGGTTTAGCTACACTAGGCTCCCAGGTACCAGCGTACAGAGCTGCTAGCACGGTGAGGTAGATAACTGGCGACGTAACCGGGACAATCGACAGTCTTCCCGACTGGGAGTTGTTCGAGTTGGGTTGTGCTACACTAGGTTCCCAGGTACTAGCCTACAGAGCTGCTAGCACGGTGTGGTAGAGTACTGGCGACGTAACCGAGACAATCGACAGTCTTCCCGACTGGGAGTTGTTCGAGTTGGGTTTAGCTACACTAGGTTCCCAGGTACCAGAGTACAGAGCTGCTAGCACGGTGGGGTAGATTACTGGCGACGTAACCAAGGCAATCGACAGTCTTCCCGACTGGGAGTTGTCCGAGTTGGGTTGTGCTACACTAGGTTCCCGGGTACTAGCGTACAGAGCTGCTAGCATGGTGTGGTAGATAACTGGCGACGTAACCGAGACAATCGACAGTCTTCCCGACTGGGAGTTGTCCGAGTTGGGTTGTGCTACACTAGGTTCCCAGGTACCAGCGTACAGAGCTGCTAGCACGGTGTGGTAGATTACTGGTGACGTAACCAAGGCAATCGACAGTCTTCCCGACTGGGAGTTGTTCGAGTTGGGTTTAGCTACACTAGGTTCCCAGGTACCAGCGTACAGAGCTGCTAGCCCGGTGTGGTAGATTACTGGTGACGTAACCAAGGCAATCGACAGTCTTCCCGACTGGGAGTTGTTCGAGTTGGGTTTAGCTACAATAGGCTCCCAGGTACTAGCGTACAGAGCTGCTAGCACGGTGTGGTAGATTACTGGTGACGTAACCGAGACAATCGACAGTCTTCCCGACAGGGAGTTGTTCGAGTTGGGTATTGCTACACTAGGTTCCAGGGTACTAGCCTACAGAGCTGCTTGCACGGTGTGGTAGATTACTGGCCACGCAACTGAGACAATCGACAGTCTTCCCGACTGGGAGTTGTACGAGTTGGGTTTAGCTACATTAGGTTCCCGGGTACTAGCCTACAGAGCTGCTTGCACGGTGTGGTAGATTACTGGCCACGTAACTGAGACAATCGACAGTCTTCCCGACTGGGAGTTGTACGAGTTGGGTTTAGCTACACTAGGTTCCAGGGTACTAGCCTACAGAGCTGCTTGCACGGTGTGGTAGATTACTGGCGACGTAACCGAGACAATCGACAGTCTACCCGACTGGGAGTTGTTCGAGTTGGGTTGTGCTACACTTGGTTCCCGGGTACTAGCCTACAGAGCTGCTAGCACGGTGTGGTAGATTACTGACGACGTAACCGAGACAATCGACAGTCTACCCGACTGGGAGTTGTTCGAGTTGGGTTGTGCTACACTAGGTTCCCGGGTACTAGCCTACAGAGCTGCTAGCACGGTGTGGTAGATTACTGGCGACGTAACAGAGACAATCGACAGTCTTCCCAACTGGGAGTTGTTCGAGTTGGGTTGTGCTACATTAGGTTCCCGGGTACTAGCCTACAGAGCTGCTAGCCCAGTGTGGTAGATTACTGGCGACGTAACTGAGACAATCCACAGTCTTCCCAACTGGGAGTTGTTCGAGTTGGGTTGTGCTACACTAGGTTCCCGGGTACTAGCCTACAGAGCTGCTAGCCCGGTGTGGTAGGTTACTGGCGACGTAACTGAGACAATCGACAGTCTTCCCAACTGGGAGTTGTTCGAGTTGGGTTGTGCTACACTAGGCTCCCGGGTACTAGCCTACAGAGCTGCTAGCCCGGTGTGGTAGATTACTGGCGACGTAACTGGGACAATCGACAGTCTTCCCAACTGGGAGTTGTTCGAGTTGGGTTGTGCTACACTAGGCTCCCGGGTACTAGCCTACAGAGCTGCTAACTCGGTGTGGTAGATTACTGGCGACGTAACCGAGACAATCGACAGTCTTCCCGACTGGGAGTTGTACGAGTTGGGTTTAGCTACATTAGGTTCCCGGGTACTAGCCTACAGAGCTGCTTGCACGGTGTGGTAGATTACTGGCGACGTAACCGAGAAATCGACAGTCTTCCCAACTGGGAGTTGTTCGAGTTGGGTTGTGCTACACTAGGTTCCCGGGTACTAGCGTACAGAGCTGCTAGCCCGGTATGGTAGATTACTGGTGACGTAACCGAGACAATCGACAGTCTTCCCGACTGGGAGTTGTAGGAGTTGGGTTTAGCTACATTAGGTTCCCGGGTACTAGCCTACAGAGCTGCTAGCACGGTGTGGTAGATTACTGGCGACGTAACCGAGACAATCGACAGTCTTCCCGACTGGGAGTTGTACGAGTTGGGTTTAGCTACATTAGGTTCCCGGGTACTAGCCTACAGAGCTGCTAGCACGGTGTGGTAGATTACTGGTGACGTAACCGAGACAATCGACAGTCTTCCCGACTGGGAGTTGTACGAGTTGTGTTGTACTACACTAGGTTCCCGGGTACTAGCATACAGAGCTACTAGCACGGTGTGGTAGATTACTGGTGACGTAACCGAGACAATCGACAGTCTTCCCGACTGGGAGTTGTACGAGTTGTGTTGTACTACACTAGGTTCCCGGGTACTAGCATACAGAGCTACCAGCACGGAATGGTAGATTACTGGTGACGTAACCGAGACAATCGACAGTCTTCCCGACTGGGAGTTGTACGAGTTGTGTTGTACTACACTAGGTTCCCGGGTACTAGCCTACAGAGCTGCTAGCACGGTGTGGTAGATTACTGGTGACGTAACTGAGACAATCGACAGTCATCCTAACTGGGAGTTGTTCGAGTTGTGTTGTACTACACTAGGTTCCCGGGTACTAGCGTACAGAGTTGCTAGCACGGTGTGGTAGATTACTGGCGACGTAACTGAGACAATCGACAGTCTTCCCGACTGGGAGTTGTGCGAGTTGGGTTTAGCTACATTATGTTCCCGGGTACTAGCATACAGAGCTGCTAGCACGGTGTGGTAGATTACTGGTGACGTAACCGAGACAATCGACAGTCTTCCCGACTGGGAGTTGTTCGAGTTGGGTTTAGCTACACTAGGCTCCCAGGTACTAGCGTACAGAGCTGCTAGCACGGTGTGGTAGATTACTGGTGACGTAACCGAGACAATCGACAGTCTTCCCGACTGGGAGTTGTTCGAGTTGTGTTGTACTACACTAGGTTCCCGGGTACTAGCGTACAGAGCTGCTAGCCCGGTGTGGTAGATTACTGGCGACGTAACCGAGACAATCGACAGTCTTCCCGACTGGGAGTTGTTCGAGTTGGGTTTAGCTACACTAGGTTCCCGGGTACTAGCCTACAGAGCTGCTAGCCCAGTGTGGTAGATTACTGGCGACGTAACCGAGACAAGCGACAGTCTTCCCGACTGGGAGTTGTTCGAGTTGGGTTTAGCTACACTAGGTTCCCGGGTACTAGCCTACAGAGCTGCTAGCACGGTGTGGTAGATTACTGGCGACGTAACTGAGACAAGCGACAGTCTTCCCGACTGGGAGTTGTACGAGTTGTGTTTAGCTACATTAGGTTCCCGGGTACTAGCGTACAGAGTTGCTAGCACGGTGTGGTAGATTACTGGCGACGTAACTGAGACAATCGACAGTCTTCCCGACTGGGAGTTGTGCGAGTTGGGTTTAGCTACATTATGTTCCCGGGTACTAGCATACAGAGCTGCTAGCACGGTGTGGTAGATTACTGGTGACGTAACCGAGACAATCGACAGTCTTCCCGACTGGGAGTTGTTCGAGTTGGGTTTAGCTACACTAGGCTCCCAGGTACTAGCGTACAGAGCTGCTAGCACGGTGTGGTAGATTACTGGTGACGTAACCGAGACAATCGACAGTCTTCCCGACTGGGAGTTGTTCGAGTTGGGTTTAGCTACACTAGGCTCCCAGGTACTAGCATACAGAGCTACTAGCACGGTGTGGTAGATTACTGGTGACGTAACTGAGACAATCGACAGTCATCCTAACTGGGAGTTGTTCGAGTTGGGTTTAGCTACACTAGGTTCCCGGGTACTAGTGTACAGAGCTGCTAGCCCGGTGTGGTAGATTACTGGCGGCTTAACCGAGACAATCGACAGTCTTCCCGACTGGGAGTTGTTCGAGTTGGGTTGTGCTACACTAGGTTCCCGGGTACTAGCGTACAGATCTACTAGCATGGTGTGGTAGATTACTGGCGACGTAACCGAGACAATCGACAGTCTTCTCGACTGCGAGTTGTACGAGTTGGGTTTAGCTACACTAGGTTCCCGGGTACTAGCGTACAGAGCTGCTAGCCCGGTGTGGTAGATTACTGGCGGCGTAACCGAGACAATCGACAGTCTTCTCGACTGGGAGTTGTTCGAGTTGGGTTTAGCTACACTAGGTTCCCGGGTACTAGCGTACAGAGCTGCTAGCCCGGTGTGGTAGATTACTGGCGGCTTAACCGAGACAATCGACAGTCTTCTCGACTGGGAGTTGTTCGAGTTGGGTTTAGCTACACTAGGTTCCCGGGTACTAGCGTACAGAGCTGCTAGCCCGGTGTGGTAGATTACTGGCGGCTTAACCGAGACAATCGACAGTCTTCTCGACTGCGAGTTGTACGAGTTGGGTTTAGCTACACTAGGCTCCCAGGTACCAGCGTACAGAGCTGCTAGCACGGTGTGGTAGATTACTGGCGGCTTAACCGAGACAATCGACAGTCTTCCCGACTGGGAGTTGTTCGAGTTGGGTTTAGCTACACTAGGTTCCCGGGTACTAGCGTACAGAGCTGCTAGCACGGTGTGGTAGATTACTGGTGACGTAACCGAGACAATCGACAGTCTTCTCGACTGCGAGTTGTACGAGTTGGGTTTAGCTACACTAGGCTCCCGGGTACTAGCGTACAGAGCTGCTAGCACGGTGTGGTAGATTACTGGTGACGTAACTGAGACAAGCGACAGTCTTCCCAACTGGGAGTTGTTCGAGTTGGGTTTAGCTACATTAGGTTCCCGGGTACTAGCATACAGAGCTGCTTGCACGGTGTGGTAGATTACTGGTGACGTAACCGAGACAATTGACAGTCTTCTCGACTGCGAGTTGTACGAGTTGGGTTTAGCTACACTAGGCTCCCGGGTACTAGCGTACAGAGCTGCTAGCACGGTGTGGTAGATTACTGGTGACGTAACCGAGACAATCGACAGTCTTCCCAACTGGGAGTTGTACGAGTTGGGTTTAGCTACACTAGGCTCCCGGGTACTAGCGTACAGAGCTGCTAGCACGGTGTGGTAGATTACTGGTGACGTAACCGAGACAATCGACAGTCTTCCCAACTGGGAGTTGTACGAGTTGGGTTTAGCTACACTAGGCTCCCGGGTACTAGCGTACAGAGCTGCTAGCACGGTGTGGTAGATTACTGGTGACGTAACTGAGACAAGCGACAGTCTTCCCAACTGGGAGTTGTACGAGTTGGGTTTAGCTACACTAGGCTCCCGGGTACTAGCGTACAGAGCTGCTAGCACGGTGTGGTAGATTACTGGTGACGTAACCGAGACAATCGACAGTCTTCCCAACTGGGAGTTGTTCGAGTTGGGTGGTACTACACTAGGTTCCCGGGTACTAGCATACAGAGCTGCTTGCACGGTGTGGTAGATTACTGGTGACGTAACCGAGACAATCGACAGTCTTCCCAACTGGGAGTTGTACGAGTTGCGTTTAGCTACACTAGGCTCCCGGGTACTAGCGTACAGAGCTGCTAGCACGGTGTGGTAGATTACTGGTGACGTAACCGAGACAATCGACAGTCTTCTCGACTGCGAGTTGTACGAGTTGGGTTTAGCTACACTAGGCTCCCGGGTACTAGCGTACAGAGCTGCTAGCACGGTGTGGTAGATTACTGGTGACGTAACCGAGACAAGCGACAGTCTTCCCAACTGGGAGTTGTTCGAGTTGGGTTTAGCTACATTAGGTTCCCGGGGACTAGCGTACAGAGCTGCTAGCACGGTGTGGTAGATTACTGGTGACGTAACTGAGACAAGCGACAGTCTTCCCAACTGCGAGTTGTTCGAGTTGGGTTGTGCTACACTAGGTTCCCGGGTACTAGCGTACAGAGCTGCTAGCACGGTGTGGTAGATTACTGGTGACGTAACTGAGACAAGCGACAGTCTTCCCAACTGGGAGTTGTTCGAGTTGGGTTTAGCTACATTAGGTTCCCGGGTACTACCGTACAGAGCTGCTAGCACGGGGTGGTAGATTACTGGTGACGTAACTGAGACAATCGACAGTCTTCCCAACTGGGAGTTGTACGAGTTGGGTTTAGCTACACTAGGCTCCCAGGTACTAGCGTACAGAGCTGCTAGCACGGTGTGGTAGATTACTGGTGACGTAACCGAGACAATCGAAAGTCTTCCCAACTGGGAGTTGTTCGAGTTGGGTTGTGCTACACTTGGTTCCCGGGTACTAGCGTACAGAGCTGCTAGCACGGTGTGGTAGATTACTGGCGACTTAACCGCGACAATCGACAGTCTTCCCAACTGGGAGTTGTTCGAGTTGGGTGGTGCTACACTAGGTTCCCGGGTATTAGCGTTCAGAGCTGCTAGCACGGTGTGGTAGATTACTGGCGACGTAACCGAGACAATCGACAGTCTTCCCAACTGGGATTTGTACGAGTTGGGTTTAGCTACACTAGGCTCCCGGGTACTAGCCTACAGAGCTGCTAGCAAGGTGTGGTAGATTACTGGCGACGTAACTGAGACAATCGACAGTCTACCCAACTGGGAGTTGTTCGAGTCGGGTTGTGCTACACTAGGTTCCCGGGTACTAGCCTACAGAGCTGCTAGCACGGTGTGGTAGATTACTGGCGACGTAACCGAGACAATCGACAGTCTACCCGACTGGGAGTTGTCGGAGTCGGGTTGTGCTACACTAGGTTCCCGGGTACTAGCCTACAGAGCTGCTAGCACGGTGTGGTAGATTACTGGCGACGGAACTGAGACAATCGACAGTCTACCCAACTGGGAGTTGTTCGAGTCGGGTTGTGCTACACTAGGTTCCCGGGTACTAGCCTACAGAGCTGCTAGCACGGTGTGGTAGATTACTGGCGACGTAACTGAGACAATCGACAGTCTACCCAACTGGGAATTGTTCGAGTCGGGTTGTGCTACACTAGGTTCCCGGGTACTAGCCTACAGAGCTGCTAGCACGGTGTGGTAGATTACTGGCGACGTAACCGAGACAATCGACAGTCTACCCGACTGGGAGTTGTCCGAGTCGGGTTGTGCTACACTAGGTTCCCGGGTACTAGCGTACAGAGCTGCTAGCCCGGTGTGGTAGATTACTGGCGACGTAACCGAGACAATCGACAGTCTTCCCAACTGGGAGTTGTACGAGTTGGGTTTAGCTACACTAGATTCCCGGGATCTAGCCTACAGAGCTGCTAGCACGGTGTGGTAGATTACTGGCGACGTAACCGAGACAATCGACAGTCTACCCGACTGGGAGTTGTACGAGTTGGGTTGTGCTACACTAGGTTCCCGGGTACTAGCCTACAGAGCTGCTAGCACAGTGTGGTAGATTACTGGTGACGTAACCGAGACAATCGACAGTCTACCCGACTGGGAGTTGTACGAGTTGGGTTGTACTACACTAGGTTCCCGGGTAATAGCGTACAGAGCTGCTAGCACGGTGTGGTAGATTACTGGCGACGTAACCGCGACAATCGACAGTCTTCCCGACTGGGAGTTGTTCGAGTTGGGTTGTGCTACACTAGGCTCCCGGGTACTAGCGTACAGAGCTGCTAGCACGGTGTGCTAGATTACTGGTGACGTAACCGAGACAATCGACAGTCTACCCGACTGGGAGTTGTACGAGTTGGGTTTAGCTACACTAGGCTCCCGGGTACTAGCCTACAGAGCTGCTAGCACGGTGTGGTAGATTACTGGTGACGTAACCGAGGCAATCGACAGTCTACCCGACTGGGAGTTGTACGAGTTGGGTTTAGCTACACTAGGCTCCCGGGTACTAGCCTACAGAGCTGCTAGCACGGTGTGGTAGATTACTGGTGACGTAACCGAGGCAATCGACAGTCTTCCCAACTGGGAGTTGTTCGAGTTGGGTTGTGCTACACTAGGTTCCCGGGTACTAGCGTACAGAGCTACTAGCACGGTGTGGTAGATTACTGGCGACGTAACTGAGACAATCGACAGTCTACCCGACTGGGAGTTGTACGAGTTGGGTTTAGCTACACTAGGCTCCCGGGTACTAGCCTACAGAGCTGCTAGCACGGTGTGGTAGATTACTGGTGACGTAACCGAGGCAATCGACAGTCTTCCCAACTGGGAGTTGTTCGAGTTGGGTTGTGCTACACTAGGCTCCCGGGTACTAGCCTACAGAGCTGCTTGCACGGTGTGGTAGATTACTGGTGACGTAACCGAGACAATCGACAGTCTTCCCGACTGGGAGTTGTACGAGTTGGGTTTAGCTACACTAGGCTCCCGGGTACTAGCCTACAGAGCTGCTTGCACGGTGTGGTAGATTACTGGTGACGTAACCGAGACAATCGACAGTCTTCCCAACTGGGAGTGGTTCGAGTTGGGTTGTGCTACACTAGGTTCCCGGGTATTAGCGTACAGAGCTGCTTGCACGGTGTGGTAGATTACTGGCGACGTAACTGAGACAATCGACAGTCTTCCCGACTGGGAGTTGTTCGAGTTGGGCTTAGCTACACTAGGCTCCCGGGTACTAGCCTACAGAGCTGCTAGCACGGTGTGTTAGATTACTGGTGACGTAACCGAGACAATCGACAGTCTTCCCAACTGGGAGTTGTTCGAGTTGGGTTGTGCTACACTATGCTCCCGGGTACTAGCCTACAGAGCTGCTTGCACGGTGTGGTAGATTACTGGCAACGTAACTGAGACAATCGACAGTCTTCCCAACTGGGAGTTGTTCGAGTTGGGTTGTGCTACACTTGGTTCCCGGGTACTAGCCTACAGAGCTGCTAGCACGGTGTGGTAGATTACTGGCGACGTAACTGAGACAATCGACAGTCTTCCCAACTGGGAGTTGTTCGAGTTGGGTTGTGCTACATTAGGTTCCCGGGTACTAGCCTACAGAGCTGCTAGCCCGGTGTGGTAGATTACTGGCGACGTAACTGAGACAATCGACAGTCTTCCCGACTGGGAGTTGTACGAGTTGGGTTGTGCTACATTAGGTTCCCGGGTACTAGCCTACAGAGCTGCTAGCCCGGTGTGGTAGATTACTGACGACGTAACCGAGACAATCGACAGTCTACCCGACTGGGAGTTGTTCGAGTTGGGTTGTGCTACACTAGGTTCCCGGGTACTAGCGTACAGAGCTGCTAGCACGGTGTGGTAGATTACTGGCGACGTAACTGAGACAATCGACAGTCTTCCCAACTGGGAGTTGTTCGAGTTGGGTTGTGCTACACTATGTTCCCGGGTACTAGCCTACAGAGCTGCTAGCACGGTGTGGTAGATTACTGGCGACGTAACTGAGACAATCGACAGTCTTCCCAACTGGGAGTTGTTCGAGTTGGGTTGTGCTACACTAGGTTCCCGGGTACTAGCGTACAGAGCTGCTAGCACGGTGTGGTAGATTACTGGCGACGTAACTGAGACAATCGACAGTCTTCCCAACTGGGAGTTGTTCGAGTTGGGTTGTGCTACACTAGGCTCCCGGGTACTAGCCTACAGAGCTGCTAACTCGGTGTGGTAGATTACTGGCGACGTAACCGAGACAATCGACAGTCTTCCCGAGTGGGAGTTGTTCGAGTTGGGTTGTGCTACACTAGGTTCCCGGGTATTAGGGTACAGAGCTACTAGCACGGTGTGGTAGATTACTGGCGACGTAACTGAGACAAGCGACAGTCTTCCCGACTGGGAGTTGTTCGAGTTGGGTTGTGCTACACTAGGTTCCCGGGTACTAGCCTACAGAGCTGCTAGCATGGTGTGGTAGATTACTGGCGACGTAACCGAGACAAGCGACAGTCTTCCCGACTGGGAGTTGTACGAGTTGTGTTGTACTACACTAGGTTCCCGGGTACTAGCGTACAGAGCTGCTAGCCCGGTGTGGTAGATTACTGGTGACGTAACCGAGACAATCGACAGTCCTCCCGACTGGGAGTTGTTCGAGTTGGGTTTAGCTACACTAGGTTCCCGGGTACTAGCCTACAGAGCTGCTAGCACGGTGTGGTAGATTACTGGCGACGTAACTGAGACAAGCGACAGTCTTCCCGACTGGGAGTTGTACGAGTTGTGTTTAGCTACATTAGGTTCCCGGGTGCTAGCCTACAGAGCTGCTAGCACGGTGTGGTAGATTACTGGCGACGTAACCGAGACAAGCGACAGTCTTCCCGACTGGGAGTTGTACGAGTTGGGTTTAGCTACACTAGGTTCCCAGGTACTAGCGTACAGAGCTGCTAGCACGGTGTGGTAGATTACTGGCGACGTAACCGAGACAATCGACAGTCTTCCCGACTGGGAGTTGTTCGAGTTGTGTTGTACTACACTAGGTTCCCGGGTACTAGCGTACAGAGCTGCTAGCACGGTGTGGTATATTACTGGCGACGTAACCGAAACAATCGACAGTCTTCCCGACTGGGAGTTGTTCGAGTGGGGTTGTGCTACACTAGGTTCCCGGGTACTAGCGTACAGAGCTGCTAGCACGGTGTGGTAGATTACTGGCGACGTAACCGAGACAGTAGACAGTCTTCCCGACTGGGAGTTGTTCGAGTCGGGTTGTGCTACACTAGGTTCCCGGGTACTACCGTACAGAGCTGCTAGCATGGTGTGGTAGATTACTGGCGACGTAACCGAGACAATCGACAGTCATCCCGACTGGGAGTTGTTCGAGTCGGGTTGTGCTACACTAGGTTCCCGGGTACTAGCGTACAGAGCTGCTAGCATGGTGTGGTAGATTACTGGCGACGTAACCGAGACAATCGACAGTCTTCCCGACTGGGAGTTGTTCGAGTTGTGTTGTACTACACTAGGTTCCCGGGTACTACCGTACAGAGCTACTAGCACGGTGTGGTAGATTACTGGCGACGTAACCGAGACAATCGACAGTCATCCCGACTGGGAGTTGTTCGAGTAGGGTTGTGCTACACTAGGTTCCCGGGTACTAGCGTACAGAGCTGCTAGCATGGTGTGGTAGATTACTGGCGACGTAACTGAGACAATCGACAGTCTTCCCAACTGGGAGTTGTTCGAGTCGGGTTGTGCTACACTAGGTTCCCGGGTACTAGCGTACAGAGCTGCTAGCCCGGTGTGGTAGATTACTGGCGACGTAACCGAGACAATCGACAGTCTTCCCGACTGGGAGTGGTTCGAGTTGGGTTGTGCTACACTAGGTTCCCGGGTACTAGCGTACAGAGCTGCTAGCACGGTGTGGTAGATTACTGGTGACGTAACCGAGACAATCGACAGTCTTCCCGACTGGGAGTGGTTCGAGTTGTGTTGTACTACACTAGGTTCCCGGGTACTAGCGTACAGAGCTGCTAGCACGGTGTGGTAGATTACTGGTGACGTAACCGAGACAATCGACAGTCTTCCCGACTGGGAGTGGTTCGAGTTGGGTTGTGCTACACTAGGTTCCCGGGTACTAGCGTACAGAGCTGCTAGCACGGTGTGGTAGATTACTGGTGACGTAACCGAGACAATCGACAGTCTTCCCGACTGGGAGTTGTTCGAGTTGGGTTTAGCTACACTAGGTTCCCGGGTACTAGCGTACAGAGCTGCTAGCACGGTGTGGTAGATTACTGGTGACGTAACCGAGACAATCAACAGTCTACCCGACTGGGAGTTGTTCGAGTTGTGTTGTACTACACTAGGTTCCCGGGTACTAACCTACAGAGCTGCTAGCACGGTGTGGTAGATTACTGGCGACGTAACCGAGACAATCGACAGTCTTCCCGACTGGGAGTTGTTCGTGTTGGGTTGTGCTACACTAGGTTCCCGGGTACTAGCGTACAGAGCTGCTAGCACGGTGTGGTAGATTACTGGCGACGTAACCGAGACAATCGACAGTCTTCCCGACTGGGAGTGGTTCGAGTTGGGTTGTGCTACACTAGGTTCCCGGGTACTAGCGTACAGAGCTGCTAGCACGGTGTGGTAGATTACTGGTGACGTAACCGAGACAATCGACAGTCTTCCCGACTGGGAGTGGTTCGAGTTGTGTTGTACTACACTAGGTTCCCGGGTACTAGCGTACAGAGCTGCTAGCACGGTGTGGTAGATTACTGGTGACGTAACCGAGACAATCGACAGTCTACCCGACTGGGAGTTGTTCGAGTTGTGTTGTACTACACTAGGTTCCCGGGTACTAGCCTACAGAGCTGCTAGCACGGTGTGGTAGATTACTGGTGACGTAACCGAGACAATCGACAGTCTACCCGACTGGGAGTTGTTCGAGTTGTGTTGTACTACACTAGGTTCCCGGGTACTAGCGTACAGAGCTGCTAGCACGTTGTGGTAGATTACTGGTGACGTAACCGAGACAATCGACAGTCTACCCGACTGGGAGTTGTTCGAGTTGGGTTGTACTACACTAGGTTCCCGGGTACTAGCCTACAGAGCTGCTAGCACGGTGTGGTAGATTACTGGCGACGTAACCGAGACAATCGACAGTCTTCCCGACTGGGAGTGGTTCGAGTTGGGTTGTGCTACACTAGGTTCCCGGGTACTAGCGTACAGAGCTGCTAGCACGGTGTGGTAGATTACTGGTGACGTAACCGAGACAATCGACAGTCTTCCCGACTGGGAGTGGTTCGAGTTGTGTTGTACTACACTAGGTTCCCGGGTATTAGCGTACAGAGCTGCTAGCACGGTGTGGTAGATTACTGGCGACGTAACCGAGACAATCGACAGTCTTCCCGACTGGGAGTGGTTCGAGTTGGGTTGTGCTACACTAGGTTCCCGGGTACTAGCGTACAGAGCTGCTAGCATGGTGTGGTAGATTACTGGTGACGTAACCGAGACAATCGACAGTCTTCCCAACTGGGAGTTGTTCGAGTTGTGTTGTACTACACTAGGTTCCCGGGTACTAGCCTACAGAGCTGCTAGCATGGTGTGGTAGATTACTGGCGACGTAACCGAGACAATCGACAGTCTTCCCGACTGGGAGTTGTTCGAGTTGTGTTGTACTACACTAGGTTCCCGGGTACTAGCGTACAGAGCTGCTAGCACGGTGTGGTAGATTACTGGCGACGTAACCGAGACAATCGACAGTCATCCCGACTGGGAGTTGTTCGAGTCGGGTTGTGCTACACTAGGTTCCCGGGTACTAGCGTACAGAGCTGCTAGCATGGTGTGGTAGATTACTGGCGACGTAACCGAGACAATCGACAGTCTTCCCGACTGAGAGTTGTTCGAGTTGTGTTGTACTACACTAGGTTCCCGGGTACTAGCCTACAGAGCTGCTAGCCCGGTGTGGTAGATTACTGGCGACGTAACCGAGACAATCGACAGTCTTCCCGACTGGGAGTTGTTCGAGTTGTGTTGTACTACACTAGGTTCCCGGGTACTAGCGTACAGAGCTGCTAGCACGGTGTGGTAGATTACTGGCGACGTAACTGAGACAATCGACAGTCTTCCCAACTGGGAGTTGTTCGAGTTGGGTTGTGCTACACTAGGTTCCCGGGTACTAGCGTACAGAGCTGCTAGCACGGTGTGGTAGATTACTGGCGACGTAACTGAGACAATCGACAGTCTTCCCAACTGGGAGTTGTTCGAGTTGGGTTGTGCTACACTAGGCTCCCGGGTACTAGCCTACAGAGCTGCTAACTCGGTGTGGTAGATTACTGGCGACGTAACCGAGACAATCGACAGTCTTCCCGAGTGGGAGTTGTTCGAGTTGGGTTGTGCTACACTAGGTTCCCGGGTATTAGGGTACAGAGCTACTAGCACGGTGTGGTAGATTACTGGCGACGTAACTGAGACAAGCGACAGTCTTCCCGACTGGGAGTTGTTCGAGTTGGGTTGTGCTACACTAGGTTCCCGGGTACTAGCCTACAGAGCTGCTAGCATGGTGTGGTAGATTACTGGCGACGTAACCGAGACAAGCGACAGTCTTCCCGACTGGGAGTTGTACGAGTTGTGTTGTACTACACTAGGTTCCCGGGTACTAGCGTACAGAGCTGCTAGCCCGGTGTGGTAGATTACTGGTGACGTAACCGAGACAATCGACAGTCCTCCCGACTGGGAGTTGTTCGAGTTGGGTTTAGCTACACTAGGTTCCCGGGTACTAGCCTACAGAGCTGCTAGCACGGTGTGGTAGATTACTGGCGACGTAACTGAGACAAGCGACAGTCTTCCCGACTGGGAGTTGTACGAGTTGTGTTTAGCTACATTAGGTTCCCGGGTGCTAGCCTACAGAGCTGCTAGCACGGTGTGGTAGATTACTGGCGACGTAACCGAGACAAGCGACAGTCTTCCCGACTGGGAGTTGTACGAGTTGGGTTTAGCTACACTAGGTTCCCAGGTACTAGCGTACAGAGCTGCTAGCACGGTGTGGTAGATTACTGGCGACGTAACCGAGACAATCGACAGTCTTCCCGACTGGGAGTTGTTCGAGTTGTGTTGTACTACACTAGGTTCCCGGGTACTAGCGTACAGAGCTGCTAGCACGGTGTGGTATATTACTGGCGACGTAACCGAAACAATCGACAGTCTTCCCGACTGGGAGTTGTTCGAGTGGGGTTGTGCTACACTAGGTTCCCGGGTACTAGCGTACAGAGCTGCTAGCACGGTGTGGTAGATTACTGGCGACGTAACCGAGACAGTAGACAGTCTTCCCGACTGGGAGTTGTTCGAGTCGGGTTGTGCTACACTAGGTTCCCGGGTACTACCGTACAGAGCTGCTAGCATGGTGTGGTAGATTACTGGCGACGTAACCGAGACAATCGACAGTCATCCCGACTGGGAGTTGTTCGAGTCGGGTTGTGCTACACTAGGTTCCCGGGTACTAGCGTACAGAGCTGCTAGCATGGTGTGGTAGATTACTGGCGACGTAACCGAGACAATCGACAGTCTTCCCGACTGGGAGTTGTTCGAGTTGTGTTGTACTACACTAGGTTCCCGGGTACTACCGTACAGAGCTACTAGCACGGTGTGGTAGATTACTGGCGACGTAACCGAGACAATCGACAGTCATCCCGACTGGGAGTTGTTCGAGTAGGGTTGTGCTACACTAGGTTCCCGGGTACTAGCGTACAGAGCTGCTAGCATGGTGTGGTAGATTACTGGCGACGTAACTGAGACAATCGACAGTCTTCCCAACTGGGAGTTGTTCGAGTCGGGTTGTGCTACACTAGGTTCCCGGGTACTAGCGTACAGAGCTGCTAGCCCGGTGTGGTAGATTACTGGCGACGTAACCGAGACAATCGACAGTCTTCCCGACTGGGAGTGGTTCGAGTTGGGTTGTGCTACACTAGGTTCCCGGGTACTAGCGTACAGAGCTGCTAGCACGGTGTGGTAGATTACTGGTGACGTAACCGAGACAATCGACAGTCTTCCCGACTGGGAGTGGTTCGAGTTGTGTTGTACTACACTAGGTTCCCGGGTACTAGCGTACAGAGCTGCTAGCACGGTGTGGTAGATTACTGGTGACGTAACCGAGACAATCGACAGTCTTCCCGACTGGGAGTGGTTCGAGTTGGGTTGTGCTACACTAGGTTCCCGGGTACTAGCGTACAGAGCTGCTAGCACGGTGTGGTAGATTACTGGTGACGTAACCGAGACAATCGACAGTCTTCCCGACTGGGAGTTGTTCGAGTTGGGTTTAGCTACACTAGGTTCCCGGGTACTAGCGTACAGAGCTGCTAGCACGGTGTGGTAGATTACTGGTGACGTAACCGAGACAATCAACAGTCTACCCGACTGGGAGTTGTTCGAGTTGTGTTGTACTACACTAGGTTCCCGGGTACTAACCTACAGAGCTGCTAGCACGGTGTGGTAGATTACTGGCGACGTAACCGAGACAATCGACAGTCTTCCCGACTGGGAGTTGTTCGTGTTGGGTTGTGCTACACTAGGTTCCCGGGTACTAGCGTACAGAGCTGCTAGCACGGTGTGGTAGATTACTGGCGACGTAACCGAGACAATCGACAGTCTTCCCGACTGGGAGTGGTTCGAGTTGGGTTGTGCTACACTAGGTTCCCGGGTACTAGCGTACAGAGCTGCTAGCACGGTGTGGTAGATTACTGGTGACGTAACCGAGACAATCGACAGTCTTCCCGACTGGGAGTGGTTCGAGTTGTGTTGTACTACACTAGGTTCCCGGGTACTAGCGTACAGAGCTGCTAGCACGGTGTGGTAGATTACTGGTGACGTAACCGAGACAATCGACAGTCTACCCGACTGGGAGTTGTTCGAGTTGTGTTGTACTACACTAGGTTCCCGGGTACTAGCCTACAGAGCTGCTAGCACGGTGTGGTAGATTACTGGTGACGTAACCGAGACAATCGACAGTCTACCCGACTGGGAGTTGTTCGAGTTGTGTTGTACTACACTAGGTTCCCGGGTACTAGCGTACAGAGCTGCTAGCACGTTGTGGTAGATTACTGGTGACGTAACCGAGACAATCGACAGTCTACCCGACTGGGAGTTGTTCGAGTTGGGTTGTACTACACTAGGTTCCCGGGTACTAGCCTACAGAGCTGCTAGCACGGTGTGGTAGATTACTGGCGACGTAACCGAGACAATCGACAGTCTTCCCGACTGGGAGTGGTTCGAGTTGGGTTGTGCTACACTAGGTTCCCGGGTACTAGCGTACAGAGCTGCTAGCACGGTGTGGTAGATTACTGGTGACGTAACCGAGACAATCGACAGTCTTCCCGACTGGGAGTGGTTCGAGTTGTGTTGTACTACACTAGGTTCCCGGGTATTAGCGTACAGAGCTGCTAGCACGGTGTGGTAGATTACTGGCGACGTAACCGAGACAATCGACAGTCTTCCCGACTGGGAGTGGTTCGAGTTGGGTTGTGCTACACTAGGTTCCCGGGTACTAGCGTACAGAGCTGCTAGCATGGTGTGGTAGATTACTGGTGACGTAACCGAGACAATCGACAGTCTTCCCAACTGGGAGTTGTTCGAGTTGTGTTGTACTACACTAGGTTCCCGGGTACTAGCCTACAGAGCTGCTAGCATGGTGTGGTAGATTACTGGCGACGTAACCGAGACAATCGACAGTCTTCCCGACTGGGAGTTGTTCGAGTTGTGTTGTACTACACTAGGTTCCCGGGTACTAGCGTACAGAGCTGCTAGCACGGTGTGGTAGATTACTGGCGACGTAACCGAGACAATCGACAGTCATCCCGACTGGGAGTTGTTCGAGTCGGGTTGTGCTACACTAGGTTCCCGGGTACTAGCGTACAGAGCTGCTAGCATGGTGTGGTAGATTACTGGCGACGTAACCGAGACAATCGACAGTCTTCCCGACTGAGAGTTGTTCGAGTTGTGTTGTACTACACTAGGTTCCCGGGTACTAGCCTACAGAGCTGCTAGCCCGGTGTGGTAGATTACTGGCGACGTAACCGAGACAATCGACAGTCTTCCCGACTGGGAGTTGTTCGAGTTGTGTTGTACTACACTAGGTTCCCGGGTACTAGCGTACAGAGCTGCTAGCACGGTGTGGTAGATTACTGGCGACGTAACCGAGACAATCGACAGTCTTCCCGACTGGGAGTTGTTCGAGTCGGGTTGTACTACACTAGGTTCCCGGGTACTAGCGTAGAGAGCTGCTAGCACGGTGTGGTAGATTACTGGTGACGTAACCGAGACAATCGACAGTCTTCCCGACTAGGAGTTGTTCGAGTCGGGTTGTACTACACTAGGTTCCCGGGTACTAGCGTACAGAGCTGCTAGCACGGTGTGGTAGATGACTGGCGGCGTAACCGAGACAATCGACAGTCTTCCCGACTGGGAGTTGTTCGAGTTGGGTTGTGCTACACTAGGCTCCCGGGTACTAGCGTACAGAGCTACTAGCACGGTGTGGTAGATTACTGGTGACGTAACCGAGATAATCGACAGTCTTCCCGACTAGGAGTTGTTCGAGTCGGGTTGTACTACACTAGGTTCCCGGGTACTAGCGTACAGAGCTGCTAGCACGGTGTGGTAGATTACTGGCGGCGTAACCGAGACAATCGACAGTCTTCCCGACTAGGAGTTGTTCGAGTCGGGTTGTACTACACTAGGTTCCCGGGTACTAGCGTACAGAGCTGCTAGCACGGTGTGGTAGATTACTGGTGACGTAACCGAGACAATCGACAGTCTTCCCGACTGGGAGTTGTTCGAGTTGGGTTGTGCTACACTAGGTTCCCGGGTACTAGCGTACAGAGCTGCTAGCACGGTGTGGTAGATTACTGGTGACGTAACCGAGACAATCGACAGTCTTCCCGACTGGGAGTGGTTCGAGTTGTGTTGTACTACACTAGGTTCCCGGGTACTAGCGTACAGAGCTGCTAGCACGGTGTGGTAGATTACTGGCGGCGTAACCGAGACAATCGACAGTCTTCCCGACTAGGAGTTGTTCGAGTCGGGTTGTACTACACTAGGTTCCCGGGTACTAGCGTACAGAGCTGCTAGCACGGTGTGGTAGATTACTGGTGACGTAACCGAGACAATCGACAGTCTTCCCGACTGGGAGTTGTTCGAGTTGGGTTGTGCTACACTAGGTTCCCGGGTACTAGCGTACAGAGCTGCTAGCACGGTGTGGTAGATTACTGGTGACGTAACCGAGACAATCGACAGTCTTCCCGACTGGGAGTGGTTCGAGTTGTGTTGTACTACACTAGGTTCCCGGGTATTAGCGTACAGAGCTGCTAGCACGGTGTGGTAGATTACTGGTGACGTAACCGAGACAATCGACAGTCTTCCCGACTGGGAGTGGTTCGAGTTGGGTTGTGCTACACTAGGTTCCCGGGTACTAGCGTACAGAGCTGCTAGCATGGTGTGGTAGATTACTGGTGACGTAACCGAGACAATCGACAGTCTTCCCAACTGGGAGTTGTTCGAGTTGTGTTGTACTACACTAGGTTCCCGGGTACTAGCCTACAGAGCTGCTAGCATGGTGTGGTAGATTACTGGCGACGTAACCGAGACAATCGACAGTCTTCCCGACTGGGAGTTGTTCGAGTTGTGTTGTACTACACTAGGTTCCCGGGTACTAGCGTACAGAGCTGCTAGCACGGTGTGGTAGATTACTGGCGACGTAACCGAGACAATCGACAGTCATCCCGACTGGGAGTTGTTCGAGTCGGGTTGTGCTACACTAGGTTCCCGGGTACTAGCGTACAGAGCTGCTAGCATGGTGTGGTAGATTACTGGCGACGTAACCGAGACAATCGACAGTCTTCCCGACTGAGAGTTGTTCGAGTTGTGTTGTACTACACTAGGTTCCCGGGTACTAGCCTACAGAGCTGCTAGCCCGGTGTGGTAGATTACTGGCGACGTAACCGTGACAATCGACAGTCTTCCCGACTGGGAGTTGTTCGAGTTGTGTTGTACTACACTAGGTTCCCGGGTACTAGCGTACAGAGCTGCTAGCACGGTGTGGTAGATTACTGGCGACGTAACCGAGACAATCGACAGTCTTCCCGACTGGGAGTTGTTCGAGTCGGGTTGTACTACACTAGGTTCCCGGGTACTAGCGTAGAGAGCTGCTAGCACGGTGTGGTAGATTACTGGTGACGTAACCGAGACAATCGACAGTCTTCCCGACTAGGAGTTGTTCGAGTCGGGTTGTACTACACTAGGTTCCCGGGTACTAGCGTACAGAGCTGCTAGCACGGTGTGGTAGATGACTGGCGGCGTAACCGAGACAATCGACAGTCTTCCCGACTGGGAGTTGTTCGAGTTGGGTTGTGCTACACTAGGCTCCCGGGTACTAGCGTACAGAGCTACTAGCACGGTGTGGTAGATTACTGGTGACGTAACCGAGATAATCGACAGTCTTCCCGACTAGGAGTTGTTCGAGTCGGGTTGTACTACACTAGGTTCCCGGGTACTAGCGTACAGAGCTGCTAGCACGGTGTGGTAGATTACTGGCGGCGTAACCGAGACAATCGACAGTCTTCCCGACTAGGAGTTGTTCGAGTCGGGTTGTACTACACTAGGTTCCCGGGTACTAGCGTACAGAGCTGCTAGCACGGTGTGGTAGATTGCTGGTGACGTAACCGAGACAATCGACAGTCTTCCCAACTGGGAGTTGTTCGAGTCGGGTTGTACTACACTAGGTTCCCGGGTACTAGTGTACAGAGCTGCTAGCACGGTGTGGTAGATTACTGGTGACGTAACCGAGACAATCGACAGTCCTCCCGACTGGGAGTTGTTCGAGTTGGGTTTAGCTACACTAGGTTCCCGGGTACTAGCCTACAGAGCTGCTAGCACGGTGTGGTAGATTACTGGCGACGTAACTGAGACAAGCGACAGTCTTCCCGACTGGGAGTTGTACGAGTTGTGTTTAGCTACATTAGGTTCCCGGGTGCTAGCCTACAGAGCTGCTAGCACGGTGTGGTAGATTACTGGCGACGTAACCGAGACAAGCGACAGTCTTCCCGACTGGGAGTTGTACGAGTTGGGTTTAGCTACACTAGGTTCCCAGGTACTAGCGTACAGAGCTGCTAGCACGGTGTGGTAGATTACTGGCGACGTAACTGAGACAAGCGACAGTCTTCCCGACTGGGAGTTGTTCGAGTTGGGTTGTGCTACACTAGGTTCCCGGGTACTAGCCTACAGAGCTGCTAGCATGGTGTGGTAGATTACTGGCGACGTAACCGAGACAAGCGACAGTCTTCCCGACTGGGAGTTGTACGAGTTGTGTTGTACTACACTAGGTTCCCGGGTACTAGCGTACAGAGCTGCTAGCCCGGTGTGGTAGATTACTGGTGACGTAACCGAGATAATCGACAGTCTTCCCGACTAGGAGTTGTTCGAGTCGGGTTGTACTACACTAGGTTCCCGGGTACTAGCGTACAGAGCTACTAGCACGGTGTGGTAGATTACTGGCGACGTAACTGAGACAAGCGACAGTCTTCCCGACTGGGAGTTGTTCGAGTTGGGTTGTGCTACACTAGGTTCCCGGGTACTAGCCTACAGAGCTGCTAGCATGGTGTGGTAGATTACTGGCGACGTAACCGAGACAAGCGACAGTCTTCCCGACTGGGAGTTGTACGAGTTGTGTTGTACTACACTAGGTTCCCGGGTACTAGCGTACAGAGCTGCTAGCCCGGTGTGGTAGATTACTGGTGACGTAACCGAGACAATCGACAGTCCTCCCGACTGGGAGTTGTTCGAGTTGGGTTTAGCTACACTAGGTTCCCGGGTACTAGCCTACAGAGCTGCTAGCACGGTGTGGTAGATTACTGGCGACGTAACTGAGACAAGCGACAGTCTTCCCGACTGGGAGTTGTACGAGTTGTGTTTAGCTACATTAGGTTCCCGGGTGCTAGCCTACAGAGCTGCTAGCACGGTGTGGTAGATTACTGGCGACGTAACCGAGACAAGCGACAGTCTTCCCGACTGGGAGTTGTACGAGTTGGGTTTAGCTACACTAGGTTCCCAGGTACTAGCGTACAGAGCTGCTAGCACGGTGTGGTAGATTACTGGCGACGTAACCGAGACAATCGACAGTCTTCCCGACTGGGAGTTGTTCGAGTTGTGTTGTACTACACTAGGTTCCCGGGTACTAGCGTACAGAGCTGCTAGCACGGTGTGGTATATTACTGGCGACGTAACCGAAACAATCGACAGTCTTCCCGACTGGGAGTTGTTCGAGTGGGGTTGTGCTACACTAGGTTCCCGGGTACTAGCGTACAGAGCTGCTAGCACGGTGTGGTAGATTACTGGCGACGTAACCGAGACAGTAGACAGTCTTCCCGACTGGGAGTTGTTCGAGTCGGGTTGTGCTACACTAGGTTCCCGGGTACTACCGTACAGAGCTGCTAGCATGGTGTGGTAGATTACTGGCGACGTAACCGAGACAATCGACAGTCATCCCGACTGGGAGTTGTTCGAGTCGGGTTGTGCTACACTAGGTTCCCGGGTACTAGCGTACAGAGCTGCTAGCATGGTGTGGTAGATTACTGGCGACGTAACCGAGACAATCGACAGTCTTCCCGACTGGGAGTTGTTCGAGTTGTGTTGTACTACACTAGGTTCCCGGGTACTACCGTACAGAGCTACTAGCACGGTGTGGTAGATTACTGGCGACGTAACCGAGACAATCGACAGTCATCCCGACTGGGAGTTGTTCGAGTCGGGTTGTGCTACACTAGGTTCCCGGGTACTAGCGTACAGAGCTGCTAGCATGGTGTGGTAGATTACTGGCGACGTAACTGAGACAATCGACAGTCTTCCCAACTGGGAGTTGTTCGAGTCGGGTTGTGCTACACTAGGTTCCCGGGTACTAGCGTACAGAGCTGCTAGCCCGGTGTGGTAGATTACTGGCGACGTAACCGAGACAATCGACAGTCTTCCCGACTGGGAGTGGTTCGAGTTGGGTTGTGCTACACTAGGTTCCCGGGTACTAGCGTACAGAGCTGCTAGCACGGTGTGGTAGATTACTGGTGACGTAACCGAGACAATCGACAGTCTTCCCGACTGGGAGTGGTTCGAGTTGTGTTGTACTACACTAGGTTCCCGGGTACTAGCGTACAGAGCTGCTAGCACGGTGTGGTAGATTACTGGTGACGTAACCGAGACAATCGACAGTCTTCCCGACTGGGAGTGGTTCGAGTTGGGTTGTGCTACACTAGGTTCCCGGGTACTAGCGTACAGAGCTGCTAGCACGGTGTGGTAGATTACTGGTGACGTAACCGAGACAATCGACAGTCTTCCCGACTGGGAGTTGTTCGAGTTGGGTTTAGCTACACTAGGTTCCCGGGTACTAGCGTACAGAGCTGCTAGCACGGTGTGGTAGATTACTGGTGACGTAACCGAGACAATCAACAGTCTACCCGACTGGGAGTTGTTCGAGTTGTGTTGTACTACACTAGGTTCCCGGGTACTAACCTACAGAGCTGCTAGCACGGTGTGGTAGATTACTGGCGACGTAACCGAGACAATCGACAGTCTTCCCGACTGGGAGTTGTTCGAGTTGGGTTGTGCTACACTAGGTTCCCGGGTACTAGCGTACAGAGCTGCTAGCACGGTGTGGTAGATTACTGGCGACGTAACCGAGACAATCGACAGTCTTCCCGACTGGGAGTGGTTCGAGTTGGGTTGTGCTACACTAGGTTCCCGGGTACTAGCGTACAGAGCTGCTAGCACGGTGTGGTAGATTACTGGTGACGTAACCGAGACAATCGACAGTCTTCCCGACTGGGAGTGGTTCGAGTTGTGTTGTACTACACTAGGTTCCCGGGTACTAGCGTACAGAGCTGCTAGCACGGTGTGGTAGATTACTGGTGACGTAACCGAGACAATCGACAGTCTACCCGACTGGGAGTTGTTCGAGTTGTGTTGTACTACACTAGGTTCCCGGGTACTAGCCTACAGAGCTGCTAGCACGGTGTGGTAGATTACTGGTGACGTAACCGAGACAATCTACAGTCTACCCGACTGGGAGTTGTTCGAGTTGTGTTGTACTACACTAGGTTCCCGGGTACTAGCGTACAGAGCTGCTAGCACGTTGTGGTAGATTACTGGTGACGTAACCGAGACAATCGACAGTCTACCCGACTGGGAGTTGTTCGAGTTGGGTTGTACTACACTAGGTTCCCGGGTACTAGCCTACAGAGCTGCTAGCACGGTGTGGTAGATTACTGGCGACGTAACCGAGACAATCGACAGTCTTCCCGACTGGGAGTGGTTCGAGTTGGGTTGTGCTACACTAGGTTCCCGGGTACTAGCGTACAGAGCTGCTAGCACGGTGTGGTAGATTACTGGTGACGTAACCGAGACAATCGACAGTCTTCCCGACTGGGAGTGGTTCGAGTTGTGTTGTACTACACTAGGTTCCCGGGTATTAGCGTACAGAGCTGCTAGCACGGTGTGGTAGATTACTGGCGACGTAACCGAGACAATCGACAGTCTTCCCGACTGGGAGTGGTTCGAGTTGGGTTGTGCTACACTAGGTTCCCGGGTACTAGCGTACAGAGCTGCTAGCATGGTGTGGTAGATTACTGGTGACGTAACCGAGACAATCGACAGTCTTCCCAACTGGGAGTTGTTCGAGTTGTGTTGTACTACACTAGGTTCCCGGGTACTAGCCTACAGAGCTGCTAGCATGGTGTGGTAGATTCCTGGCGACGTAACCGAGACAATCGACAGTCTTCCCGACTGGGAGTTGTTCGAGTTGTGTTGTACTACACTAGGTTCCCGGGTACTAGCGTACAGAGCTGCTAGCACGGTGTGGTAGATTACTGGCGACGTAACCGAGACAATCGACAGTCATCCCGACTGGGAGTTGTTCGAGTCGGGTTGTGCTACACTAGGTTCCCGGGTACTAGCGTACAGAGCTGCTAGCATGGTGTGGTAGATTACTGGCGACGTAACCGAGACAATCGACAGTCTTCCCGACTGAGAGTTGTTCGAGTTGTGTTGTACTACACTAGGTTCCCGGGTACTAGCCTACAGAGCTGCTAGCCCGGTGTGGTAGATTACTGGCGACGTAACCGAGACAATCGACAGTCTTCCCGACTGGGAGTTGTTCGAGTTGTGTTGTACTACACTAGGTTCCCGGGTACTAGCGTACAGAGCTGCTAGCACGGTGTGGTAGATTACTGGCGACGTAACCGAGACAATCGACAGTCTTCCCGACTGGGAGTTGTTCGAGTCGGGTTGTACTACACTAGGTTCCCGGGTACTAGCGTAGAGAGCTGCTAGCACGGTGTGGTAGATTACTGGTGACGTAACCGAGACAATCGACAGTCTTCCCGACTAGGAGTTGTTCGAGTCGGGTTGTACTACACTAGGTTCCCGGGTACTAGCGTACAGAGCTGCTAGCACGGTGTGGTAGATGACTGGCGGCGTAACCGAGACAATCGACAGTCTTCCCGACTGGGAGTTGTTCGAGTTGGGTTGTGCTACACTAGGCTCCCGGGTACTAGCGTACAGAGCTACTAGCACGGTGTGGTAGATTACTGGTGACGTAACCGAGATAATCGACAGTCTTCCCGACTAGGAGTTGTTCGAGTCGGGTTGTACTACACTAGGTTCCCGGGTACTAGCGTACAGAGCTGCTAGCACGGTGTGGTAGATTACTGGCGGCGTAACCGAGACAATCGACAGTCTTCCCGACTAGGAGTTGTTCGAGTCGGGTTGTACTACACTAGGTTCCCGGGTACTAGCGTACAGAGCTGCTAGCACGGTGTGGTAGATTACTGGTGACGTAACCGAGACAATCGACAGTCTTCCCGACTGGGAGTGGTTCGAGTTGTGTTGTACTACACTAGGTTCCCGGGTATTAGCGTACAGAGCTGCTAGCACGGTGTGGTAGATTACTGGCGACGTAACCGAGACAATCGACAGTCTTCCCGACTGGGAGTGGTTCGAGTTGGGTTGTGCTACACTAGGTTCCCGGGTACTAGCGTACAGAGCTGCTAGCATGGTGTGGTAGATTACTGGTGACGTAACCGAGACAATCGACAGTCTTCCCAACTGGGAGTTGTTCGAGTTGTGTTGTACTACACTAGGTTCCCGGGTACTAGCCTACAGAGCTGCTAGCATGGTGTGGTAGATTACTGGCGACGTAACCGAGACAATCGACAGTCTTCCCGACTGGGAGTTGTTCGAGTTGTGTTGTACTACACTAGGTTCCCGGGTACTAGCGTACAGAGCTGCTAGCACGGTGTGGTAGATTACTGGCGACGTAACCGAGACAATCGACAGTCATCCCGACTGGGAGTTGTTCGAGTCGGGTTGTGCTACACTAGGTTCCCGGGTACTAGCGTACAGAGCTGCTAGCATGGTGTGGTAGATTACTGGCGACGTAACCGAGACAATCGACAGTCTTCCCGACTGAGAGTTGTTCGAGTTGTGTTGTACTACACTAGGTTCCCGGGTACTAGCCTACAGAGCTGCTAGCCCGGTGTGGTAGATTACTGGAGACGTAACCGAGACAATCGACAGTCTTCCCGACTGGGAGTTGTTCGAGTTGTGTTGTACTACACTAGGTTCCCGGGTACTAGCGTACAGAGCTGCTAGCACGGTGTGGTAGATTACTGGCGACGTAACCGAGACAATCGACAGTCTTCCCGACTGGGAGTTGTTCGAGTCGGGTTGTACTACACTAGGTTCCCGGGTACTAGCGTAGAGAGCTGCTAGCACGGTGTGGTAGATTACTGGTGACGTAACCGAGACAATCGACAGTCTTCCCGACTAGGAGTTGTTCGAGTCGGGTTGTACTACACTAGGTTCCCGGGTACTAGCGTACAGAGCTGCTAGCACGGTGTGGTAGATGACTGGCGGCGTAACCGAGACAATCGACAGTCTTCCCGACTGGGAGTTGTTCGAGTTGGGTTGTGCTACACTAGGCTCCCGGGTACTAGCGTACAGAGCTACTAGCACGGTGTGGTAGATTACTGGTGACGTAACCGAGATAATCGACAGTCTTCCCGACTAGGAGTTGTTCGAGTCGGGTTGTACTACACTAGGTTCCCGGGTACTAGCGTACAGAGCTGCTAGCACGGTGTGGTAGATTACTGGCGGCGTAACCGAGACAATCGACAGTCTTCCCGACTAGGAGTTGTTCGAGTCGGGTTGTACTACACTAGGTTCCCGGGTACTAGCGTACAGAGCTGCTAGCACGGTGTGGTAGATTGCTGGTGACGTAACCGAGACAATCGACAGTCTTCCCAACTGGGAGTTGTTCGAGTCGGGTTGTACTACACTAGGTTCCGGGGTACTAGCTTACAGAGCTGCTAGCACGGTGTGGTAGATTACTGGTGACGTAACCGAGACAATCGACAGTCTTCCCGACTAGGAGTTGTTCGAGTCGGGTTGTACTACACTAGGTTCCCGGGTACTAGCGTACAGAGCTGCTAGCACGGTGTGGTAGATTACTGGCAACGTAACCGAGACAAGCGACAGTCTTCCCGACTGGGAGTTGTTCGAGTTGGGTTGTGCTACACTAGGCTCCCGGGTACTAGCGTACAGAGCTACTAGCCCGGTGTGGTAGATTACTGGCGGCGTAACCGAGACAATCGACAGTCTTCCCGACTAGGAGTTGTTCGAGTCGGGTTGTACTACACTAGGTTCCCGGGTACTAGCGTACAGAGCTGCTAGCACGGTGTGGTAGATTACTGGCAACGTAACCGAGACAAGCGACAGTCTTCCCGACTAGGAGTTGTTCGAGTCGGGTTGTACTACACTAGGTTCCCGGGTACTAGCGTACAGAGCTACTAGCACGGTGTGGTAGATTACTGGCGGCGTAACCGAGACAATCGACAGTCTTCCCGACTGGGAGTTGTTCGAGTTGGGTTGTGCTACACTAGGCTCCCGGGTACTAGCGTACAGAGCTACTAGCCCGGTGTGGTATATTACTGGCGACGTAACCGAGACAATCGACAGTCTTCCCGACTGGGAGTTGTTCGAGTCGGGTTGTACCACACTAGGTTCCCGGGTACTAGCGTACAGAGCTACTAGCCCGGTGTGGTATATTACTGGCGGCGTAACCGAGACAATCGACAGTCTTCCCGACTGGGAGTTGTTCGAGTTGCGTTGTGCTACACTAGGCTCCCGGGTACTAGCGTACAGAGCTACTAGCCCGGTGTGGTATATTACTGGCGACGTAACCGAGACAATCGACAGTCTTCCCGACTGGGAGTTGTTCGAGTCGGGTTGTACTACACTAGGTTCCCGGGTACTAGCGTACAGAGCTGCTAGCGCAGTGTGGTAGATTACTGGTGACGTAACCGAGACAATCGACAGTCTTCCCGAATGGGAGTTGTTCGAGTCGGGTTGTACTACACTAGGTTCCCGGGTACTAGCGTACAGAGCTGCTAGCACGGTGTGGTAGATTACTGGCGACGTAACCGAGACAATCGACAGTCTTCCCGACTGGGAGTTGTTCGAGTTGGGTTGTACTACACTAGGTTCCCGGGTACTAGCGTAGAGAGCTACTAGCACGGTGTGGTAGATTACTGGTGACGTAACCGAGACAATCGACAGTCTTCCCGACTGGGAGTTGTTCGAGTCGGTTTGTGCTACACTAGGTTCCGGGGTACTAGCTTACAGAGCTGCTAGCACGGTGTGGTAGATTACTGGTAACGTAACCGAGACAATCGACAGTCTTCCCGAGTGGGAGTTGTTCGAGTTGGGTTATGCTACACTAGGTTCCCGGGTACTAGCGTACAGAGCTGCTAGCACGGTGTGGTAGATTACTGGTGTCGTAACTGAGACAAGCGACAGTCTTCCCGACTGGGAGTTGTTCGAGTTGGGTTGGGCTACACTAGGTTCCCGGGTACTAGCGTACAGAGCTGCTAGCACGGTGTGGTAGATTACTGGTGACGTAACCGAGACAATCGACAGTCTTCCCAACTGGGAGTTGTTCGAGTTGGGTTTAGCTACATTAGGTTCCCGGGTACTAGCGTACAGAGCTGCTAGCACGGTGTGGTAGATTACTGGCGACGTAACCGAGACAATCGACAGTCTTCCCAACTGGGAGTTGTTCGAGTTGGGTTGTGCTACACTTGGTTCCCGGGTACTAGCGTACAGAGCTGCTAGCATGGTGTGGTAGATTACTGGCGACGTAACCGAGACAATCGACAGTCTTCCCGACTGGGAGTTGTACGAGTTGGGTTTAGCTACACTAGGTTCCCGGGTACTAGCGTACAGAGCTGCTAGCACGGTGTGGTAGATTACTGGTGACGTAACTGAGACAATCGACAGTCTTCCCGACTGGGAGTTGTTCGAGTTGGGTTGTGCTAAACTAGGTTCCCAGGTACTAGCGTACAGAGCTGTAGCACGGTGTGGTAGATTACTGGCGACGTAACCGAGACAATCGACAGTCTTCCCGACTGGGAGTTGTTCGAGTTGGGTTTAGCTACACTAGGTTCCCGGGTACTAGCGTACAGAGCTGCTAGCATGGTGTGGTAGATTACTGGCGACGTAACCGAGACAATCGACAGTCTTCCCAACTGGGAGTTGTTCGAGTTGGGTTTAACTACACTAGGTTCCCGGGTACTAGCGTACAGAGCTGCTAGCACGGTGTGGTAGATTACTGGCGACGTAACCGAGACAATCGACAGTCTTCCCGACTGGGAGTTGTTCGAGTTGGGTTGTGCTACACTAGGTTCCCGGGTACTAACGTACAGAGCTGCTAGCACGGTGTGGTAGATTACTGGCGACGTAACCGAGACAATCGACAGTCTTCCCGGCTGGGAGTTGTTCGAGTTGGGTTGTGCTACACTAGGTTCCCGGGTACTAGCGTACAGAGCTGCTAGCATGGTGTGGTAGATTACTGGTGACGTAACCGAGACAATCGACAGTCTTCCCGACTGGGAGTTGTTCGAGTTGGGTTGTGCTACACTAGGTTCCCGGGTACTAGCGTACAGAGCTGCTAGCACGGTGTGGTAGATTACTGGCGACGTAACCGAGACAATCGACAGTCTTCCCGACTGGGAGTTGTTCGAGTTGGGTTGTGCTACACTAGGTTCCCGGGTACTAGCGTACAGAGCTGCTAGCATGGTGTGGTAGATTACTGGTGACGTAACCGAGACAATCGACAGTCTACCCGACTGGGAGTTGTTCGAGTTGTGTTGTACTACACTAGGTTCCCGGGTACTAGCGTACAGAGCTGCTAGCACGTTGTGGTAGATTACTGGTGACGTAACCGAGACAATCGACAGTCTACCCGACTGGGAGTTGTTCGAGTTGGGTTGTACTACACTAGGTTCCCGGGTACTAGCCTACAGAGCTGCTAGCACGGTGTGGTAGATTACTGGCGACGTAACCGAGACAATCGACAGTCTTCCCGACTGGGAGTGGTTCGAGTTGGGTTGTGCTACACTAGGTTCCCGGGTACTAGCGTACAGAGCTGCTAGCACGGTGTGGTAGATTACTGGTGACGTAACCGAGACAATCGACAGTCTTCCCGACTGGGAGTGGTTCGAGTTGTGTTGTACTACACTAGGTTCCCGGGTATTAGCGTACAGAGCTGCTAGCACGGTGTGGTAGATTACTGGCGACGTAACCGAGACAATCGACAGTCTTCCCGACTGGGAGTGGTTCGAGTTGGGTTGTGCTACACTAGGTTCCCGGGTACTAGCGTACAGAGCTGCTGGCATGGTGTGGTAGATTACTGGTGACGTAACCGAGACAATCGACAGTCTTCCCAACTGGGAGTTGTTCGAGTTGTGTTGTACTACACTAGGTTCCCGGGTACTAGCCTACAGAGCTGCTAGCATGGTGTGGTAGATTACTGGCGACGTAACCGAGACAATCGACAGTCTTCCCGACTGGGAGTTGTTCGAGTTGTGTTGTACTACACTAGGTTCCCGGGTACTAGCGTACAGAGCTGCTAGCATGGTGTGGTAGATTACTGGCGACGTAACTGAGACAATCGACAGTCTTCCCAACTGGGAGTTGTTCGAGTCGGGTTGTGCTAAACTAGGTTCCCAGGTACTAGCGTACAGAGCTGCTAGCACGGTGTGGTAGATTACTGGCGACGTAACCGAGACAATCGACAGTCTTCCCGACTGAGAGTTGTTCGAGTTGTGTTGTACTACACTAGGTTCCCGGGTACTAGCCTACAGAGCTGCTAGCCCGGTGTGGTAGATTACTGGCGGCGTAACCGAGACAATCGACAGTCTTCCCGACTGGGAGTTGTTCGAGTTGTGTTGTACTACACTAGGTTCCCGGGTACTAGCGTACAGAGCTGCTAGCACGGTGTGGTAGATTACTGGCGACGTAACCGAGACAATCGACAGTCTTCCCGACTGGGAGTTGTTCGAGTCGGGTTGTACTACACTAGGTTCCCGGGTACTAGCGTAGAGAGCTGCTAGCACGGTGTGGTAGATTACTGGTGACGTAACCGAGACAATCGACAGTCTTCCCGACTAGGAGTTGTTCGAGTCGGGTTGTACTACACTAGGTTCCCGGGTACTAGCGTACAGAGCTGCTAGCACGGTGTGGTAGATGACTGGTGACGTAACCGAGACAATCGACAGTCTTCCCGAATGGGAGTTGTTCGAGTCGGGTTGTACTACACTAGGTTCCCGGGTACTAGCGTACAGAGCTGCTAGCACGGTGTGGTAGATTACTGGCGACGTAACCGAGACAATCGACAGTCTTCCCGACTGGGAGTTGTTCGAGTTGGGTTGTACTACACTAGGTTCCCGGGTACTAGCGTAGAGAGCTACTAGCACGGTGTGGTAGATTACTGGTGACGTAACCGAGACAATCGACAGTCTTCCCGACTGGGAGTTGTTCGAGTCGGTTTGTGCTACATTAGGTTCCGGGGTACTAGCTTACAGAGCTGCTAGCACGGTGTGGTAGATTACTGGTAACGTAACCGAGACAATCGACAGTCTTCCCGAGTGGGAGTTGTTCGAGTTGGGTTATGCTACACTAGGTTCCCGGGTACTAGCGTACAGAGCTGCTAGCACGGTGTGGTAGATTACTGGTGACGTAACTGAGACAAGCGACAGTCTTCCCGACTGGGAGTTGTTCGAGTTGGGTTGTGCTACACTAGGTTCCCGGGTACTAGCGTACAGAGCTGCTAGCACGGTGTGGTAGATTACTGGTGACGTAACCGAGACAATCGACAGTCTTCCCAACTGGGAGTTGTTCGAGTTGGGTTTAGCTACATTAGGTTCCCGGGTACTAGCGTACAGAGCTGCTAGCACGGTGTGGTAGATTACTGGCGACGTAACCGAGACAATCGACAGTCTTCCCAACTGGGAGTTGTTCGAGTTGGGTTGTGCTACACTTGGTTCCCGGGTACTAGCGTACAGAGCTGCTAGCATGGTGTGGTAGATTACTGGCGACGTAACCGAGACAATCGACAGTCTTCCCGACTGGGAGTTGTACGAGTTGGGTTTAGCTACACTAGGTTCCCGGGTACTAGCGTACAGAGCTGCTAGCACGGTGTGGTAGATTACTGGTGACGTAACTGAGACAATCGACAGTCTTCCCGACTGGGAGTTGTTCGAGTTGGGTTGTGCTAAACTAGGTTCCCAGGTACTAGCGTACAGAGCTGTAGCACGGTGTGGTAGATTACTGGCGACGTAACCGAGACAATCGACAGTCTTCCCGACTGGGAGTTGTTCGAGTTGGGTTTAGCTACACTAGGTTCCCGGGTACTAGCGTACAGAGCTGCTAGCATGGTGTGGTAGATTACTGGCGACGTAACCGAGACAATCGACAGTCTTCCCAACTGGGAGTTGTTCGAGTTGGGTTTAACTACACTAGGTTCCCGGGTACTAGCGTACAGAGCTGCTAGCACGGTGTGGTAGATTACTGGCGACGTAACCGAGACAATCGACAGTCTTCCCGACTGGGAGTTGTTCGAGTTGGGTTGTGCTACACTAGGTTCCCGGGTACTAGCGTACAGAGCTGCTAGCACGGTGTGGTAGATTACTGGCGACGTAACCGAGACAATCGACAGTCTTCCCGACTGGGAGTTGTTCGAGTTGGGTTGTGCTACACTAGGTTCCCGGGTACTAGCGTACAGAGCTGCTAGCATGGTGTGGTAGATTACTGGTGACGTAACCGAGACAATCGACAGTCTTCCCGACTGGGAGTTGTTCGAGTTGGGTTGTGCTACACTAGGTTCCCGGGTACTAGCGTACAGAGCTGCTAGCACGGTGTGGTAGATTACTGGCGACGTAACCGAGACAATCGACAGTCTTCCCGACTGGGAGTTGTTCGAGTTGGGTTGTGCTACACTAGGTTCCCGGGTACTAGCGTACAGAGCTGCTAGCACGGTGTGGTAGATTACTGGCGACGTAACCGAGACAATCGACAGTCTTCCCGACTGGGAGTTGTTCGAGTTGGGTTGTGCTACACTAGGTTCCCGGGTACTAGCCTACAGAGCTTCTAGCCCGGTGTGGTAGATTACTGGTGACGTAACCGAGACAATCGACAGTCTTCCCGACTGGGAGTTGTTCGAGTGGGGTTGTGCTACACTAGGTTCCCGGGTACTAGCGTACAGAGCTGCTAGCATGGTGTGGTAGATTACTGGCGACGTAACCGAGACAATCGACAGTCTTCCCAACTGGGAGTTGTTCGAGTTGGGTTGTGCTACACTAGGTTCCCGGGTACTAGCGTACAGAGCTGCTAGCATGGTGTGGTAGATTACTGGTGACGTAACCGAGACAATCGACAGTCTTCCCGACTGGGAGTTGTTCGAGTTGGGTTTAGCTACACTAGGTTCCCGGGTACTAGCGTACAGAGCTGCTAGCACGGTGTGGTAGATTACTGGTGACGTAACCGAGACAATCGACAGTCTTCCCGACTGGGAGTTGTTCGAGTTGGGTTTAGCTACACTAGGCTCCCGGGTACTAGCGTACAGAGCTGCTAGCACGGTGTGGTAGATTACTGGTGACGTAACCGAGACAATCGACAGTCTTCCCGACTGGGAGTTGTTCGAGTTGGGTTTAGCTACACTAGGTTCCCGGGTACTAGCGTACAGAGCTGCTAGCACGGTGTGGTAGATTACTGGTGACGTAACCGAGACAATCGACAGTCTTCCTGACTGGGAGTTGTTCGTGTTGGGTTGTGCTACACTAGGTTCCCGGGTACTAGCCTACAGAGCTGCTAGCACGGTGTGGTAGATTACTGGCGACGTAACCGAGACAGTAGACAGTCTTCCCGACTGGGAGTTGTTCGAGTTGGGTTTAGCTACACTAGGTTCCCGGGTACTAGCGTACAGAGCTGCTAGCACGGTGTGGTAGATTACTGGTGACGTAATTGAGACAATCGACAGTTTTCCCAACTGGGAGTTGTACGAGTTGGGTTTAGCTACACTAGGTTCCCGGGTACTAGCGTACAGAGCTGCTAGCACAGTGTGGTAGATTACTGGTGACGTAACCGAAACAGTCGACAGTCTTCCCGACTGGGAGTTGTTCGAGTTGGGTTGTGCTACACTAGGCTCCCGGGTACTAGCCTACAGAGCTGCTAGCACGGTGTGGTAGATTACTGGTGACGTAACCGAAACAGTCGACAGTCTTCCCAACTGGGAGTTGTTCGAGTTGTGTTGTACTACACTAGGTTCCCGGGTACTAGCGTACAGAGCTGCTAGCACGGTGTGGTAGATTACTGGTGACGTAACCGAGACAATCGACAGTCTTCCCGACTGGGAGTGGTTCGAGTTGGGTTGTGCTACACTAGGTTCCCGGGTACTAGCGTACAGAGCTGCTAGCACGGTGTGGTAGATTACTGGCGACGTAACCGAGACAATCGACAGTCTTCCCGACTGGGAGTTGTTCGAGTTGGGTTGTGCTACACTAGGTTCCCGGGTACTAGCGTACAGAGCTGCTAGCACGGTGTGGTAGATTACTGGTGACGTAACCGAGACAATCAACAGTCTACCCGACTGGGAGTTGTTCGAGTTGTGTTGTACTACACTAGGTTCCCGGGTACTAGCCTACAGAGCTGCTAGCACGGTGTGGTAAATTACTGGCGACGTAACCGAGACAATCGACAGTCTTCCCGACTGGGAGTTGTTCGAGTTGGGTTGTGCTACACTAGGTTCCCGGGTACTAGCGTACAGAGCTGCTAGCACGGTGTGGTAGATTACTGGCGACGTAACCGAGACAATCGACAGTCTTCCCGACTGGGAGTGGTTCGAGTTGGGTTGTGCTACACTAGGTTCCCGGGTACTAGCGTACAGAGCTGCTAGCACGGTGTGGTAGATTACTGGTGACGTAACCGAGACAATCGACAGTCTTCCCGACTGGGAGTGGTTCGAGTTGTGTTGTACTACACTAGGTTCCCGGGTACTAGCGTACAGAGCTGCTAGCACGGTGTGGTAGATTACTGGTGACGTAACCGAGACAATCGACAGTCTACCCGACTGGGAGTTGTTCGAGTTGTGTTGTACTACACTAGGTTCCCGGGTACTAGCCTACAGAGCTGCTAGCCCGGTGTGGTAGATTACTGGCGACGTAACCGAGACAATCGACAGTCTTCCCGACTGGGAGTTGTTCGAGTTGTGTTGTACTACACTAGGTTCCCGGGTACTAGCGTACAGAGCTGCTAGCACGGTGTGGTAGATTACTGGCGACGTAACCGAGACAATCGACAGTCTTCCCGACTGGGAGTTGTTCGAGTCGGGTTGTACTACACTAGGTTCCCGGGTACTAGCGTAGAGAGCTGCTAGCACGGTGTGGTAGATTACTGGTGACGTAACCGAGACAATCGACAGTCTTCCCGACTAGGAGTTGTTCGAGTCGGGTTGTACTACACTAGGTTCCCGGGTACTAGCGTACAGAGCTGCTAGCACGGTGTGGTAGATGACTGGCGGCGTAACCGAGACAATCGACAGTCTTCCCGACTGGGAGTTGTTCGAGTTGGGTTGTGCTACACTAGGCTCCCGGGTACTAGCGTACAGAGCTACTAGCATGGTGTGGTAGATTACTGGTGACGTAACCGAGACAATCGACAGTCTCCCCGACTAGGAGTTGTTCGAGTCGGGTTGTACTACACTAGGTTCCCGGGTACTAGCGTACAGAGCTGCTAGCACGGTGTGGTAGATAACTGGCGGCGTAACCGAGACAATCGACAGTCTTCCCGACTAGGAGTTGTTCGAGTCGGGTTGTACTACACTAGGTTCCCGGGTACTAGCGTACACAGCTGCTAGCACGGTGTGGTAGATTGCTGGTGACGTAACCGAGACAATCGACAGTCTTTCCAACTGGGAGTTGTTCGAGTCGGGTTGTACTACACTAGGTTCCCGGGTACTAGTGTACAGAGCTGCTAGCACGGTGTGGTAGATTACTGGTGACGTAACCGAGACAATCGACAGTCTTCCCGACTAGGAGTTGTTCGAGTCGGGTTGTACTACACTAGGTTCCCGGGTACTAGCGTACAGAGCTGCTAGCACGGTGTGGTAGATTACTGGCAGCGTAACCGAGACAAGCGACAGTCTTCCCGACTGGGAGTTGTTCGAGTTGGGTTGTGCTACACTAGGCTCCCGGGTACTAGCGTACAGAGCTACTAGCCCGGTGTGGTAGATTACTGGCGGCGTAACCGAGACAATCGACAGTCTTCCCGACTAGGAGTTGTTCGAGTCGGGTTGAACTACACTAGGTTCCCGGGTACTAGCGTACAGAGCTGCTAGCACGGTGTGGTAGATTACTGGCAACGTAACCGAGACAAGCGACAGTCTTCCCGACTAGGAGTTGTTCGAGTCGGGTTGTACTACACTAGGTTCCCGGGTACTAGCGTACAGAGCTACTAGCACGGTGTGGTAGATTACTGGCGGCGTAACCGAGACAATCGACAGTCTTCCCGACTGGGAGTTGTTCGAGTTGGGTTGTGCTACACTAGGCTCCCGGGTACTAGCGTACAGAGCTACTAGCGCGGTGTGGTATATTACTGGCGACGTAACCGAGACAATCGACAGTCTTCCCGACTGGGAGTTGTTCGAGTCGGGTTGTACTACACTAGGTTCCCGGGTACTAGCGTACAGAGCTACTAGCCCGGTGTGGTATATTACTGGCGGCGTAACCGAGACAATCGACAGTCTTCCCGACTGGGAGTTGTTCGAGTTGGGTTGTGCTACACTAGGCTCCCGGGTACTAGCGTACAGAGCTACTAGCCCGGTGTGGTATATTACTGGCGACGTAACCGAGACAATCGACAGTCTTCCCGACTGGGAGTTGTTCGAGTCGGGTTGTACTACACTAGGTTCCCGGGTACTAGCGTACAGAGCTGCTAGCACAGTGTGGTAGATTACTGGCGACGTAACCGAGACAATCGACAGTCTTCCCGACTGGGAGTTGTTCGAGTTGGGTTGTACTACACTAGGTTCCCGGGTACTAGCGTAGAGAGCTACTAGCACGGTGTGGTAGATTACTGGTGACGTAACCGAGACAATCGACAGTCTTCCCGACTGGGAGTTGTTCGAGTCGGTTTGTGCTACACTAGGTTCCGGGGTACTAGCTTACAGAGCTGCTAGCACGGTGTGGTAGATTACTGGTAACGTAACCGAGACAATCGACAGTCTTCCCGAGTGGGAGTTGTTCGAGTTGGGTTATGCTACACTAGGTTCCCGGGTACTAGCGTACAGAGCTGCCAGCACGGTGTGGTAGATTACTGGTGACGTAACTGAGACAAGCGACAGTCTTCCCGACTGGGAGTTGTTCGAGTTGGGTTGTGCTACACTAGGTTCCCGGGTACTAGCGTACAGAGCTGCTAGCACGGTGTGGTAGATTACTGGTGACGTAACCGAGACAATCGACAGTCTTCCCAACTGGGAGTTGTTCGAGTTGGGTTTAGCTACATTAGGTTCCCGGGTACTAGCGTACAGAGCTGCTAGCGCGGTGTGGTAGATTACTGGCGACGTAACCGAGACAATCGACAGTCTTCCCAACTGGGAGTTGTTCGAGTTGGGTTGTGCTACACTTGGTTCCCGGGTACTAGCGTACAGAGCTGCTAGCATGGTGTGGTAGATTACTGGCGACGTAACCGAGACAATCGACAGTCTTCCCGACTGGGAGTTGTACGAGTTGGGTTTAGCTACACTAGGTTCCCGGGTACTAGCGTACAGAGCTGCTAGCACGGTGTGGTAGATTACTGGTGACGTAACTGAGACAATCGACAGTCTTCCCGACTGGGAGTTGTTCGAGTTGGGTTGTGCTAAACTAGGTTCCCAGGTACTAGCGTACAGAGCTGTAGCACGGTGTGGTAGATTACTGGCGACGTAACCGAGACAATCGACAGTCTTCCCGACTGGGAGTTGTTCGAGTTGGGTTTAGCTACACTAGGTTCCCGGGTACTAGCGTACAGAGCTGCTAGCATGGTGTGGTAGATTACTGGCGACGTAACCGAGACAATCGACAGTCTTCCCAACTGGGAGTTGTTCGAGTTGGGTTTAACTACACTAGGTTCCCGGGTACTAGCGTACAGAGCTGCTAGCACGGTGTGGTAGATTACTGGCGACGTAACCGAGACAATCGACAGTCTTCCCGACTGGGAGTTGTTCGAGTTGGGTTGTGCTACACTAGGTTCCCGGGTACTAGCGTACAGAGCTGCTAGCACGGTGTGGTAGATTACTGGCGACGTAACCGAGACAATCGACAGTCTTCCCGACTGGGAGTTGTTCGAGTTGGGTTGTGCTACACTAGGTTCCCGGGTACTAGCGTACAGAGCTGCTAGCATGGTGTGGTAGATTACTGCTGACGTAACCGAGACAATCGACAGTCTTCCCGACTGGGAGTTGTTCGAGTTGGGTTGTGCTACACTAGGTTCCCGGGTACTAGCGTACAGAGCTGCTAGCACGGTGTGGTAGATTACTGGCGACGTAACCGAGACAATCGACAGTCTTCCCGACTGGGAGTTGTTCGAGTTGGGTTGTGCTACACTAGGTTCCCGGGTACTAGCGTACAGAGCTGCTAGCATGGTGTGGTAGATTACTGGTGACGTAACCGAGACAATCGACAGTCTACCCGACTGGGAGTTGTTCGAGTTGTGTTGTACTACACTAGGTTCCCGGGTACTAGCGTACAGAGCTGCTAGCACGTTGTGGTAGATTACTGGTGACGTAACCGAGACAATCGACAGTCTACCCGACTGGGAGTTGTTCGAGTTGGGTTGTACTACACTAGGTTCCCGGGTACTAGCCTACAGAGCTGCTAGCACGGTGTGGTAGATTACTGGCGACGTAACCGAGACAATCGACAGTCTTCCCGACTGGGAGTGGTTCGAGTTGGGTTGTGCTACACTAGGCTCCCGGGTACTAGCGTACAGAGCTGCTAGCACGGTGTGGTAGATTACTGGTGACGTAACCGAGACAATCGACAGTCTTCCCGACTGGGAGTGGTTCGAGTTGTGTTGTACTACACTAGGTTCCCGGGTATTAGCGTACAGAGCTGCTAGCACGGTGTGGTAGATTACTGGCGACGTAACCGAGACAATCGACAGTCTTCCCGACTGGGAGTAGTTCGAGTTGGGTTGTGCTACACTAGGTTCCCGGGTACTAGCGTACAGAGCTGCTAGCATGGTGTGGTAGATTACTGGTGACGTAACCGAGACAATCGACAGTCTTCCCAACTGGGAGTTGTTCGAGTTGTGTTGTACTACACTAGGTTCCCGGGTACTAGCCTACAGAGCTGCTAGCATGGTGTGGTAGATTACTGGCGACGTAACCGAGACAATCGACAGTCTTCCCGACTGGGAGTTGTTCGAGTTGTGTTGTACTACACTAGGTTCCCGGGTACTAGCGTACAGAGCTGCTAGCATGGTGTGGTAGATTACTGGCGACGTAACTGAGACAATCGACAGTCTTCCCAACTGGGAGTTGTTCGAGTCGGGTTGTGCTAAACTAGGTTCCCAGGTACTAGCGTACAGAGCTGCTAGCACGGTGTGGTAGATTACTGGCGACGTAACCGTGACAATCGACAGTCTTCCCGACTGAGAGTTGTTCGAGTTGTGTTGTACTACACTAGGTTCCCGGGTACTAGCCTACAGAGCTGCTAGCCCGGTGTGGTAGATTACTGGCGGCGTAACCGAGCCAATCGACAGTCTTCCCGACTGGGAGTTGTTCGAGTTGTGTTGTACTACACTAGGTTCCCGGGTACTAGCGTACAGAGCTGCTAGCACGGTGTGGTAGATTACTGGCGACGTAACCGAGACAATCGACAGTCTTCCCGACTGGGAGTTGTTCGAGTCGGGTTGTGCTACACTAGGTTCCCGGGTACTAGCGTAGAGAGCGGCTAGCACGGTGTGGTAGATTACTGGTGACGTAACCGAGACAATCGACAGTCTTCCCGACTAGGAGTTGTTCGAGTCGGGTTGTACTACACTAGGTTCCCGGGTACTAGCGTACAGAGCTGCTAGCACGGTGTGGTAGATGACTGGCGGCGTAACCGAGACAATCGACAGTCTTCCCGACTGGGAGTTGTTCGAGTTGGGTTGTGCTACACTAGGCTCCCGGGTACTAGCGTACAGAGCTACTAGCATGGTGTGGTAGATTACTGGTGACGTAACCGAGACAATCGACAGTCTTCCCGACTAGGAGTTGTTCGAGTCGGGTTGTACTACACTAGGTTCCCGGGTACTAGCGTACAGAGCTGCTAGCACGGTGTGGTAGATTACTGGCGGCGTAACCGAGACAATCGACAGTCTTCCCGACTAGGAGTTGTTCGAGTCGGGTTGTACTACACTAGGTTCCCGGGTACTAGCGTACAGAGCTACTAGCACGGTGTGGTAGATTGCTGGTGACGTAACCGAGACAATCGACAGTCTTCCCAACTGGGAGTTGTTCGAGTCGGGTTGTACTACACTAGGTTCCCGGGTACTAGTGTACAGAGCTGCTAGCACGGTGTGGTAGATTACTGGTGACGTAACCGAGACAATCGACAGTCTTCCCGACTAGGAGTTGTTCGAGTCGGGTTGTACTACACTAGGTTCCCGGGTACTAGCGTACAGAGCTGCTAGCACGGTGTGGTAGATTACTGGCAACGTAACCGAGACAAGCGACAGTCTTCCCGACTGGGAGTTGTTCGAGTTGGGTTGTGCTACACTAGGCTCCCGGGTACTAGCGTACAGAGCTACTAGCCCGGTGTGGTAGATTACTGGCGGCGTAACCGAGACAATCGACAGTCTTCCCGACTAGGAGTTGTTCGAGTCGGGTTGTACTACACTAGGTTCCCGGGTACTAGCGTACAGAGCTGCTAGCACGGTGTGGTAGATTACTGGCAACGTAACCGAGACAAGCGACAGTCTTCCCGACTAGGAGTTGTTCGAGTCGGGTTGTACTACACTAGGTTCCCGGGTACTAGCGTACAGAGCTACTAGCACGGTGTGGTAGATTACTGGCGGCGTAACCGAGACAATCGACAGTCTTCCCGACTGGGAGTTGTTCGAGTTGGGTTGTGCTACACTAGGCTCCCGGGTACTAGCGTACAGAGCTACTAGCATGGTGTGGTAGATTACTGGTGACGTAACCGAGACAATCGACAGTCTTCCCGACTAGGAGTTGTTCGAGTCGGGTTGTACTACACTAGGTTCCCGGGTACTAGCGTACAGAGCTGCTAGCACGGTGTGGTAGATGACTGGCGGCGTAACCGAGACAATCGACAGTCTTCCCGACTAGGAGTTGTTCGAGTCGGGTTGTACTACACTAGGTTCCCGGGTACTAGCGTACAGAGCTGCTAGCACGGTGTGGTAGATTGCTGGTGACGTAACCGAGACAATCGACAGTCTTCCCAACTGGGAGTTGTTCGAGTCGGGTTGTACTACACTAGGTTCCCGGGTACTAGTGTACAGAGCTGCTAGCACGGTGTGGTAGATTACTGGTGACGTAACCGAGACAATCGACAGTCTTCCCGACTAGGAGTTGTTCGAGTCGGGTTGTACTACACTAGGTTCCCGGGTACTAGCGTACAGAGCTGCTAGCACGGTGTGGTAGATTACTGGCAACGTAACCGAGACAATCGACAGTCTTCCCGACTAGGAGTTGTTCGAGTTGGGTTGTGCTACACTAGGTTCCCGGGTACTAGCGTACAGAGCTACTAGCCCGGTGTGGTAGATTACTGGCGGCGTAACCGAGACAATCGACAGTCTTCCCGACTAGGAGTTGTTCGAGTTGGGTTGTGCTACACTAGGCTCCCGGGTACTAGCGTACAGAGCTACTAGCCCGGTGTGGTATATTACTGGCGACGTAACCGAGACAATCGACAGTCTTCCCGACTGGGAGTTGTTCGAGTCGGGTTGTACTACACTAGGTTCCCGGGTACTAGCGTACAGAGCTACTAGCCCGGTGTGGTATATTACTGGCGGCGTAACCGAGACAATCGACAGTCTTCCCGACTGGGAGTTGTTCGAGTTGGGTTGTGCTACACTAGGCTCCCGGGTACTAGCGTACAGAGCTACTAGCCCGGTGTGGTATATTACTGGCGACGTAACCGAGACAATCGACAGTCTTCCCGACTGGGAGTTGTTCGAGTCGGGTTGTACTACACTAGGTTCCCGGGTACTAGCGTACAGAGCTGCTAGCACAGTGTGGTAGATTACTGGTGACGTAACCGAGACAATCGACAGTCTTCCCGAATGGGAGTTGTTCGAGTCGGGTTGTACTACACTAGGTTCCCGGGTACTAGCGTACAGAGCTGCTAGCACGGTGTGGTAGATTACTGGCGACGTAACCGAGACAATCGACAGTCTTCCCGACTGGGAGTTGTTCGAGTTGGGTTGTACTACACTAGGTTCCCGGGTACTAGCGTAGAGAGCTACTAGCACGGTGTGGTAGATTACTGGTGACGTAACCGAGACAATCGACAGTCTTCCCGACTGGGAGTTGTTCGAGTCGGTTTGTGCTACATTAGGTTCCCGGGTACTAGCGTACAGAGCTGCTAGCACGGTGTGGTAGATTACTGGCGACGTAACCGAGACAATCGACAGTCTTCCCGACTGGGAGTTGTTCGAGTTGGGTTGTGCTACACTAGGTTCCCGGGTACTAGCGTACAGAGCTGCTAGCACGGTGTGGTAGATTACTGGCGACGTAACCGAGACAATCGACAGTCTTCCCGACTGGGAGTTGTTCGAGTTGGGTTGTGCTACACTAGGTTCCCGGGTACTAGCGTACAGAGCTGCTAGCATGCTGTGACGTAACCGAGACAATCGACAGTCTTCCCGACTGGGAGTTGTTCGAGTTGGGTTGTGCTACACTAGGTTCCCGGGTACTAGCGTACAGAGCTGCTAGCACGGTGTGGTAGATTACTGGCGACGTAACCGAGACAATCGACAGTCTTCCCGACTGGGAGTTGTTCGAGTTGGGTTGTGCTACACTAGGTTCCCGGGTACTAGCGTACAGAGCTGCTAGCACGGTGTGGTAGATTACTGGCGACGTAACCGAGACAATCGACAGTCTTCCCGACTGGGAGTTGTTCGAGTTGGGTTGTGCTACACTAGGTTCCCGGGTACTAGCCTACAGAGCTGCTAGCACGGTGTGGTAGATTACTGGCGACGTAACCGAGACAATCGACAGTCTTCCCGACTGGGAGTTGTTCGAGTTGGGTTGTGCTACACTAGGTTCCCGGGTACTAGCGTACAGAGCTGCTAGCACGGTGTGGTAGATTACTGGCGACGTAACCGAGACAATCGACAGTCTTCCCGACTGGGAGTTGTTCGAGTCGGGTTGTACTACACTAGGTTCCCGGGTACTAGCGTACAGAGCTACTAGCCCGGTGTGGTATATTACTGGCGGCGTAACCGAGACAATCGACAGTCTTCCCGACTGGGAGTTGTTCGAGTTGGGTTGTGCTACACTAGGCTCCCGGGTACTAGCGTACAGAGCTACTATCCCGGTGTGGTATATTACTGGCGACGTAACCGAGACAATCGACAGTCTTCCCGACTGGGAGTTGTTCGAGTCGGGTTGTACTACACTAGGTTCCCGGGTACTAGCGTACAGAGCTGCTAGCATTGTGTGGTAGATTACTGGCGACGTAACCGAGACAATCGACAGTCTTCCCGACTGGGAGTTGTTCGAGTTGGGTTGTACTACACTAGGTTCCCGGGTACTAGCGTAGAGAGCTACTAGCACGGTGTGGTAGATTACTGGTGACGTAACCGAGACAATCGACAGTCTTCCCGACTGGGAGTTGTTCGAGTCGGTTTGTGCTACACTAGGTTCCGGGGTACTAGCTTACAGAGCTGCTAGCACGGTGTGGTAGATTACTGGTAACGTAACCGAGACAATCGACAGTCTTCCCGAGTGGGAGTTGTTCGAGTTGGGTTATGCTACACTAGGTTCCCGGGTACTAGCGTACAGAGCTGCCAGCACGGTGTGGTAGATTACTGGTGACGTAACTGAGACAAGCGACAGTCTTCCCGACTGGGAGTTGTTCGAGTTGGGTTGTGCTACACTAGGTTCCCGGGTACTAGCGTACAGAGCTGCTAGCACGGTGTGGTAGATTACTGGTGACGTAACCGAGACAATCGACAGTCTTCCCAACTGGGAGTTGTTCGAGTTGGGTTTAGCTACATTAGGTTCCCGGGTACTAGCGTACAGAGCTGCTAGCACGGTGTGGTAGATTACTGGCGACGTAACCGAGACAATCGACAGTCTTCCCAACTGGGAGTTGTTCGAGTTGGGTTGTGCTACACTTGGTTCCCGGGTACTAGCGTACAGAGCTGCTAGCATGGTGTGGTAGATTACTGGCGACGTAACCGAGACAATCGACAGTCTTCCCGACTGGGAGTTGTACGAGTTGGGTTTAGCTACACTAGGTTCCCGGGTACTAGCGTACAGAGCTGCTAGCACGGTGTGGTAGATTACTGGTGACGTAACTGAGACAATCGACAGTCTTCCCGACTGGGAGTTGTTCGAGTTGGGTTGTGCTAAACTAGGTTCCCAGGTACTAGCGTACAGAGCTGTAGCACGGTGTGGTCGATTACTGGCGACGTAACCGAGACAATCGACAGTCTTCCCGACTGGGAGTTGTTCGAGTTGGGTTTAGCTACACTAGGTTCCCGGGTACTAGCGTACAGAGCTGCTAGCATGGTGTGGTAGATTACTGGCGACGTAACCGAGACAATCGACAGTCTTCCCAACTGGGAGTTGTTCGAGTTGGGTTTAACTACACTAGGTTCCCGGGTACTAGCGTACAGAGCTGCTAGCACGGTGTGGTAGATTACTGGCGACGTAACCGAGACAATCGACAGTCTTCCCGACTGGGAGTTGTTCGAGTTGGGTTGTGCTACACTAGGTTCCCGGGTACTAGCGTACAGAGCTGCTAGCACGGTGTGGTAGATTACTGGCGACGTAACCGAGACAATCGACAGTCTTCCCGACTGGGAGTTGTTCGAGTTGGGTTGTGCTACACTAGGTTCCCGGGTACTAGCGTACAGAGCTGCTAGCATGGTGTGGTAGATTACTGGTGACGTAACCGAGACAATCGACAGTCTTCCCGACTGGGAAATGTTCGAGTTGGGTTGTGCTACACTAGGTTCCCGGGTACTAGCGTACAGAGCTGCTAGCACGGTGTGGTAGATTACTGGCGACGTAACCGAGACAATCGACAGTCTTCCCGACTGGGAGTTGTTCGAGTTGGGTTGTGCTACACTAGGTTCCCGGGTACTAGCGTACAGAGCTGCTAGCATGGTGTGGTAGATTACTGGTGACGTAACCGAGACAATCGACAGTCTACCCGACTGGGAGTTGTTCGAGTTGTGTTGTACTACACTAGGTTCCCGGGTACTAGCGTACAGAGCTGCTAGCACGTTGTGGTAGATTACTGGTGACGTAACCGAGACAATCGACAGTCTACCCGACTGGGAGTTGTTCGAGTTGGGTTGTACTACACTAGGTTCCCGGGTACTAGCCTACAGAGCTGCTAGCACGGTGTGGTAGATTACTGGCGACGTAACCGAGACAATCGACAGTCTTCCCGACTGGGAGTGGTTCGAGTTGGGTTGTGCTACACTAGGTTCCCGGGTACTAGCGTACAGAGCTGCTAGCACGGTGTGGTAGATTTCTGGTGACGTAACCGAGACAATCGACAGTCTTCCCGACTGGGAGTGGTTCGAGTTGTGTTGTACTACACTAGGTTCCCGGGTATTAGCGTACAGAGCTGCTAGCACGGTGTGGTAGATTACTGGCGACGTAACCGAGACAATCGACAGTCTTCCCGACTGGGAGTGGTTCGAGTTGGGTTGTGCTACACTAGGTTCCCGGGTACTAGCGTACAGAGCTGCTAGCATGGTGTGGTAGATTACTGGTGACGTAACCGAGACAATCGACAGTCTTCCCAACTGGGAGTTGTTCGAGTTGTGTTGTACTACACTAGGTTCCCGGGTACTAGCCTACAGAGCTGCTAGCATGGTGTGGTAGATTACTGGCGACGTAACCGAGACAATCGACAGTCTTCCCGACTGGGAGTTGTTCGAGTTGTGTTGTACTACACTAGGTTCCCGGGTACTAGCGTACAGAGCTGCTAGCATGGTGTGGTAGATTACATGCGACGTAACTGAGACAATCGACAGTCTTCCCAACTGGGAGTTGTTCGAGTCGGGTTGTGCTAAACTAGGTTCCCAGGTACTAGCGTACAGAGCTGCTAGCACGGTGTGGTAGATTACTGGCGACGTAACCGAGACAATCGACAGTCTTCCCGACTGAGAGTTGTTCGAGTTGTGTTGTACTACACTAGGTTCCCGGGTACTAGCCTACAGAGCTGCTAGCCCGGTGTGGTAGATTACTGGCGGCGTAACCGAGACAATCGACAGTCTTCCCGACTGGGAGTTGTTCGAGTTGTGCTGTACTACACTAGGTTCCCGGGTACTAGCGTACAGAGCTGCTAGCACGGTGTGGTAGATTACTGGCGACGTAACCGAGACAATCGACAGTCTTCCCGACTGGGAGTTGTTCGAGTCCGGTTGTACTACACTAGGTTCCCGGGTACTAGCGTAGAGAGCTGCTAGCACGGTGTGGTAGATTACTGGTGACGTAACCGAGACAATCGACAGTCTTCCCGACTAGGAGTTGTTCGAGTCGGGTTGTACTACACTAGGTTCCCGGGTACTAGCGTACAGAGCTGCTAGCACGGTGTGGTAGATGACTGGCGGCGTAACCGAGACAATCGACAGTCTTCCCGACTGGGAGTTGTTCGAGTTGGGTTGTGCTACACTAGGCTCCCGGGTACTAGCGTACAGAGCTACTAGCATGGTGTGGTAGATTACTGGTGACGTAACCGAGACAATCGACAGTCTTCCCGACTAGGAGTTGTTCGAGTCGGGTTGTACTACACTAGGTTCCCGGGTACTAGCGTACAGAGCTGCTAGCACGGTGTGGTAGATTACTGGCGGCGTAACCGAGACAATCGACAGTCTTCCCGACTAGGAGTTGTTCGAGTCGGGTTGTACTACACTAGGTTCCCGGGTACTAGCGTACAGAGCTGCTAGCACGGTGTGGTAGATTGCTGGTGACGTAACCGAGACAATCGACAGTCTTCCCAACTGGGAGTTGTTCGAGTCGGGTTGTACTACACTAGGTTCCCGGGTACTAGCGTACAGAGCTACTAGCACGGTGTGGTAGATTACTGGCGGCGTAACCGAGACAATCGACAGTCTTCCCGACTGGGAGTTGTTCGAGTTGGGTTTAGCTACACTAGGTTCCCGGGTACTAGCGTACAGAGCTGCTAGCATGGTGTGGTAGATTACTGGCGACGTAACCGAGACAATCGACAGTCTTCCCAACTGGGAGTTGTTCGAGTTGGGTTTAACTACACTAGGTTCCCGGGTACTAGCGTACAGAGCTGCTAGCACGGTGTGGTAGATTACTGGCGACGTAACCGAGACAATCGACAGTCTTCCCGACTGGGAGTTGTTCGAGTTGGGTTGTGCTACACTAGGTTCCCGGGTACTAGCGTACAGAGCTGCTAGCACGGTGTGGTAGATTACTGGCGACGTAACCGAGACAATCGACAGTCTTCCCGACTGGGAGTTGTTCGAGTTGGGTTGTGCTACACTAGGTTCCCGGGTACTAGCGTACAGAGCTGCTAGCATGGTGTGGTAGATTACTGCTGACGTAACCGAGACAATCGACAGTCTTCCCGACTGGGAGTTGTTCGAGTTGGGTTGTGCTACACTAGGTTCCCGGGTACTAGCGTACAGAGCTGCTAGCACGGTGTGGTAGATTACTGGCGACGTAACCGAGACAATCGACAGTCTTCCCGACTGGGAGTTGTTCGAGTTGGGTTGTGCTACACTAGGTTCCCGGGTACTAGCGTACAGAGCTGCTAGCATGGTGTGGTAGATTACTGGTGACGTAACCGAGACAATCGACAGTCTACCCGACTGGGAGTTGTTCGAGTTGTGTTGTACTACACTAGGTTCCCGGGTACTAGCGTACAGAGCTGCTAGCACGTTGTGGTAGATTACTGGTGACGTAACCGAGACAATCGACAGTCTACCCGACTGGGAGTTGTTCGAGTTGGGTTGTACTACACTAGGTTCCCGGGTACTAGCCTACAGAGCTGCTAGCACGGTGTGGTAGATTACTGGCGACGTAACCGAGACAATCGACAGTCTTCCCGACTGGGAGTGGTTCGAGTTGGGTTGTGCTACACTAGGCTCCCGGGTACTAGCGTACAGAGCTGCTAGCACGGTGTGGTAGATTACTGGTGACGTAACCGAGACAATCGACAGTCTTCCCGACTGGGAGTGGTTCGAGTTGTGTTGTACTACACTAGGTTCCCGGGTATTAGCGTACAGAGCTGCTAGCACGGTGTGGTAGATTACTGGCGACGTAACCGAGACAATCGACAGTCTTCCCGACTGGGAGTAGTTCGAGTTGGGTTGTGCTACACTAGGTTCCCGGGTACTAGCGTACAGAGCTGCTAGCATGGTGTGGTAGATTACTGGTGACGTAACCGAGACAATCGACAGTCTTCCCAACTGGGAGTTGTTCGAGTTGTGTTGTACTACACTAGGTTCCCGGGTACTAGCCTACAGAGCTGCTAGCATGGTGTGGTAGATTACTGGCGACGTAACCGAGACAATCGACAGTCTTCCCGACTGGGAGTTGTTCGAGTTGTGTTGTACTACACTAGGTTCCCGGGTACTAGCGTACAGAGCTGCTAGCATGGTGTGGTAGATTACTGGCGACGTAACTGAGACAATCGACAGTCTTCCCAACTGGGAGTTGTTCGAGTCGGGTTGTGCTAAACTAGGTTCCCAGGTACTAGCGTACAGAGCTGCTAGCACGGTGTGGTAGATTACTGGCGACGTAACCGTGACAATCGACAGTCTTCCCGACTGAGAGTTGTTCGAGTTGTGTTGTACTACACTAGGTTCCCGGGTACTAGCCTACAGAGCTGCTAGCCCGGTGTGGTAGATTACTGGCGGCGTAACCGAGACAATCGACAGTCTTCCCGACTGGGAGTTGTTCGAGTTGTGTTGTACTACACTAGGTTCCCGGGTACTAGCGTACAGAGCTGCTAGCACGGTGTGGTAGATTACTGGCGACGTAACCGAGACAATCGACAGTCTTCCCGACTGGGAGTTGTTCGAGTCGGGTTGTGCTACACTAGGTTCCCGGGTACTAGCGTAGAGAGCTGCTAGCACGGTGTGGTAGATTACTGGTGACGTAACCGAGACAATCGACAGTCTTCCCGACTAGGAGTTGTTCGAGTCGGGTTGTACTACACTAGGTTCCCGGGTACTAGCGTACAGAGCTGCTAGCACGGTGTGGTAGATGACTGGCGGCGTAACCGAGACAATCGACAGTCTTCCCGACTGGGAGTTGTTCGAGTTGGGTTGTGCTACACTAGGCTCCCGGGTACTAGCGTACAGAGCTACTAGCATGGTGTGGTAGATTACTGGTGACGTAACCGAGACAATCGACAGTCTTCCCGACTAGGAGTTGTTCGAGTCGGGTTGTACTACACTAGGTTCCCGGGTACTAGCGTACAGAGCTGCTAGCACGGTGTGGTAGATTACTGGCGGCGTAACCGAGACAATCGACAGTCTTCCCGACTAGGAGTTGTTCGAGTCGGGTTGTACTACACTAGGTTCCCGGGTACTAGCGTACAGAGCTACTAGCACGGTGTGGTAGATTGCTGGTGACGTAACCGAGACAATCGACAGTCTTCCCAACTGGGAGTTGTTCGAGTCGGGTTGTACTACACTAGGTTCCCGGGTACTAGTGTACAGAGCTGCTAGCACGGTGTGGTAGATTACTGGTGACGTAACCGAGACAATCGACAGTCTTCCCGACTAGGAGTTGTTCGAGTCGGGTTGTACTACACTAGGTTCCCGGGTACTAGCGTACAGAGCTGCTAGCACGGTGTGGTAGATTACTGGCAACGTAACCGAGACAAGCGACAGTCTTCCCGACTGGGAGTTGTTCGAGTTGGGTTGTGCTACACTAGGCTCCCGGGTACTAGCGTACAGAGCTACTAGCCCGGTGTGGTAGATTACTGGCGGCGTAACCGAGACAATCGACAGTCTTCCCGACTAGGAGTTGTTCGAGTCGGGTTGTACTACACTAGGTTCCCGGGTACTAGCGTACAGAGCTGCTAGCACGGTGTGGTAGATTACTGGCAACGTAACCGAGACAAGCGACAGTCTTCCCGACTAGGAGTTGTTCGAGTCGGGTTGTACTACACTAGGTTCCCGGGTACTAGCGTACAGAGCTACTAGCACGGTGTGGTAGATTACTGGCGGCGTAACCGAGACAATCGACAGTCTTCCCGACTGGGAGTTGTTCGAGTTGGGTTGTGCTACACTAGGCTCCCGGGTACTAGCGTACAGAGCTACTAGCATGGTGTGGTAGATTACTGGTGACGTAACCGAGACAATCGACAGTCTTCCCGACTAGGAGTTGTTCGAGTCGGGTTGTACTACACTAGGTTCCCGGGTACTAGCGTACAGAGCTGCTAGCACGGTGTGGTAGATGACTGGCGGCGTAACCGAGACAATCGACAGTCTTCCCGACTAGGAGTTGTTCGAGTCGGGTTGTACTACACTAGGTTCCCGGGTACTAGCGTACAGAGCTGCTAGCACGGTGTGGTAGATTGCTGGTGACGTAACCGAGACAATCGACAGTCTTCCCAACTGGGAGTTGTTCGAGTCGGGTTGTACTACACTAGGTTCCCGGGTACTAGTGTACAGAGCTGCTAGCACGGTGTGGTAGATTACTGGTGACGTAACCGAGACAATCGACAGTCTTCCCGACTAGGAGTTGTTCGAGTCGGGTTGTACTACACTAGGTTCCCGGGTACTAGCGTACAGAGCTGCTAGCACGGTGTGGTAGATTACTGGCAACGTAACCGAGACAATCGACAGTCTTCCCGACTAGGAGTTGTTCGAGTTGGGTTGTGCTACACTAGGTTCCCGGGTACTAGCGTACAGAGCTACTAGCCCGGTGTGGTAGATTACTGGCGGCGTAACCGAGACAATCGACAGTCTTCCCGACTAGGAGTTGTTCGAGTTGGGTTGTGCTACACTAGGCTCCCGGGTACTAGCGTACAGAGCTACTAGCCCGGTGTGGTATATTACTGGCGACGTAACCGAGACAATCGACAGTCTTCCCGACTGGGAGTTGTTCGAGTCGGGTTGTACTACACTAGGTTCCCGGGTACTAGCGTACAGAGCTACTAGCCCGGTGTGGTATATTACTGGCGGCGTAACCGAGACAATCGACAGTCTTCCCGACTGGGAGTTGTTCGAGTTGGGTTGTGCTACACTAGGCTCCCGGGTACTAGCGTACAGAGCTACTAGCCCGGTGTGGTATATTACTGGCGACGTAACCGAGACAATCGACAGTCTTCCCGACTGGGAGTTGTTCGAGTCGGGTTGTACTACACTAGGTTCCCGGGTACTAGCGTACAGAGCTGCTAGCACAGTGTGGTAGATTACTGGTGACGTAACCGAGACAATCGACAGTCTTCCCGAATGGGAGTTGTTCGAGTCGGGTTGTACTACACTAGGTTCCCGGGTACTAGCGTACAGAGCTGCTAGCACGGTGTGGTAGATTACTGGCGACGTAACCGAGACAATCGACAGTCTTCCCGACTGGGAGTTGTTCGAGTTGGGTTGTACTACACTAGGTTCCCGGGTACTAGCGTAGAGAGCTACTAGCACGGTGTGGTAGATTACTGGTGACGTAACCGAGACAATCGACAGTCTTCCCGACTGGGAGTTGTTCGAGTCGGTTTGTGCTACATTAGGTTCCCGGGTACTAGCGTACAGAGCTGCTAGCACGGTGTGGTAGATTACTGGCGACGTAACCGAGACAATCGACAGTCTTCCCGACTGGGAGTTGTTCGAGTTGGGTTGTGCTACACTAGGTTCCCGGGTACTAGCGTACAGAGCTGCTAGCACGGTGTGGTAGATTACTGGCGACGTAACCGAGACAATCGACAGTCTTCCCGACTGGGAGTTGTTCGAGTTGGGTTGTGCTACACTAGGTTCCCGGGTACTAGCGTACAGAGCTGCTAGCATGCTGTGACGTAACCGAGACAATCGACAGTCTTCCCGACTGGGAGTTGTTCGAGTTGGGTTGTGCTACACTAGGTTCCCGGGTACTAGCGTACAGAGCTGCTAGCACGGTGTGGTAGATTACTGGCGACGTAACCGAGACAATCGACAGTCTTCCCGACTGGGAGTTGTTCGAGTTGGGTTGTGCTACACTAGGTTCCCGGGTACTAGCGTACAGAGCTGCTAGCACGGTGTGGTAGATTACTGGCGACGTAACCGAGACAATCGACAGTCTTCCCGACTGGGAGTTGTTCGAGTTGGGTTGTGCTACACTAGGTTCCCGGGTACTAGCCTACAGAGCTGCTAGCACGGTGTGGTAGATTACTGGCGACGTAACCGAGACAATCGACAGTCTTCCCGACTGGGAGTTGTTCGAGTTGGGTTGTGCTACACTAGGTTCCCGGGTACTAGCGTACAGAGCTGCTAGCACGGTGTGGTAGATTACTGGCGACGTAACCGAGACAATCGACAGTCTTCCCGACTGGGAGTTGTTCGAGTCGGGTTGTACTACACTAGGTTCCCGGGTACTAGCGTACAGAGCTACTAGCCCGGTGTGGTATATTACTGGCGGCGTAACCGAGACAATCGACAGTCTTCCCGACTGGGAGTTGTTCGAGTTGGGTTGTGCTACACTAGGCTCCCGGGTACTAGCGTACAGAGCTACTATCCCGGTGTGGTATATTACTGGCGACGTAACCGAGACAATCGACAGTCTTCCCGACTGGGAGTTGTTCGAGTCGGGTTGTACTACACTAGGTTCCCGGGTACTAGCGTACAGAGCTGCTAGCATTGTGTGGTAGATTACTGGCGACGTAACCGAGACAATCGACAGTCTTCCCGACTGGGAGTTGTTCGAGTTGGGTTGTACTACACTAGGTTCCCGGGTACTAGCGTAGAGAGCTACTAGCACGGTGTGGTAGATTACTGGTGACGTAACCGAGACAATCGACAGTCTTCCCGACTGGGAGTTGTTCGAGTCGGTTTGTGCTACACTAGGTTCCGGGGTACTAGCTTACAGAGCTGCTAGCACGGTGTGGTAGATTACTGGTAACGTAACCGAGACAATCGACAGTCTTCCCGAGTGGGAGTTGTTCGAGTTGGGTTATGCTACACTAGGTTCCCGGGTACTAGCGTACAGAGCTGCCAGCACGGTGTGGTAGATTACTGGTGACGTAACTGAGACAAGCGACAGTCTTCCCGACTGGGAGTTGTTCGAGTTGGGTTGTGCTACACTAGGTTCCCGGGTACTAGCGTACAGAGCTGCTAGCACGGTGTGGTAGATTACTGGTGACGTAACCGAGACAATCGACAGTCTTCCCAACTGGGAGTTGTTCGAGTTGGGTTTAGCTACATTAGGTTCCCGGGTACTAGCGTACAGAGCTGCTAGCACGGTGTGGTAGATTACTGGCGACGTAACCGAGACAATCGACTGTCTTCCCAACTGGGAGTTGTTCGAGTTGGGTTGTGCTACACTTGGTTCCCGGGTACTAGCGTACAGAGCTGCTAGCATGGTGTGGTAGATTACTGGCGACGTAACCGAGACAATCGACAGTCTTCCCGACTGGGAGTTGTACGAGTTGGGTTTAGCTACACTAGGTTCCCGGGTACTAGCGTACAGAGCTGCTAGCACGGTGTGGTAGATTACTGGTGACGTAACTGAGACAATCGACAGTCTTCCCGACTGGGAGTTGTTCGAGTTGGGTTGTGCTAAACTAGGTTCCCAGGTACTAGCGTACAGAGCTGTAGCACGGTGTGGTCGATTACTGGCGACGTAACCGAGACAATCGACAGTCTTCCCGACTGGGAGTTGTTCGAGTTGGGTTTAGCTACACTAGGTTCCCGGGTACTAGCGTACAGAGCTGCTAGCATGGTGTGGTAGATTACTGGCGACGTAACCGAGACAATCGACAGTCTTCCCAACTGGGAGTTGTTCGAGTTGGGTTTAACTACACTAGGTTCCCGGGTACTAGCGTACAGAGCTGCTAGCACGGTGTGGTAGATTACTGGCGACGTAACCGAGACAATCGACAGTCTTCCCGACTGGGAGTTGTTCGAGTTGGGTTGTGCTACACTAGGTTCCCGGGTACTAGCGTACAGAGCTGCTAGCACGGTGTGGTAGATTACTGGCGACGTAACCGAGACAATCGACAGTCTTCCCGACTGGGAGTTGTTCGAGTTGGGTTGTGCTACACTAGGTTCCCGGGTACTAGCGTACAGAGCTGCTAGCATGGTGTGGTAGATTACTGGTGACGTAACCGAGACAATCGACAGTCTTCCCGACTGGGAAATGTTCGAGTTGGGTTGTGCTACACTAGGTTCCCGGGTACTAGCGTACAGAGCTGCTAGCACGGTGTGGTAGATTACTGGCGACGTAACCGAGACAATCGACAGTCTTCCCGACTGGGAGTTGTTCGAGTTGGGTTGTGCTACACTAGGTTCCCGGGTACTAGCGTACAGAGCTGCTAGCATGGTGTGGTAGATTACTGGTGACGTAACCGAGACAATCGACAGTCTACCCGACTGGGAGTTGTTCGAGTTGTGTTGTACTACACTAGGTTCCCGGGTACTAGCGTACAGAGCTGCTAGCACGTTGTGGTAGATTACTGGTGACGTAACCGAGACAATCGACAGTCTACCCGACTGGGAGTTGTTCGAGTTGGGTTGTACTACACTAGGTTCCCGGGTACTAGCCTACAGAGCTGCTAGCACGGTGTGGTAGATTACTGGCGACGTAACCGAGACAATCGACAGTCTTCCCGACTGGGAGTGGTTCGAGTTGGGTTGTGCTACACTAGGTTCCCGGGTACTAGCGTACAGAGCTGCTAGCACGGTGTGGTAGATTACTGGTGACGTAACCGAGACAATCGACAGTCTTCCCGACTGGGAGTGGTTCGAGTTGTGTTGTACTACACTAGGTTCCCGGGTATTAGCGTACAGAGCTGCTAGCACGGTGTGGTAGATTACTGGCGACGTAACCGAGACAATCGACAGTCTTCCCGACTGGGAGTGGTTCGAGTTGGGTTGTGCTACACTAGGTTCCCGGGTACTAGCGTACAGAGCTGCTAGCATGGTGTGGTAGATTACTGGTGACGTAACCGAGACAATCGACAGTCTTCCCAACTGGGAGTTGTTCGAGTTGTGTTGTACTACACTAGGTTCCCGGGTACTAGCCTACAGAGCTGCTAGCATGGTGTGGTAGATTACTGGCGACGTAACCGAGACAATCGACAGTCTTCCCGACTGGGAGTTGTTCGAGTTGTGTTGTACTACACTAGGTTCCCGGGTACTAGCGTACAGAGCTGCTAGCATGGTGTGGTAGATTACATGCGACGTAACTGAGACAATCGACAGTCTTCCCAACTGGGAGTTGTTCGAGTCGGGTTGTGCTAAACTAGGTTCCCAGGTACTAGCGTACAGAGCTGCTAGCACGGTGTGGTAGATTACTGGCGACGTAACCGAGACAATCGACAGTCTTCCCGACTGAGAGTTGTTCGAGTTGTGTTGTACTACACTAGGTTCCCGGGTACTAGCCTACAGAGCTGCTAGCCCGGTGTGGTAGATTACTGGCGGCGTAACCGAGACAATCGACAGTCTTCCCGACTGGGAGTTGTTCGAGTTGTGCTGTACTACACTAGGTTCCCGGGTACTAGCGTACAGAGCTGCTAGCACGGTGTGGTAGATTACTGGCGACGTAACCGAGACAATCGACAGTCTTCCCGACTGGGAGTTGTTCGAGTCCGGTTGTACTACACTAGGTTCCCGGGTACTAGCGTAGAGAGCTGCTAGGACGGTGTGGTAGATTACTGGTGACGTAACCGAGACAATCGACAGTCTTCCCGACTAGGAGTTGTTCGAGTCGGGTTGTACTACACTAGGTTCCCGGGTACTAGCGTACAGAGCTGCTAGCACGGTGTGGTAGATGACTGGCGGCGTAACCGAGACAATCGACAGTCTTCCCGACTGGGAGTTGTTCGAGTTGGGTTGTGCTACACTAGGCTCCCGGGTACTAGCGTACAGAGCTACTAGCATGGTGTGGTAGATTACTGGTGACGTAACCGAGACAATCGACAGTCTTCCCGACTAGGAGTTGTTCGAGTCGGGTTGTACTACACTAGGTTCCCGGGTACTAGCGTACAGAGCTGCTAGCACGGTGTGGTAGATTACTGGCGGCGTAACCGAGACAATCGACAGTCTTCCCGACTAGGAGTTGTTCGAGTCGGGTTGTACTACACTAGGTTCCCGGGTACTAGCGTACAGAGCTGCTAGCACGGTGTGGTAGATTGCTGGTGACGTAACCGAGACAATCGACAGTCTTCCCAACTGGGAGTTGTTCGAGTCGGGTTGTACTACACTAGGTTCCCGGGTACTAGTGTACAGAGCTGCTAGCACGGTGTGGTAGATTACTGGTGACGTAACCGAGACAATCGACAGTCTTCCCGACTAGGAGTTGTTCGAGTCGGGTTGTACTACACTAGGTTCCCGGGTACTAGCGTACAGAGCTGCTAGCACGGTGTGGTAGATTACTGGCAACGTAACCGAGACAAGCGACAGTCTTCCCGACTGGGAGTTGTTCGAGTTGGGTTGTGCTACACTAGGCTCCCGGGTACTAGCGTACAGAGCTACTAGCCCGGTGTGGTAGATTACTGGCGGCGTAACCGAGACAATCGACAGTCTTCCCGACTAGGAGTTGTTCGAGTCGGGTTGTACTACACTAGGTTCCCGGGTACTAGCGTACAGAGCTGCTAGCACGGTGTGGTAGATTACTGGCAACGTAACCGAGACAAGCGACAGTCTTCCCGACTAGGAGTTGTTCGAGTAGGGTTGTACTACACTAGGTTCCCGGGTACTAGCGTACAGAGCTACTAGCACGGTGTGGTAGATTACTGGCGGCGTAACCGAGACAATCGACAGTCTTCCCGACTGGGAGTTGTTCGAGTTGGGTTGTGCTACACTAGGCTCCCGGGTACTAGCGTACAGAGCTACTAGCCCGGTGTGTTATATTACTGGCGACGTAACCGAGACAATCGACAGTCTTCCCGAGTGGGAGTTGTTCGAGTTGGGTTATGCTACACTAGGTTCCCGGGTACTAGCGTACAGAGCTGCCAGCACGGTGTGGTAGATTACTGGTGACGTAACTGAGACAAGCGACAGTCTTCCCGACTGGGAGTTGTTCGAGTTGGGTTGTGCTACACTAGGTTCCCGGGTACTAGCGTACAGAGCTGCTAGCACGGTGTGGTAGATTACTGGTGACGTAACCGAGACAATCGACAGTCTTCCCAACTGGGAGTTGTTCGAGTTGGGTTTAGCTACATTAGGTTCCCGGGTACTAGCGTACAGAGCTGCTAGCACGGTGTGGTAGATTACTGGCGACGTAACCGAGACAATCGACAGTCTTCCCAACTGGGAGTTGTTCGAGTTGGGTTGTGCTACACTTGGTTCCCGGGTACTAGCGTACAGAGCTGCTAGCATGGTGTGGTAGATTACTGGCGACGTAACCGAGACAATCGACAGTCTTCCCGACTGGGAGTTGTACGAGTTGGGTTTAGCTACACTAGGTTCCCGGGTACTAGCGTACAGAGCTGCTAGCACGGTGTGGTAGATTACTGGTGACGTAACTGAGACAATCGACAGTCTTCCCGACTGGGAGTTGTTCGAGTTGGGTTGTGCTAAACTAGGTTCCCAGGTACTAGCGTACAGAGCTGTAGCACGGTGTGGTAGATTATTGGCGACGTAACCGAGACAATCGACAGTCTTCCCGACTGGGAGTTGTACGAGTTGGGTTTAGCTACACTAGGTTCCCGGGTACTAGCGTACAGAGCTGCTAGCACGGTGTGGTAGATTACTGGTGACGTAACTGAGACAATCGACAGTCTTCCCGACTGGGAGTTGTTCGAGTTGGGTTGTGCTAAACTAGGTTCCCGGGTACTAGCGTACAGAGCTGCTAGCATGGTGTGGTAGATTACTGGTGACGTAACCGAGACAATCGACAGTCTTCCCAACTGGGAGTTGTTCGAGTTGTGTTGTACTACACTAGGTTCCCGGGTACTAGCCTACAGAGCTGCTAGCATGGTGTGGTAGATTACTGGCGACGTAACCGAGACAATCGACAGTCTTCCCGACTGGGAGTTGTTCGAGTTGTGTTGTACTACACTAGGTTCCCGGGTACTAGCGTACAGAGCTGCTAGCATGGTGTGGTAGATTACATGCGACGTAACTGAGACAATCGACAGTCTTCCCAACTGGGAGTTGTTCGAGTCGGGTTGTGCTAAACTAGGTTCCCAGGTACTAGCGTACAGAGCTGCTAGCACGGTGTGGTAGATTACTGGCGACGTAACCGAGACAATCGACAGTCTTCCCGACTGAGAGTTGTTCGAGTTGTGTTGTACTACACTAGGTTCCCGGGTACTAGCCTACAGAGCTGCTAGCCCGGTGTGGTAGATTACTGGCGGCGTAACCGAGACAATCGACAGTCTTCCCGACTGGGAGTTGTTCGAGTTGTGTTGTACTACACTAGGTTCCCGGGTACTAGCGTACAGAGCTGCTAGCACGGTGTGGTAGATTACTGGCGACGTAACCGAGACAATCGACAGTCTTCCCGACTGGGAGTTGTTCGAGTCCGGTTGTACTACACTAGGTTCCCGGGTACTAGCGTAGAGAGCTGCTAGCACGGTGTGGTAGATTACTGGTGACGTAACCGAGACAATCGACAGTCTTCCCGACTAGGAGTTGTTCGAGTCGGGTTGTACTACACTAGGTTCCCGGGTACTAGCGTACAGAGCTGCTAGCACGGTGTGGTAGATGACTGGCGGCGTAACCGAGACAATCGACAGTCTTCCCGACTGGGAGTTGTTCGAGTTGGGTTGTGCTACACTAGGCTCCCGGGTACTAGCGTACAGAGCTACTAGCATGGTGTGGTAGATTACTGGTGACGTAACCGAGACAATCGACAGTCTTCCCGACTAGGAGTTGTTCGAGTCGGGTTGTACTACACTAGGTTCCCGGGTACTAGCGTACAGAGCTGCTAGCACGGTGTGGTAGATTACTGGCGGCGTAACCGAGACAATCGACAGTCTTCCCGACTAGGAGTTGTTCGAGTCGGGTTGTACTACACTAGGTTCCCGGGTACTAGCGTACAGAGCTGCTAGCACGGTGTGGTAGATTGCTGGTGACGTAACCGAGACAATCGACAGTCTTCCCAACTGGGAGTTGTTCGAGTCGGGTTGTACTACACTAGGTTCCCGGGTACTAGCGTACAGAGCTCCTAGCACGGTGTGGTAGATTACTGGCAACGTAACCGAGACAAGCGACAGTCTTCCCGACTGGGAGTTGTTCGAGTTGGGTTGTGCTACACTAGGCTCCCGGGTACTAGCGTACAGAGCTACTAGCCCGGTGTGGTAGATTACTGGCGGCGTAACCGAGACAATCGACAGTCTTCCCGACTAGGAGTTGTTCGAGTCGGGTTGTACTACACTAGGTTCCCGGGTACTAGCGTACAGAGCTGCTAGCACGGTGTGGTAGATTACTGGCAACGTAACCGAGACAAGCGACAGTCTTCCCGACTAGGAGTTGTTCGAGTCGGGTTGTACTACACTAGGTTCCCGGGTACTAGCGTACAGAGCTACTAGCACGGTGTGGTAGATTACTGGCGGCGTAACCGAGACAATCGACAGTCTTCCCGACTGGGAGTTGTTCGAGTTGGGTTGTGCTACACTAGGCTCCCGGGTACTAGCGTACAGAGCTACTAGCCCGGTGTGGTATATTACTGGCGACGTAACCGAGACAATCGACAGTCTTCCCGACTGGGAGTTGTTCGAGTCGGGTTGTACTACACTAGGTTCCCGGGTACTAGCGTACAGAGCTACTAGCCCGGTGTGGTATATTACTGGCGGCGTAACCGAGACAATCGACAGTCTTCCCGACTGGGAGTTGTTCGAGTTGGGTTGTGCTACACTAGGCTCCCGGGTACTAGCGTACAGAGCTACTAGCCCGGTGTGGTATATTACTGGCGACGTAACCGAGACAATCGACAGTCTTCCCGACTGGGAGTTGTTCGAGTCGGGTTGTACTACACTAGGTTCCCGGGTACTAGCGTACAGAGCTGCTAGCACAGTGTGGTAGATTACTGGTGACGTAACCGAGACAATCGACAGTCTTCCCGAATGGGAGTTGTTCGAGTCGGGTTGTACTACACTAGGTTCCCGGGTACTAGCGTACAGAGCTGCTAGCACGGTGTGGTAGATTACTGGCGACGTAACCGAGACAATCGACAGTCTTCCCGACTGGGAGTTGTTCGAGTTGGGTTGTACTACACTAGGTTCCCGGGTACTAGCGTAGAGAGCTACTAGCACGGTGTGGTAGATTACTGGTGACGTAACCGAGACAATCGACAGTCTTCCCGACTGGGAGTTGTTCGAGTCGGTTTGTGCTACATTAGGTTCCGGGGTACTAGCTTACAGAGCTGCTAGCACGGTGTGGTAGATTACTGGTAACGTAACCGAGACAATCGACAGTCTTCCCGAGTGGGAGTTGTTCGAGTTGGGTTATGCTACACTAGGTTCCCGGGTACTAGCGTACAGAGCTGCTAGCACGGTGTGGTAGATTACTGGTGACGTAACTGAGACAAGCGACAGTCTTCCCGACTGGGAGTTGTTCGAGTTGGGTTGTGCTACACTAGGTTCCCGGGTACTAGCGTACAGAGCTGCTAGCACGGTGTGGTAGATTACTGGTGACGTAACCGAGACAATTGACAGTCTTCCCAACTGGGAGTTGTTCGAGTTGGGTTTAGCTACATTAGGTTCCCGGGTACTAGCGTACAGAGCTGCTAGCACGGTGTGGTAGATTACTGGCGACGTAACCGAGACAATCGACAGTCTTCCCAACTGGGAGTTGTTCGAGTTGGGTTGTGCTACACTTGGTTCCCGGGTACTAGCGTACAGAGCTGCTAGCATGGTGTGGTAGATTACTGGCGACGTAACCGAGACAATCGACAGTCTTCCCGACTGGGAGTTGTACGAGTTGGGTTTAGCTACACTAGGTTCCCGGGTACTAGCGTACAGAGCTGCTAGCACGGTGTGGTAGATTACTGGTGACGTAACTGAGACAATCGACAGTCTTCCCGACTGGGAGTTGTTCGAGTTGGGTTGTGCTAAACTAGGTTCCCAGGTACCAGCGTACAGAGCTGTAGCACGGTGTGGTAGATTACTGGCGACGTAACCGAGACAATCGACAGTCTTCCCGACTGGGAGTTGTTCGAGTTGGGTTTAGCTACACTAGGTTCCCGGGTACTAGCGTACAGAGCTGCTAGCATGGTGTGGTAGATTACTGGCGACGTAACCGAGACAATCGACAGTCTTCCCAACTGGGAGTTGTTCGAGTTGGGTTTAACTACACTAGGTTCCCGGGTACTAGCGTACAGAGCTGCTAGCACGGTGTGGTAGATTACTGGCGACGTAACCGAGACCATCGACAGTCTTCCCGACTGGGAGTTGTTCGAGTTGGGTTGTGCTACACTAGGTTCCCGGGTACTAGCGTACAGAGCTGCTAGCACGGTGTGGTAGATTACTGGCGACGTAACCGAGACAATCGACAGTCTTCCCGACTGGGAGTTGTTCGAGTTGGGTTGTGCTACACTAGGTTCCCGGGTACTAGCGTACAGAGCTGCTAGCATGGTGTGGTAGATTACTGGTGACGTAACCGAGACAATCGACAGTCTTCCCGACTGGGAGTTGTTCGAGTTGGGTTGTGCTACACTAGGTTCCCGGGTACTAGCGTACAGAGCTGCTAGCACGGTGTGGTAGATTACTGGCGACGTAACCGAGACAATCGACAGTCTTCCCGACTGGGAGTTGTTCGAGTTGGGTTGTGCTACACTAGGTTCCCGGGTACTAGCGTACAGAGCTGCTAGCACGGTGTGGTAGATTACTGGCGACGTAACCGAGACAATCGACAGTCTTCCCGACTGGGAGTTGTTCCAGTTGGGTTGTGCTACACTAGGTTCCCGGGTACTAGCCTACAGAGCTGCTAGCCCGGTGTGGTAGATTACTGGTGACGTAACCGAGACAATCGACAGTCTTCCCGACTGGGAGTTGTTCGAGTGGGGTTGTGCTACACTAGGTTCCCGGGTACTAGCGTACAGAGCTGCTAGCATGGTGTGGTAGATTACTGGCGACGTAACCGAGACAATCGACAGTCTTCCCAACTGGGAGTTGTTCGAGTTGGGTTGTGCTACACTAGGTTCCCGGGTACTAGCGTACAGAGCTGCTAGCATGGTGTGGTAGATTACTGGTGACGTAACCGAGACAATCGACAGTCTTCCCGACTGGGAGTTGTTCGAGTTGGGTTTAGCTACACTAGGTTCCCGGGTACTAGCGTACAGAGCTGCTAGCACGGTGTGGTAGATTACTGGTGACGTAACCGAGACAATCGACAGTCTTCCCGACTGGGAGTTGTTCGAGTTGGGTTTAGCTACACTAGGCTCCCGGGTACTAGCGTACAGAGCTGCTAGCACGGTGTGGTAGATTACTGGCGACGTAACCGAGACAATCGACAGTCTTCCCGACTGGGAGTTGTTCGAGTTGGGTTTAGCTACATTAGGTTCCCGGGTACTAGCGTACAGAGCTGCTAGCACGGTGTGGTAGATTACTGGTGACGTAACCGAGACAATCGACAGTCTTCCAGACTGGGAGTTGTTCGTGTTGGGTTGTACTACACTAGGTTCCCGGGTACTAGCCTACAGAGCTGCTAGCACGGTGTGGTAGATTACTGGCGACGTAACCGAGACAGTAGACAGTCTTCCCGACTGGGAGTTGTTCGAGTTGGGTTTAGCTACACTAGGTTCCCGAATACTAGCGTACAGAGCTGCTAGCACGGTGTGGTAGATTACTGGTGACGTAACTGAGACAATCGACAGTTTTCCCAACTGGGAGTTGTACGAGTTGGGTTTAGCTACATTAGGTTCCCGGGTACTAGCGTACAGAGCTGCTAGCACGGTGTGGTAGATTACTGGTGACGTAACCGAGACAATCGACAGTCTACCCGACTGGGAGTTGTTCGAGTTGTGTTGTACTACACTAGGTTCCGGGTACTAGCCTACAGAGCTGCTAGCACGGTGTGGTAGATTACTGGTGACGTAACCGAGACAATCGACAGTCTACCCGACTGGGAGTTGTTCGAGTTGTGTTGTACTACACTAGGTTCCCGGGTACTAGCGTACAGAGCTGCTAGCACGTTGTGGTAGATTACTGGTGACGTAACCGAGACAATCGACAGTCTACCCGACTGGGAGTTGTTCGAGTTGGGTTGTACTACACTAGGTTCCCGGGTACTAGCCTACAGAGCTGCTAGCACGGTGTGGTAGATTACTGGCGACGTAACCGAGACAATCGACAGTCTTCCCGACTGGGAGTGGTTCGAGTTGGGTTGTGCTACACTAGGTTCCCGGGTACTAGCGTACAGAGCTGCTAGCACGGTGTGGTAGATTACTGGTGACGTAACCGAGACAATCGACAGTCTTCCCGACTGGGAGTGGTTCGAGTTGTGTTGTACTACACTAGGTTCCCGGGTATTAGCGTACAGAGCTGCTAGCACGGTGTGGTAGATTACTGGCGACGTAACCGAGACAATCGACAGTCTTCCCGACTGGGAGTGGTTCGAGTTGGGTTGTGCTACACTAGGTTCCCGGGTACTAGCGTACAGAGCTGCTAGCATGGTGTGGTAGATTACTGGTGACGTAACCGAGACAATCGACAGTCTTCCCAACTGGGAGTTGTTCGAGTTGTGTTGTACTACACTAGGTTCCCGGGTACTAGCCTACAGAGCTGCTAGCATGGTGTGGTAGATTACTGGCGACGTAACCGAGACAATCGACAGTCTTCCCGACTGGGAGTTGTTCGAGTTGTGTTGTACTACACTAGGTTCCCGGGTACTAGCGTACAGAGCTGCTAGCACGGTGTGGTAGATTACTGGCGACGTAACCGAGACAATCGACAGTCATCCCGACTGGGAGTTTTTCGAGTCGGGTTGTGCTACACTAGGTTCCCGGGTACTAGCGTACAGAGCTGCTAGCATGGTGTGGTAGATTACTGGCGACGTAACCGAGACAATCGACAGTCTTCCCGACTGAGAGTTGTTCGAGTTGTGTTGTACTACACTAGGTTCCCGGGTACTAGCCTACAGAGCTGCTAGCCTGGTGTGGTAGATTACTGGCGACGTAACCGAGACAATCGACAGTCTTCCCGACTGGTAGTTGTTCGAGTTGTGTTGTACTACACTAGGTTCCCGGGTACTAGCGTACAGAGCTGCTAGCACGGTGTGGTAGATTACTGGCGACGTAACCGAGACAATCGACAGTCTTCCCGACTGGGAGTTGTTCGAGTCGGGTTGTACTACACTAGGTTCCCGGGTACTAGCGTAGAGAGCTGCTAGCACGGTGTGGTAGATTACTGGTGACGTAACCGAGACAATCGACAGTCTTCCCGACTAGGAGTTGTTCGAGTCGGGTTGTACTACACTAGGTTCCCGGGTACTAGCGTACAGAGCTGCTAGCACGGTGTGGTAGATGACTGGCGGCGTAACCGAGACAATCGACAGTCTTCCCGACTGGGAGTTGTTCGAGTTGGGTTGTGCTACACTAGGCTCCCGGGTACTAGCGTACAGAGCTACTAGCATGGTGTGGTAGATTACTGGTGACGTAACCGAGACAATCGACAGTCTCCCCGACTAGGAGTTGTTCGAGTCGGGTTGTACTACACTAGGTTCCCGGGTACTAGCGTACAGAGCTGCTAGCACGGTGTGGTAGATTACTGGCGGCGTAACCGAGACAATCGACAGTCTTCCCGACTAGGAGTTGTTCGAGTCGGGTTGTACTACACTAGGTTCCCGGGTACTAGCGTACAGAGCTGCTAGCACGGTGTGGTAGATTGCTGGTGACGTAACCGAGACAATCGACAGTCTTCCCAACTGGGAGTTGTTCGAGTCGGGTTGTACTACACTAGGTTCCCGGGTACTAGTGTACAGAGCTGCTAGCACGGTGTGGTAGATTACTGGTGACGTAACCGAGACAATCGACAGTCTTCCCGACTAGGAGTTGTTCGAGTCGGGTTGTACTACACTAGGTTCCCGGGTACTAGCGTACAGAGCTGCTAGCACGGTGTGGTAGATTACTGGCAACGTAACCGAGACAAGCGACAGTCTTCCCGACTGGGAGTTGTTCGAGTTGGGTTGTGCTACACTAGGCTCCCGGGTACTAGCGTACAGAGCTACTAGCCCGGTGTGGTAGATTACTGGCGGCGTAACCGAGACAATCGACAGTCTTCCCGACTAGGAGTAGTTCGAGTCGGGTTGTACTACACTAGGTTCCCGGGTACTAGCGTACAGAGCTGCTAGCACGGTGTGGTAGATTACTGGCAACGTAACCGAGACAAGCGACAGTCTTCCCGACTAGGAGTTGTTCGAGTCGGGTTGTACTACACTAGGTTCCCGGGTACTAGCGTACAGAGCTACTAGCACGGTGTGGTAGATTACTGGCGGCGTAACCGAGACAATCGACAGTCTTCCCGACTGGGAGTTGTTCGAGTTGGGTTGTGCTACACTAGGCTCCCGGGTACTAGCGTACAGAGCTACTAGCCCGGTGTGGTATATTACTGGCGACGTAACCGAGACAATCGACAGTCTTCCCGACTGGGAGTTGTTCGAGTCGGGTTGTACTACACTAGGTTCCCGGGTACTAGCGTACAGAGCTACTAGCCCGGTGTGGTATATTACTGGCGGCGTAACCGAGACAATCGACAGTCTTCCCGACTGGGAGTTGTTCGAGTTGGGTTGTGCTACACTAGGCTCCCGGGTACTAGCGTACAGAGCTACTAGCCCGGTGTGGTATATTACTGGCGACGTAACCGAGACAATCGACAGTCTTCCCGACTGGGAGTTGTTCGAGTCGGGTTGTACTACACTAGGTTCCCGGGTACTAGCGTACAGAGCTGCTAGCACAGTGTGGTAGATTACTGGCGACGTATCCGAGACAATCGACAGTCTTCCCGACTGGGAGTTGTTCGAGTTGGGTTGTACTACACTAGGTTCCCGGGTACTAGCGTAGAGAGCTACTAGCACGGTGTGGTAGATTACTGGTGACGTAACCGAGACAATCGACAGTCTTCCCGACTGGGAGTTGTTCGAGTCGGTTTGTGCTACACTAGTTTCCGGGGTACTAGCTTACAGAGCTGCTAGCACGGTGTGGTAGATTACTGGTAACGTAACCGAGACAATCGACAGTCTTCCCGAGTGGGAGTTGTTCGAGTTGGGTTATGCAACACTAGGTTCCCGGGTACTAGCGTACAGAGCTGCCAGCACGGTGTGGTAGATTACTGGTGACGTAACTGAGACAAGCGACAGTCTTCCCGACTGGGAGTTGTTCGAGTTGGGTTGTGCTACACTAGGTTCCCGGGTACTAGCGTACAGAGCTGCTAGCACGGTGTGGTAGATTACTGGTGACGTAACCGAGACAATCGACAGTCTTCCCGACTGGGAGTTGTACGAGTTGGGTTTAGCTACACTAGGTTCCCGGGTACTAGCGTACAGAGCTGCTAGCACGGTGTGGTAGATTACTGGTGACGTAACTGAGACAATCGACAGTCTTCCCGACTGGGAGTTGTTCGAGTTGGGTTGTGCTAAACTAGGTTCCCAGGTACTAGCGTACAGAGCTGTAGCACGGTGTGGTAGATTACTGGCGACGTAACCGAGACAATCGACAGTCTTCCCGACTGGGAGTTGTTCGAGTTGGGTTTAGCTACACTAGGTTCCCGGGTACTAGCGTACAGAGCTGCTAGCATGGTGTGGTAGATTACTGGCGACGTAAACGAGACAATCGACAGTCTTCCCAACTGGGAGTTGTTCGAGTTGGGTTTAACTACACTAGGTTCCCGGGTACTAGCGTACAGAGCTGCTAGCACGGTGTGGTAGATTACTGGCGACGTAACCGAGACAATCGACAGTCTTCCCGACTGGGAGTTGTTCGAGTTGGGTTGTGCTACACTAGGTTCCCGGGTACTAGCGTACAGAGCTGCTAGCACGGTGTGGTAGATTACTGGCGACGTAACCGAGACAATCGACAGTCTTCCCGACTGGGAGTTGTTCGAGTTGGGTTGTGCTACACTAGGTTCCCGGGTACCAGCGTACAGAGCTGCTAGCATGGTGTGGTAGATTACTGGTGACGTAACCGAGACAATCGACAGTCTTCCCGACTGGGAGTTGTTCGAGTTGGGTTGTGCTACACTAGGTTCCCGGGTACTAGCGTACAGAGCTGCTAGCACGGTGTGGTAGATTACTGGCGACGTAACCGAGACAATCGACAGTCTTCCCGACTGGGAGTTGTTCGAGTTGGGTTGTGCTACACTAGGTTCCCGGGTACTAGCGTACAGAGCTGCTAGCATGGTGTGGTAGATTACTGGTGACGTAACCGAGACAATCGACAGTCTTCCCGACTGGGAGTTGTTCGAGTTGGGTTGTGCTACACTAGGTTCCCGGGTACTAGCGTACAGAGCTGCTAGCACGGTGTGGTAGATTACTGGCGACGTAACCGAGACAATCGACAGTCTTCCCGACTGGGAGTTGTTCGAGTTGGGTTGTGCTACACTAGGTTCCCGGGTACTAGCGTACAGAGCTGCTAGCACGGTGTGGTAGATTACTGGCGACGTAACCGAGACAATCGACAGTCTTCCCGACTGGGAGTTGTTCGAGTTGGGTTGTGCTACACTAGGTTCCCGGGTACTAGCGTACAGAGCTGCTAGCATGGTGTGGTAGATTACTGGTGACGTAACCGAGACAATCGACAGTCTTCCCGACTGGGAGTTGTTCGAGTTGGGTTTAGCTACACTAGGTTCCCGGGTACTAGCGTACAGAGCTGCTAGCACGGTGTGGTAGATTACTGGTGACGTAACCGAGACAATCGACAGTCTTCCCGACTGGGAGTTGTTCGAGTTGGGTTTAGCTACACTAGGCTCCCGGGTACTAGCGTACAGAGCTGCTAGCACGGTGTGGTAGATTACTGGTGACGTAACCGAGACAGTCGACAGTCTTCCCGACTGGGAGTTGTTCGAGTTGGGTTTAGCTACACTAGGTTCCCGGGTACTAGCGTACAGAGCTGCTAGCACGGTGTGGTAGATTACTGGTGACGTAACCGAGACAATCGACAGTCTTCCAGACTGGGAGTTGTTCGTGTTGGGTTGTGCTACACTAGGTTCCCGGGTACTAGCCTACAGAGCTGCTAGCACGGTGTGGTAGACTACTGGCGACGTAACCGAGACAGTAGACAGTCTTCCCGACTGGGAGTTGTTCGAGTTGGGTTTAGCTACACTAGGTTCCCGGGTACTAGCGTACAGAGCTGCTAGCACGGTGTGGTAGATTACTGGTGACGTAACTGAGACAATCGACAGTTTTCCCAACTGGGAGTTGTACGAGTTGGGTTTAGCTACACTAGGTTCCCGGGTACTAGCGTACAGAGCTGCTAGCACAGTGTGGTAGATTACTGGTGACGTAACCGAGACAATCGACAGTCTTCCCGACTGGGAGTTGTTCGAGTTGGGTTTAGCTACACTAGGCTCCCGGGTACTAGCGTACAGAGCTGCTAGCACGGTGTGGTAGATTACTGGTGACGTAACCGAGACAATCGACAGTCTTCCCGACTGGGAGTTGTTCGAGTTGGGTTTAGCCACACTAGGTTCCCGGGTACTAGCGTACAGAGCTGCTAGCACGGTGTGGTAGATTACTGGTGACGTAACCGAGACAATCGACTGTCTTCCCGACTGGGAGTTGTTCGAGTTGGGTTTAGCTACATTAGGTTCCCGGGTACTAGCGTACAGAGCTGCTAGCACGGTGTGGTAGATTACTGGTGACGTAACCGAAACAGTCGACAGTCTTCCCGACTGGGAGTTGTTCGAGTTGGGTTGTGCTACACTAGGCTCCCGGGTACTAGCCTACAGAGCTGCTAGCACGGTGTGGTAGATTACTGACGACGTAACCGAGACAATCGACAGTCTTCCCGAATGGGAGTTGTTCGAGTTGGGTTTAGCTACACTAGGTTCCCGGGTACTAGCGTACAGAGCTGCTAGCACAGTGTGGTAGATTACTGGTGACGTAACCGAGACAATCGACAGTCTTCCCGACTGGGAGTTGTTCGAGTTGGGTCGTGCTACACTAGGTTCCCGGGTACTAGCGTACAGAGCTACTAGCCCGGTGTGGTAGATTACTGGTGACGTAACCGAAACAGTCGACAGTCTTCCCGACTGGGAGTTGTTCGAGTTGGGTTTAGCTACATTAGGTTCCCGGGTACTAGCGTACAGAGCTGCTAGCACGGTGTGGTAGATTACTGGTGACGTAACCGAAATAGTCGACAGTCTTCCCGACTGGGAGTTGTTCGAGTTGGGTTGTGCTACACTAGGCTCCCGTGTACTAGCGTACAGAGCTGCTAGCACAGTGTGGTAGATTACTGGTGACGTAACCGAAACAGTCGACAGTCTTCCCGACTGGGAGTTGTTCGATTTGGGTTGTGCTACACTAGGCTCCCGGGTACTAGCGTACAGAGCTGCTAGCACGGTGTGGTAGATTACTGGTGACGTAACCGAAACAGTCGACAGTCTTCCCGACTGGGAGTTGTTCGAGTTGGGTTGTGCTACACTAGGTTCCCGGGTACTAGCGTACAGAGCTGCTAGCATGGTGTGGTAGATTACTGGTGACGTAACCGAGACAATCGACAGTCTTCCCGACTGGGAGTGGTTCGAGTTGGGTTGTGCTACACTAGGTTCCCGGGTACTAGCGTACAGAGCTGCTAGCATGGTGTGGTAGATTACTGGTGACGTAACCGAGACAATCGACAGTCTTCCCGACTGGGAGTTGTTCGAGTTGGGTTGTGCTACACTAGGTTCCCGGGTACTAGCGTACAGAGCTGCTAGCATGGTGTGGTAGATTACTGGTGACGTAACCGAGACAATCGACAGTCTTCCCGACTGGGAGTGGTTCGAGTTGGGTTGTGCTACACTAGATTCCCGGGTACTAGCGTACAGAGCTGCTAGCATGGTGTGGTAGATTACTGGCGACGTAACCGAGACAATCGACAGTCTTCCCGACTGGGAGTTGTTCGAGTTGGGTTGTGCTACACTAGGTTCCCGGGTACTAGCGTACAGAGCTGCTAGCATGGTGTGGTAGATTACTGGTGACGTAACCGAGACAATCGACAGTCTTCCCGACTGGGAGTGGTTCGAGTCGGGTTGTACTACACTAGGTTCCCGGGTACTAGCGTACAGAGCGGCTAGCATGGTGTGGTAGATTACTGGTAACGTAACCGAGACAATCGACAGTCTTTCCGACTGGGAGTTGTTCGAGTTGGGTTTAGCTACACTAGGTTCCCGGGTACTAGCGTACAGAGCTGCTAGCATGGTGTGGTAGATTACTGGTGACGTAACCGAGACAATCGACAGTCTTCCCGACTGGGAGTTGTTCGAGTTGGGTTGTGCTACACTAGGCTCCCGGGTACTAGCGTACAGAGCTGCTAGCACGGTGTGGTAGATTACTGGTGACGTAACCGAGACAATCGACAGTCTTTCCGACTGGGAGTTGTTCGAGTTGGGTTTAGCTACACTAGGTTCCCGGGTACTAGCGTACAGAGCTGCTAGCACAGTGTGGTAGATTACTGGCGGCGTAACCGAGACAATCGACAGTCTTCCCAACTGGGAGTGGTTCGAGTTGGTTTTAGCTACATTAGGTTCCCGGGTACTAGCGTACAGAGCTGCTAGCACAGTGTGGTAGATTACTGGCGGCGTAACCGAGACAATCGACAGTCTTCCCAACTGGGAGTGGTTCGAGTTGGGTTTAGCTACACTAGGTTCCCGGGTACTAGCGTACAGAGCTGCTAGCACAGTGTGGTAGATTACTGGCGGCGTAACCGAGACAATCGACAGTCTTCCCAACTGGGAGTGGTTCGAGTTGGTTTTAGCTACATTAGGTTCCCGGGTACTAGCGTACAGAGCTGCTAGCACAGTGTGGTAGATTACTGGCGGCGTAACCGAGACAATCGACAGTCTTCCCAACTGGGAGTGGTTCGAGTTGGTTTTAGCTACATTAGGTTCCCGGGTACTAGCGTACAGAGCTGCTAGCACAGTGTGGTAGATTACTGGTGACGTAACTGAGACAATCGACAGTCTTCCCGACTGGGAGTTGTTCGAGTTGGTTTTAGCTACACTAGGCTCCCGGGTGCTAGCCTACAGAGCTGCTAGCATGGTGTGGTAGATTACTGGTGACGTAACTGAGACAATCGACAGTCTTCCCGACTGGGAGTTGTTCAAGTTGGGTTTTGCTACACTAGGTTCCCGGGTACTAGCGTACAGAGCTGCTAGCCCGGTGTGGTAGATTACTGGTGACGTAACTGAGACAATCGACAGTCTTCCCGACTGGGAGTTGTTCGAGTTGGGTTTAGCTACATTAGGTTCCCGGGTACTAGCGTACAGAGCTGCTAGCATGGTGTGGTAGATTACTGGTGACGTAACCGAGACAATCGACAGTCTTCCCAACTGGGAGTTGTTCGAGTTGGGTTGTGCTACACTAGGTTCCCAGGTACTAGCGTACAGAGCTGCTAGCACGGTGAGGTAGATTACTGGCGACGTAACCGAGACAATCGACAGTCTTCCCGACTGGGAGTTGTTCGAGTTGTGTTGTACTACACTAGGTTCCCGGGTACTAGCCTACAGAGCTGCTAGCATGGTGTGGTAGATTACTGGTGACGTAACCGAGACAATCGACAGTCTTCCCGACTGGGAGTTGTTCGAGTTGGGTTGTGCTACACTAGGTTCCCGGGTACTAGCGTACATAGCTGCTAGCACGGTGTGGTAGATTACTGGCGACGTAACCGAGACAATCGACAGTCTTCCCGACTGGGAGTTGTTCGAGTCGGGTTGTGCTACACTAGGGTCCCGGGTACTAGCGTACAGAGCTGCTAGCATGGTGTGGTAGATTACTGGTGACGTAACCGAGACAATCGACAGTCTTCCCGACTGGGAGTTGTTCGAGTTGTGTTGTACTACACTAGGTTCCCGGGTACTAGCCTACAGAGCTGCTAGCCCGGTGTGGTAGATTACTGGCGACGTAACCGAGACAATCGACAGTCTTCCCGACTGGGAGTTGTTCGAGTTGTGTTGTACTACACTAGGTTCCCGGGTACTAGCGTACAGAGCTGCTAGCACGGTGTGGTAGATTACTGGTGACGTAACTGAGACAATCGACAGTCTTCCCGAGTGGGAGTTGTTCGAGTTGGGTTGTGCTACACTAGGTTCCCGGGTACTAGCGTACAGAGCTGCTAGCACGGTGTGGTAGATTACTGGCGGCGTAACCGAGACAATCGACAGTCTTCCCGACTGGGAGTTGTTCGAGTCGGGTTGTACTACACTAGGTTCCCGGGTACTAGCGTACAGAGCTGCTAGCACGGTGTGGTAGATTACTGGCGGCGTAACCGAGACAATCGACAGTCTTCCCGACTGGGAGTTGTTCGAGTTGTGTTGTGCTACACTAGGTTCCCGGGTACTAGCGTACAGAGCTGCTAGCACGGTGTGGTAGATTACTGGCGGCGTAACCGAGACAATCGACAGTCTTCCCGACTGGGAGTTGTTCGAGTCGGGTTGTACTACACTAGGTTCCCGGGTACTAGCGTACAGAGCTGCTAGCACGGTGTGGTAGATTACTGGCGGCGTAACCGAGACAATCGACAGTCTTCCCGACTGGGAGTTGTTCGAGTTGTGTTTAGCTACACTAGGTTCCCGGGTACTAGCGTACAGAGCTGCTAGCACGGTGTAGTAGATTACTGGCAGCGTAACCGAGACAATCGACAGTCTTCCCAACTGGGAGTTGTACGAGTTGGGTTTAGCTACACTAGGTTCCCGGGTACTAGCGTACAGAGCTGCTAGCACGGTGTGGTAGATTACTGGTGACGTAACCGAGACAATCGACAGTCTTCCCGAGTGGGAGTTGTTCGAGTCGGGTTGTACTACACTAGGTTCCCGGGTACTAGCGTACAGAGCTGCTAGCACGGTGTGGTAGATTACTGGCGGCGTAACCGAGACAATCGACAGTCTTCCCAACTGGGAGTTGTACGAGTTGGGTTTAGCTACACTAGGTTCCGGGTACTAGCGTACAGAGCTGCTAGCACGGTGTGGTAGATTACTGGTGACGTAACCGAGACAATCGACAGTCTTCCCGACTAGGAGTTGTTCGAGTCGGGTTGTACTACACTAGGTTCCCGGGTACTAGCGTACAGAGCTGCTAGCACGGTGTGGTAGATTACTGGCGGCGTAACCGAGACAATCGACAGTCTTCCCGACTGGGAGTTGTTCGAGTTGGGTTGTGCTACACTAGGCTCCCGGGTACTAGCGTACAGAGCTACTAGCCCGGTGTGGTATATTACTGGCGACGTAACCGAGACAATCGACAGTCTTCCCGACTGGGAGTTGTTCGAGTCGGGTTGTACTACACTAGGTTCCCGGGTACTAGCGTACAGAGCTACTAGCCCGGTGTGGTATATTACTGGCGGCGTAACCGAGACAATCGACAGTCTTCCAGACTGGGAGTTTTTCGAGTTGGGTTGTGCTACACTAGGCTCCCGGGTACTAGCGTACAGAGCTACTAGCCCGGTGTGGTATATTACTGGCGACGTAACCGAGACAATCGACAGTCTTCCCGACTGGGAGTTGTTCGAGTCGGGTTGTACTACACTAGGTTCCCGGGTACTAGCGTACAGAGCTGCTAGCACGGTGTGGTAGATTACTGGCGACGTAACCGAGACAATCGACAGTCTTCCCGACTGGGAGTTGTTCGAGTTGGGTTGTACTACACTAGGTTCCCAGGTACTAGCGTACAGAGCTGCTAGCACGGTGTGGTAGATTACTGGTGACGTAACCGAGACAATCGACAGTCTTCCCGACTGGGAGTTGTTCGAGTCGGTTTGTGCTACACTAGGTTCCGGGGTACTAGCGTACAGAGCTGCTAGCACGGTGTGGTAGATTACTGGTAACGTAACCGAGACAATCGACAGTCTTCCCGAGTGGGAGTTGTTCGAGTTGGGTTGTGCTACACTAGGTTCCCGGGTACTAGCGTACAGAGCTGCTAGCACGGTGTGGTAGATTACTGGTGACGTAACCGAGACAATCGACAGTCTTCCCAACTGGGAGTTGTTCGAGTTGGGTTGTGCTACACTAGGTTCCCGGGTACTAGCGTACAGTGCTGCTAGCATGATGTGGTAGATTACTGGTGTCGTAACCGAGACAATCGACAGTCTTCCCGACTGGGAGTTGTTCGAGTTGTGTTGTACTACATTAGGTTCCCGGCTACTAGCCTACAGAGCTGCTAGCACGGTGTGGTAGATTACTGGTGTCGTAACCGAGACAATCGACAGTCTTCCCGACTGGGAGTTGTTCGAGTTGTGTTGTACTACATTAGGTTCCCGGGTACTAGCCTACAGAGCTGCTAGCACGGTGTGGTAGATTACTGGTGTCGTAACCGAGACAATCGACAGTCTTCCCGACTGGGAGTTGTTCGAGTTGTGTTGTACTACATTAGGTTCCCGGGTACTAGCCTACAGAGCTGCTAGCATGGTGTGGTAGATTACTGGTGTCGTAACCGAGACAATCGACAGTCTTCCCGACTGGGAGTTGTTCGAGTTGTGTTGTACTACATTAGGTTCCCGGGTACTAGCCTACAGAGCTGCTAGCACGGTGTGGTAGATTACTGGTGACGTAACCGAGACAATCGACAGTCTTCCCGACTGGGAGTTGTTCGAGTCGGTTTGTGCTACACTAGGTTCCGGGGTACTAGCGTACAGAGCTGCTAGCACGGTGTGGTAGATTACTGGTAACGTAACCGAGACAATCGACAGTCTTCCCGAGTGGGAGTTGTTCGAGTTGGGTTGTGCTACACTAGGTTCCCGGGTACTAGCGTACAGAGCTGCTAGCACGGTGTGGTAGATTACTGGTGACGTAACCGAGACAATCGACAGTCTTCCCAACTGGGAGTTGTTCGAGTTGGGTTGTGCTACACTAGGTTCCCGGGTACTAGCGTACAGAGCTGCTAGCATGGTGTGGTAGATTACTGGTGTCGTAACCGAGACAATCGACAGTCTTCCCGACTGGGAGTTGTTCGAGTTGTGTTGTACTACATTAGGTTCCCGGGTACTAGCCTACAGAGCTGCTAGCACGGTGTGGTAGATTACTGGTGACGTAACCGAGACAATCGACAGTCTTCCCGACTGGGAGTTGTTCGAGTTGGGTTTAGCTACACTAGGCTCCCGGGTACTAGCGTACAGGGCTGCTAGCACGGTGTGGTAGATTACTGGTGACGTAACCGAGACAATCGACAGTCTTCCCGACTGGGAGTTGTTCGAGTTGGGTTTAGCTACACTAGGTTCCCGGGTACTAGCGTACAGAGCTGCTAGCACGGTGTGGTAGATTACTGGCGACGTAACCGAGACAGTAGACAGTCTTCCCGACTGGGAGTTGTTCGAGTTGGGTTTAGCTACACTAGGTTCCCGGGTACTAGCGTACAGAGCTGCTAGCACGGTGTGGTAGATTACTGGTGACGTAACTGAGACAATCGACAGTTTTCCCAACTGGGAGTTGTTCGAGTCGGGTTGTGCTACACTAGGTTCCCGGGTACTAGCGTACAGAGCTGCTAGCATGGTGTGGTAGATTACTGGTGACGTAACCGAGACAATCGACAGTCTTCCCGACTGGGAGTTGTTCGAGTTGGGTTTAGCTACACTAGGCTCCCGGGTACTAGCGTACAGAGCTGCTAGCACGGTGTGGTAGATTACTGGTGACGTAACCGAGACAATCGACAGTCTTCCCGACTGGGAGTTGTTCGAGTTGGGTTTAGCTACACTAGGTTCCCGGGTACTAGCGTACAGAGCTGCTAGCATGGTGTGGTAGATTACTGGTGACGTAACCGAGACAATCGACAGTCTTTCCGACTGGGAGTTGTTCGAGTTGGGTTTAGCTACACTAGGCTCCCGGGTACTAGCATACAGAGCTGCTAGCACGGTGTGGTAGATTACTGGTGACGTAACCGAGACAATCGACAGTCTTCCCGACTGGGAGTTGTTCGAGTTGTGTTGTTCTACACTAGGTTCCCGGGTACTAGCGTACAGAGCTGCTAGCATGGTGTGGTAGATTACTGGTGACGTAACCGAGACAATCGACAGTCTTCCCGACTGGGAGTTGTTCGAGTTGGGTTTAGCTACACTAGGTTCCCGGGTACTAGCGTACAGAGCTACTAGCACGGTGTGGTAGATTACTGGTGACGTAACCGAGTAATCGACAGTCTTCCCGACTGGGAGTTGTTCGAGTTGGGTTTAGCTACACTAGGTTCCCGGGTACTAGCGTACAGAGCTGCTAGCACAGTGTGGTAGATTACTGGCGGCGTAACCGAGACAATAGACAGTCTTCCCAACTGGGAGTTGTTCGAGTTGGTTTTAGCTACACTAGGTTCCCGGGTACTAGCGTACAGAGCTGCTAGCACGGTGTGGTAGATTACTGGTGACGTAACCGAGACAATCGACAGTCATCCCAACTGGGAGTTGTACGAGTTGGTTTTAACTACACTAGGTTCCCGGGTACTAGCGTACAGAGCTGCTAGCACGGTGTGGTAGATTACTGGTGACGTAACCGAGACAATAGACAGTCTTACCAACTGGGAGTTGTTCGAGTTGGTTTTAACTACACTAGGTTCCCGGGTACTAGCGTACAGAGCTGCTAGCACGGTGTGGTAGATTACTGGTGACGTAACCGAGACAATCGACAGTCATCCCAACTGGGAGTTGTACGAGTTGGGTTTAGCTACACTAGGCTCCCGGGTACTAGCGTACAGAGCTACTAGCACGGTGAGGTAGATTACTGGTGACGTAACCGAGACAATTGACAGTCTTCCCAACTGGGAGTTGTTCGAGTTGGGTTTAGCTACACTAGGCTCCCGGGTACTAGCGTACAGAGCTACTAGCACGGTGTGGTAGAATACTGGCGACGTAACCGAGACAATCGACCGTCTTCCCAACTGGGAGTTGTTCGAGTTGGGTTTAGCTACACTAGGCTCCCGGGTACTAGCGTACAGAGCTACTAGCACGGTGTGGTAGATTACTGGTGACGTAACCGAGACAATCGACAGTCTTCCCGACTGGGAGTTGTTCCAGTTGGGTTTAGCTACACTAGGTTCCCGGGTACTAGCGTACAGAGCTGCTAGCATGGTGTGGTAGATTACTGGTGACGTAACCGAGACAATTGACAGTCTTCCCAACTGGGAGTTGTTCGAGTTGGGTTGTGCTACACTAGGTTCCCGGGTACTAGCGTACAGAGCTGCTAGCATGGTGTGGTAGATTACTGGTGACGTAACCGAGACAATCGACAGTCTTCCCAACTGGGAGTGGTTCGAGTTGGGTTTAGCTACACTAGGTTCCCGGGTACTAGCGTACAGAGCTGCTAGCACGGTGTGGTAGATTACTGGCGACGTTACCGAGACAATCGACAGTCTTCCAGACTGGGAGTTGTTCGAGTTGGGTTTAGCTACACTAGGCTGCCGGGTACTAGCGTACAGAGCTGCTAGCACGGTGTGGTAGATTACTGGTGACGTAACCGAGACAATCGACAGTCTTCCCAACTGGGAGTGGTTCGAGTTGGGTTTAGCTACACTAGGTTCCCGGGTACTAGCGTACAGAGCTGCTAGCACGGTGTGGTAGATTACTGGCGGCGTAACCGAGACAATCGACAGTCTTCCCAACTGGGAGTGGTTCGAGTTGGTTTTAGCTACATTAGGTTCCCGGGTACTAGCGTACAGAGCTGCTAGCACAGTGTGGTAGATTACTGGCGGCGTAACCGAGACAATCGACAGTCTTCCCGACTGGGAGTTGTTCGAGTTGGGTTTAGCTGCACTAGGTTCCCGGGTACTAGCATACAGAGCTGCTAGCACGGTGTGGTAGATTACTGGTGACGTAACCGAAACAATCGACAGTCTTCCCGACTGGGGGTTGTTCGAGTTGGGTTTAGCTACACTAGGTTCCCGGGTACTAGCGTACAGAGCTGCTAGCATGGTGTGGTATATTACTGGTGACGTAACCGAAACAATCGACAGTCTTCCCGACTGGGAGTTGTTCGAGTTGGGTTTAGCTACACTAGGCTCCCGGGTACTAGCCTACAGAGCTGCTAGCACGGTGTGGTAGATTACTGGCGACGTAACTGAGACAATCGACAGTCTTCCCGACTGGGAGTTGTTCGAGTTGGGTTTAGCTACACTAGGCTCCCGGGTACTAGCGTACAGAGCTGCTAGCACGGTGTGGTAGATTACTGGCGACGTAACCGAGACAATCGACAGTCTTCCCGACTGGGAGTTGTTCGAGTTGGGTTTAGCTACACTAGGTTCCCGGGTACTAGCATACAGAGCTGCTAGCACGGTGTGGTAGATTACTGGTGACGTAACCGAGACAATCGACAGTCTTCCCGACTGGGAGTTGTTCGAGTTGGGTTTAGCTACACTAGGTTCCCGGGTACTAGCATACAGAGCTGCTAGCACGGTGTGGTAGATTACTGGTGACGTAACCGAAACAATCGACAGTCTTCCCGCCTGGGAGTTGTTCGAGTTGGGTTTAGCTACACTAGGTTCCCGGGTACTAGCGTACAGAGCTGCTAGCACGGTGTGGTAGATTACTGGCGACGTAACTGAGACAATCGACAGTCTTCCCGTCTTGGAGTTGTCCGAGTTGGGTTGTGGTACTAGCGTACAGAGCTGCTAGCACGGTGTGGTAGATTACTGGTGACGTAACCGAGACAATCGACAGTCTTCCCGACTGGGAGTTGTTCGAGTTGGGTTTAGCTACACTAGGTTCCCGGGTACTAGCATACAGAGCTGCTAGCACGGTGTGGTAGATTACTGGTGACGTAACCGAGACAATCGACAGTCTTCCCGACTGGGAGTTGTTCGAGTTGGGTTTAGCTACACTAGGTTCCCGGGTACTAGCATACAGATCTGCTAGCACGGTGTGGTAGATTACTGGTGACGTAACCGAAACAATCGACAGTCTTCCCGCCTGGGAGTTGTTCGAGTTGGGTTTAGCTACACTAGGTTCCCGGGTACTAGCGTACAGAGCTGCTAGCACGGTGTGGTAGATTACTGGCGACGTAACTGAGACAATCGACAGTCTTCCCGTCTTGGAGTTGTCCGAGTTGGCTTGTGCTACACTAGGTTCCCGGGTACTAGCGTACAGAGCTGCTAGCACGGTGTGGTATATTACTGGTGACGTAACCGAAACAATCGACAGTCTTCCCGACTGGGAGTTGTTCGAGTTGGGTTTAGCTATACTAGGTTCCCGGGTACTAGCATACAGAGCTGCTAGCACGGTGTGGTAGATTACTGGTGACGTAACCGAAACAATCGACAGTCTTCCCGACTGGGAGTTGTTCGAGTTGGGTTTAGCTACACTAGGTTCCCGGGTACTAGCGTACAGAGCTGCTAGCACGGTGTGGTAGATTACTGGCGACGTAACTGAGACAATCGACAGTCTTCCCGTCTTGGAGTTGTCCGAGTTGGGTTGTGCTACACTAGGTTCCCGGGTACTAGCCTACAGAGCTACTAGCACGGTGTGGTAGATTACTGGTGACGTAACCGAGACAATCGACAGTCTTCCGACTGGGATGTGGGGGGGCCCTTGAGGGCGACGTACTTTGTAGAGGACATACGTCAGAAAGCTACCTCGAATCAACAGAAGCAAGCAGGGCCCTAGTAAACATCAGGGAATAGAGGAAATGAGAAATCGACTTCGACTTGTACACCTCACCGGCGATGACGGACGACAGATGGGCTAGAGACTGCAATACACGGCGCCACGTCACAACACGGCTCTCCATAATATATATGTGAACAAGGAGTTCCGCAAGATAGATGAAGACTGGAAATGTGTTATGTAGTAGATATTACATCATAACATGCACGAAAAGAACCAGGACTATAGCAATGACTGAAATGTCAAATATGAGTGTACATTACTGTATAATTAATTAATATGTTCTACTGGAAGGAGCCCCGGTGTGCGCCTTTTGGGGACAGCTTTGGCAGCTCCCGGGAAAGAGAGGGGTCGAGATTTCCTCGCCCCTACATACATAGATACTCCGTACTATTTGTGTGTGTGTGTGTGTGTGTGTGTGTGTGTGGTGTGTGTGTGTGTGTGTGTGTGTGTGTGTGTGTGTGTGTGTGTGTGTGTGTGTGTGTGTGTGTGTAATTTACGTCCTCCAACGTTAAGTCATATCGGACAATGAATGCAATGATTCTCAAATGTGTCCATGGTCCATGGAGCTTAGAGCTACCTGACATTCGTCTGTCAGGATGAGGGAAAACGCCGGAAAAGCCTTATCCAGTAACTCACCCTGACCGAGATTCGAACTCGGGACCTCTTGAGCGTGAGGCAGACACGCTACCGAACCGGGCAGTACGTAATATAGGGTAATTTATACAAGAAAGTTCAAAACCACGAGTTGCATTAGTACATACTATTTCACGAATAAAACAAATTGTTAAAATTAATAAAACAGGTTATTTGATTCCCTAAGTCACATAGATCTACATTATCACAGGAATGATACTTAACCTCACAAGTCATGACGTACAAGATTAATAGTTCTTACGTTGGTTAAAGCATCTTTGGTCTTTAGGTCGTCAGCTGGTGCTGATTGTAAGAAAATAGTAAAGTAATAAAATAACAGAACCTCCTCATGTGATCGTTATACATTGTTGAGCGATAATTGTGTAGGGTATATTGTTACCGATTTATCCCCGACCGGAATCAAACCAAAGACCTGCGGGTATAATGTTAGTACTCTAACCAATCACAGGCAGGCAATGTAGTTATTGATGTCTGGTAAAACAAGTGAGTGCGGTTATGGAGCGGGTCGCCAATAATTCTAGGAAAGCCACAATGCACGTCTGCATTTGTTAACCTCGTACATTCCTTCCTGACATTGGACAGTCGGGTCGTGGGAGGCGTGGTGGGGAAATAAAGTCGGTGGTCCCCAGACTTTCACACCCAATATACAGCCACAGCAGGTAAACTCTGCATGGCGAATTGATCTATTGATGGAAACAATCATTTGTAGAAATTGTAGAAACTGAGTCGATTAAAAGAACCAGGAAATCCTTACCATCCAAATTACGTTTATATGGGCAATTTTTTTCAATTTACTTTTTATTTTCTCAAAAATGGCTATAATAATTTTTATTAAACTGTCATATGTTTATATTTCCATAAGAAATGAAATGTTTAACTTGAATTTTCTGGAAATAGAGAAAATTGTACTACACAACAGATTAGATGTTGTCTATTGTATGTTTTAACAAATACATTAACACTTGCAATTGTTGGACTAATTCTGAAATAGGAAGTCGTTTGCTTCTTTGTTATGTTGTAGACGGCGTTGTAGTGGGAAGCCCTGAAACAGGCCACACCCTGCATCTCAATGTCAGGAGCACCACGCAGTAACCTGTGTTGAAGGTCAAGCCGACCCAACCCAACCCCGCGGCAGCCAACCAATACACTTGTCAAACTGCAAACACTTATTCATCTAGAAATACAGTAAAACCTCGCTAACACGGACACTTAACGTTGAAAGGGTAGAGCCAGACTAAAAAATTCAATGCTATAGCCGGGATTTGAATCACGGAGCTTCTGATATCCGTCCAGCCGCTCTTAACCATTGAGCTATTATGGCCAACATGCCGATAGACACTAAATTCTCCAAATGACTCGTGTATCTCCCGGTAAACCACCAAAAATTCTCTTAAACACACGAGACAACTACCTTAATGCCGACTTACTGTGCTGTAAGTGCTCATACTGCGTCTTACAGACGGCTAGTGTGAAAGAACAATTCTGCTCATTAGCGTAGTAAATGAAGACTTTATTTACAGATGATGAACATTATTCAAATTCTCTTTCAGCTCATTGCAGTCACCCAAACTGCTTAGGACCAGGTTGGTATATGTGTGACTTGCCAGAAAACAAGATTGAAGAAGAAGAAGAAGAAGAAGAAAGAAGAAGAAGAAGAAGAAGAAGAAGAAGAAGAAGAAGAAGAAGAAGAAGAAGAAGAAGAAGAAGAAAGAAGAAGAAGAAGAAGAAGAAGAAGAAGAAGATGAAGAAGAAGAAGAAGAAGAAGAAGAAGAAGAAGAAGAAGAAGAAGAAGAAGAAGAAGAAGAAGAAGAAGAAGAAGAAGAAGAAGAAGAAGAAGAAGAAGAAGAAGAAGAAGAAGAAGAAGAAAGAAGAAGAAGACGAAGAAGAAGAAGAAGAAGAAGAAGAAGAAGAAGAAGAAGAAGAAGAAGAAGAAGAAGAAGAAGAAGAAGAAGAAGAAGAAGAAGAAGAAGAAGAAGAAGAAGAAGAAGAAGAGAAGAAGAAGAAGAAGAAGAAGAAGAAGAGAGAAGAAGAAGAAGAAGAAGAAGAAGAAGAAGAAGAAGAAGAAGAAGAAGAAGAAGAAGAAGAAGAAGAAGAAGAAGAAGAAGAAGAAGAAGAAGAAGAAGAAGAAGAAGAAGAAGAAGAAGAAGAAGAAGAAGAAGAAGAAGAAGAATAACAATAAGTGTGCAAGAAGACTTTTAGACATTTTTAAAAATATCGACGGCCGTTCCTATGTTAGTCCCGCATTCGGGAGGTCCGTGTTCGATTTCCGTGGCCGACCTACGCGACCCATGGGTATTTTCTGGGATTTTCCCGGGTCGCTAGGCGAATGCTGGGTAGGTTAATTACATCCCCCGAATTTCCTGTCCCTCCATTTCATCTCCATTATCATTTCACTTCATCTCTCATCTGGTGGTCTGTTTCAGGGTAGAAGTGTCGGCGGGAGACTCGGCGGTGCGTGGTACGATGATACGCTCTGAGGAAAGCTACTTCCTGCTCCGGTAGGTCGGTTGTCGGTCTGCTCTTCTCTGCTGGGACCATTTCGTGATCGCCAGCCAGGGATCTTTGGGGCTCGGCTGCTGGGCTCGTTGCCGTCCCGCTGTAGGTGAGCGAGTTCGTTGTCCTGACCTGTCAGAGGAAGTTTCTATCCAAGTAAACTGTAGAGACCTTTGGGGCTCGGCTGCCGGGCTTGTTGCCGTCCCGCTGTAGGGGAGCGAGTTCGTTGTCCTGACCTGTCGGAGGAAGTCTCTATCCAAGTAAACTGTATGGACCCTGCCCTCTGTACTGTCGTGGCTTGTAGGAGAGCAAGTTCGTTGTCCTGGCCTGTCGGAGGAAGTCTCTATCCAAGTAAACTGTATGGACCCTGCCCTCTGTACTGTCGTGGCTTGTAGGAGAGCGAGTTCGTTGTCCTGGCCTGTCGGAGGAAGTCTCTATCCAAGTAAACTGTATGGACCCTGCCCTCTGTACTGTCGTGGCTTGTAGGAGAGCGAGTTCGTTGTCCTGGCCTGTCGGGGAAGTATCTATCCAAGTAAACTGTATGGACCCTGCCCTCTGTACTGTCGTGGCTCCCTGGGTCGGCCACCCTCTATCTCCTTCGCCTCATTCCTCCTCCTGGGGGTGTCTCCACTTGAGGGCATAGGAACAATGGGCCCAGCATGATGGCCTACATACCGAATCCCCTCCGGAATAAAATCCCAATCCTATGTTAGTGAAAAAGACATTGACAATGACGGAAATTATAAACCAATTACAAAGCAAGACATTATTGTATCATGCAGTGTTACTGAACATGAAAATGAAGAGTATTCAGATTCACAGAGTGTTGATGAACCAGCTGTGGTTATGACTCACATGGTGAGTGACAAACATAAGCAGTAACAAACATAGAGAAATTGATGATTTATTTCGAGAGTCAAGACAAATGAACTCCTAATGTTAAAGCGGATGTGGGATAAGCGATACACTAAACTGAGACAGCAGAAGCTCACTGCCTTTTTTACTACTGACTAGTTTGTAGCTATATTGTGTACAAGCAGTAACAGACACAGAGAAATTGATGATTTATTTCGAGAGTCAAGACAAATGAACTCCTAATGTTAAAGCGGATGTGGGATAAGCGATACACTAAACTGAGACAGCAGAAGCTCACTGCCTTTTTTACTACTGACTAGTTTGTAGCTATATTGTGTACAAGCAGTAACAAACATAGAGAAATTGATGTTTTATTTCGAGAGTCAAGACAAATGAACTCCTAATGTTAAAGCGGATGTGGGATAAGCGATACACTAAACTGAGACAGCAGAAGCTCACTGCCTTTTTTACTACTGACTAGTTTGTAGCTATATTGTGTACAAGCAGTAACAGACACAGAGAAATTGATGATTTATTTCGAGAGTCAAGACAAATGAACTCCTAATGTTAAAGCGGATGTGGGATAAGCGATACACTAAACTGAGACAGCAGAAGCTCACTGCCTTTTTTACTACTGACTAGTTTGTAGCTATATTGTGTACAAGCAGTAACAAACATAGAGAAATTGATGTTTTATTTCGAGAGTCAAGACAAATGAACTCCTAATGTTAAAGCGGATGTGGGATAAGCGATACACTAAACTGAGACAGCAGAAGCTCACTGCCTTTTTTACTACTGACTAGTTTGTAGCTATATTGTGTACAAGCAGTAACAAACATAGAGAAATTGATGTTTTATTTCGAGAGTCAAGACAAATGAACTCCTAATGTTAAAGCGGATGTGGGATAAGCGATACACTAAACTGAGACAGCAGAAGCTCACTGCACTTTTTTACTACTGACTAGTTTGTAGCTATATTGTGTACAAGCAGTAACAAACATAGAGAAATTGATGTTTTATTTCGAGAGTCAAGACAAATGAACTCCTAATGTTAAAGCGGATGTGGGATAAGCGATACACTAAACTGAGACAGCAGAAGCTCACTGCCTTTTTTACTACTGACTAGTTTGTAGCTATATTGTGTACAAGCAGTAACAAACATAGAGAAATTGATGTTTTATTTCGAGAGTCAAGACAAATGAACTCCTAATGTTAAAGCGGATGTGGGATAAGCGATACACTAAACTGAGACAGCAGAAGCTCACTGTCTTTTTTACTACTGACTAGTTTGTAGCTATATTGTGTACAAGCAGTAACAGACACAGAGAAATTGATGATTTATTTCGAGAGTCAAGACAAATGAACTCCTAATGTTAAAGCGGATGTGGGATAAGCGATACACTAAACTGAGACAGCAGAAGCTCACTGCCTTTTTTACTACTGACTAGTTTGTAGCTATATTGTGTACAAGCAGTAACAAACATAGAGAAATTGATGTTTTATTTCGAGAGTCAAGACAAATGAACTCCTAATGTTAAAGCGGATGTGGGATAAGCGATACACTAAACTGAGACAGCAGAAGCTCACTGCCTTTTTTACTACTGACTAGTTTGTAGCTATATTGTGTACAAGCAGTAACAAACATAGAGAAATTGATGTTTTATTTCGAGAGTCAAGACAAATGAACTCCTAATGTTAAAGCGGATGTGGGATAAGCGATACACTAAACTGAGACAGCAGAAGCTCACTGCCTTTTTTACTACTGACTAGTTTGTAGCTATATTGTGTACAAGCAGTAACAAACATAGAGAAATTGATGTTTTATTTCGAGAGTCAAGACAAATGAACTCCTAATGTTAAAGCGGATGTGGGATAAGCGATACACTAAACTGAGACAGCAGAAGCTCACTGCCTTTTTTACTACTGACTAGTTTGTAGCTATATTGTGTACAAGCAGTAACAAACATAGAGAAATTGATGTTTTATTTCGAGAGTCAAGACAAATGAACTCCTAATGTTAAAGCGGATGTGGGATAAGCGATACACTAAACTGAGACAGCAGAAGCTCACTGCCTTTTTTACTACTGACTAGTTTGTAGCTATATTGTGTACAAGCAGTAACAGACACAGAGAAATTGATGCTTTATTTTGAGAGTCAAGCCGAAACATTGCCAAATGGACTTCTAATGTTAAAGCGGATGTGAGATAACTGATACACTAAACTGAGACAGCAGAAGCTCACTGCCTTTTTTACTACTGACTAGTTTGTAGCTATATTGTGTACAAGCAGTAACAAACATAGAGAAATTTATGTTTTATTTCGAGAGTCAAGCCGAAACATTGCCAAATGAACTTCTAATGTTAAAGTGGATGTGAGATAAGTGATACACTAAACTGAGACAGCAGAAGCTCACTGCCTTTTTTACTACTGAATAGTTTGTAGCTATATTGTGTACAAGCAGTAACAAACAGAGAAATTTGTGTTTTATTTCAAGAGTGAGGCCGAAACATTGCCAAATGAAGTTCTAATGTTAAAGTGGATGTGAGATAACTGATACACTAAACTGAGACAGCAGAAGCTCACTGCCTTTTTTACTACTGACCAGTTTGTAGCTATATTGTATACAAGCAGTAACAAACATAGAGAAATTGATGCTTTATTTCAAGAGTCAAGACAAAACATTGACAAATGAACATCTAATGTTAATGCGGATATGAAATCGGTGATGTATGTACATGCTTTTATTATTATTCCATCATTCACTGGATAAACCGGATTTTTGTTGACTCGGATCAGACCCGGTCACAGTTTATCCGGGTAAACGATTTTCCACATATTCCAAAAGCTTGTTGTTTTGTTTAATAGATGTATAAGCATTCCATTCCATCCCATAATTCAATACCAAGATTTCAACTCACTTCAAATGAGTACAGGTTATATAGAGCTTAGAGTTACTTGACATACATGTTTCAGGATAAGGGAGAACCCCGGAAAGATCTTATCCAGATAACTTAGCCTGAACCTATTGAAATGTGAGGCACACACGCTACCACCACGCTACAGAAGCGGGCTTTATACAAAGTGAATAGAATTTCAAAATGAGCGCTAGATATGCATGTGCTAGGCTCTTGTATGTACAATCAATGCTGGACGTTTTCATTAAAGCAGAGTTAACTGCTTGTTCCGGGTACAATAAACGTTATCACCGCGTGGCAAGATAAAACAGAGAACATCTGCTGTGGTATGAACACATCAGTTCAGTTTGTAAATAAAACTAGAAGCAACTCAGGATTCAGTATATTGTGGCCTTTTTTTACAGTTTTCAAATCTGTCACTTCACTTATTTTCACTGTCACTTAATAACTCACTTCAACTTTTAATTAGCTCGCACTGTCACTCAAGAATGTGAACTAGTTCTAATGTTCAGTCACTTCACTAATGTAGTTCAAGTGCCACTGATGGCCTCTGGTAGCATATCCGTCTCGCGTTTGAACATCCTTTCATCCAATTAACCAGAAAAGGCCAGTCACTTCAACAATGCGAACTAGTTCTACTGTTACTTCACATATTTTCGCCGATATAGCGGCGTAACGGAATGCCGCCCACGTTGTCTCTTCTTCCGATGGGTTCACTAGTTAGTCGAACAAGCGGCGCCTCTTATAATAACTTTCACTGGGAGAAGCATCTTTCGTCGCAACGCAAACACGCTCGCTAACTCACTGACTCGTGAGGCTGACTCAACGTGTGAGATGATTCTCTTCGTATAACCGTAGGACTGTCCAGAACGTTCGAGAAGAAGAAGCTTCCAGATGATTGTAGTTACTTGGTGGTAGTGTTTATGAGGTTTACGCTGGCCTGGGTTTGCTGTCCACAGACATTAGTGGAAGTAGTTAAGTCTATCGTTAATTGATGGCAGAATACTATATATTTTCATTGTTACTGCTGTTTAAGGTGCAACTTTGGGGGTTTATATGAATCAGTTCGTTAGGAGTACAGGTTAGTTGTAGAATAATCCGGAGTAATTAAAGGCGTTAATGTGGGCACAGCGGCTATATGCCCGCCTCGGTAGCATAGATGGTAGCGTGTCTGCCTCACGTTCAAGAGGTGCCGAGTTCGAATCTCGGCCAGCATGAGTTACCTGGATAAGGTTGTTTTCCGGGGTTTTCCCTTATTCTGAAAGACGTATGTCGGGTAGCTTTAAGCTCAATGGACCCTGGGCTCATTTGCGCATCATTTCATCAATTTCATTCATCGTCCGATATGACTTTACGTTGGCGGCTATATCTTGCGAGTCTGTCATTACAAACAAATAGGAAACAATTGAAGTACTACATGTTTTGAGACTCCTCGAATCTAAAACAAATTTTGGAAAAAAAAACAAAGGTCTGTCTTTAAACAGTATAACTCTAAAAAGCAAATTTAGTATTTTTCAGCGTCTTCTAAAGATGCGACAATAAGATTATAAAGAAAAACTCTTTACCCCAAACCACTCTTTACATAAAACATTTTTCTCAAAATTGCTTGTTAATGATTTTAATGTTTATTATATTTTGGTTCGAAATGAAGTTTTGTGGGAATGTGGTGAGAAGTGCTGTGACGTCTACAAGAGCCTGTGCTCTCATTAGTTTTATCACCTCGTCGAGATTACGAGCTTGTTAAGGATTTCCGTCTCTTCACAGAATAAACAAATGGCAATAAGTTTGGGTTTATCTGCAGCGTTTGTTATCAGCAGTTGATTCACTTTCCTCAGGATTTTCCTCGTTATGTGTGCAGCAGACAAGAAATGGCAGAGAACTTCGTGTATCTCCCAGCACAGGAGGACTATGCCCCAACTGCTGACTGGCGTCTACCTCTGGACGGACAAATACATCGGTAAGTCTCGGACATTCTACCGACTTCCAAATGCTCAACTAGTCCTACAATATTTTCAGTACAACTTTGATACTTTTATATTTTGATTTGTACCCTGTAGTTTTAATTGTTTAAAATCAATAAATGATTTCTATGTCTTTGATCGTGACAAAGTGAAAATTTATTTTACCGTTGATATTTTTCGTATTTAACACTGCCTTATCAAACTGCAGCAACCCTGTATTAAATAATGAACAACACAAACAGCCCGTGTCTTTAAAATAACTATTTAGTTGCTTAGTGTGCTAAAAATATGAATTTGAAACATATATTCCTCTTTCTGTGGCATTGTTTCACAAAAGTCTGTTTGTCGCGACTCGTAACTCATTGTTAGTCTCAATACCGACAATCAGATAAACAAATGATATTGATCTTCATTTATTTAACAGGTGTGTACTTAAAGTCAGTTAAATTTGACACTTTCTTATAGTATAAACACATAACTTAACACAACCATGTGTTGTGTTATGTTTTCTCTGCAGAACTAGGCATGTTGCAGAAAAAAAAACGCTTCTTCTCAAGGATGGATATGAACAGCAAAATTAAATATAAAAACTGCACAAAAGTGGGAGCAGCACGTAGCAGGGAAATAATATACGTCATGTAAATAGAGAACGGGAGCAATTCTCAAACGTAACGGGAAAACTGTCTCAGACATTTGTAAACTAAAATTATTTCTATTTCTGAAAGAACCTTTTGCCTCAAACACGTCTACAGGGTATTTGTATTAAAATATCTCATTTGTTACATTCACATGACTTTCTCTACTCTTGTACAAACACTTATTGCTCTATCTACTTCAAGATAAACATTATCTTGTAGTTACAAGGGAATACAGTAGAGTTTAAGTGATAGTCAAATGTTTTGGTCGTTATGTGATGTATACATGACTTTCTTTACTCTTGTACAAACACTTATTGCTCTATCTACTTCAAGATAAACATTATCTTGTAGTTACAAGGGAATACAGTAGACTTTATGTGATAGTCAAATGTTTTGGTCGTTATGTGATGTATACATGACTTTCTTTACTCTTGTACAAACACTTATTGCTCTATCTACTTCAAGATAAACATTATCTTATTGTAGTTACAAGGGAATACAGTAGACTTTATGTGATAGTCAAATGTTTTGGTCGTTATGTGATGTATACATGACTTTCTTTACTCTTGTACAAACACTTATTGCTCTATCTACTTCAAGATAAACATTATCTTATTGTAGTTACAAGGGAATACAGTACACTTTATGTGATAGTCAAATGTTTTGGTCGTTATGTGATGTATACATGACTTTCTCTACTCTTGTACAAACACTTATTGCTCTATCTACTTCAAGATAAACATTATCTTATTGTAGTTACAAGGGAATACATAGACTTTATGTGATAGTCAAATGTTTTGGTCGTTATGTGATGTATACATGACTTTCTCTACTCTTGTACAAACACTTATTGCTCTATCTACTTCAAGATAAACATTATCTTGTTGTAGTTACAAGGGAATACAGTAGACTTTATGTGATAGTCAAATGTTTTGGTCGTTATGTGATGTATACGTGACTTTCTCTACCCTTGTACAAACACTTATTGCTCTATCTACTTCAAGATAAACATTATCTTATTGTAGTTACAAGGGAGTACAGTAGACTTTAAGTGTTAGTCAAATGTTTTTGTCGTTATGTGATGTATACATGACTTTCTCTACTCTTGTACAAACACGTATTGCTCTATCTACTTCAAGATAAACATTATCTTATTGTAGTTACAAGGGAATACAGTAGACTTTTAAGTGATAGTCAAATGTTTTGGAATTTAATGTCAGGACGGCAAGTTGGCCATGACAGCTCAATGGGTAAAAGCGACTGGACGGAAACCAGGAGATCCGTATTCTAGATTCTCTCGGGCTTCAAGCCAGGTGTAGATTTGGTGATGTACCGACGTTTCGGTAGCATACATTGTTCCCGCCTTCAGGGTATGATGAATGCATACATTGTCCCCGAAACGTTGGTACATCACCACATCTACACTTGGCTTGAAGCCTGAGAAAACTTAGAATACTCACGACGCCAGGAAAGCTACGGCTCCTATTACAGGAGATCCGTGGTTCAAATCCTGGCCATGGCATTGAATTTTTCATGTAGACTCCATCTATCCAAAACCTTAGTCTGTATACGGCTAGTGTGAAGAAATGATTAATTTCCATCAATTAACTTAAATAATAAGAGTTAAATGATGAAGCCTGGGACTCAAGTACTTACGATAGTAAGTCGCCACAAACGGTGCATCACGAATGCGAGAGCCCCTAGTGGTCTACCGGGGAAGTATACGAGTCAAATGGAGAATTTAATGTCAGGACGGCACGTTGACCGTGGTAGCTCAATTGGTTAGAGCGACTGGACGGAAACCAGGGGATCCGTGGTTCAAATCCCGGCCATGGCGTTGAATTTTTCACGTCGACTCCATCTATCAAAAACCTTAGCTTATATACGGCTAGTGTGAAGAAATTATTAATTTCCATTAATTAACTTAAATCATCAGTACATATGTATGTCTCCTTACTTCACAGATATGTAAATCAAGAGTTTCCACCTCCACCTTCAGATGGCAGCTGTGTTGTGTATAGTGTGCCTAGGCAGCCAATCAAAAGGACAGAACTACAGGTAAATGTAAAGACATCCAAAATGAAAAATAGAAATTATTATGACCCCCCCCCCCCTCTGTAGCTAGGAGCTAACGGTCTACTTCACTTTCAAGAGCTCCTGAGTTCGTAACACGGTCAGGGTGAATTGCCGAATCAGGTTTTCTCCCGGGTTTTAGCTTATCCTAAAAGATAAATATCATTTCATTCATTGTCTGATATGACAACAAAAGAGAGCAATAAGAATAATGGAAAAAATCCCTAGGAGACAATCATGTAAAAGTAGCTTTAAAAAACTTAAAATACTCACATTACCCTCTTTATATATATTTGAATGTCTCAAACATGTAATAAGAAACCACATAGAAGGAAAAAATAGAAACATTCATGAATATAATACCAGAACAAAACAGAACTACTTTAGAAATAGGTTCAGGGGAACATTAGCTGCCAAATGTATTGAAAGTACTGCAAAAAATTTATATAATCATTTACCTCACTCTATCAAGGCAATAAATGACGAAGTGAAGAAAATTTATGCAATAAAGACTTACCTAGTGAAAAACGCTTTCTACTCAATTGAGGAATACAAAAAGGGAAGAGAGACTTAGACTTAGTTTATTAAATTTTGTTATCAATCTATTGTGTATATCTAGAACTGCTAATAATCTGTAAATAGATTTATTTGTTTTATTATTGAACTGTAAAAATGTAATTGTAGTGTTACTTTTGACGATGCTTTGTAAAACATGTTGCAAATGGCAGAATAAAATCTGAATCTGAATCTCAATCTGAATGATTTAACGTTGGAGATTTTCTCTTATCCTGAAAGATGAATGTTGGATAAGCCTAGGCTGCATGTACGCTGTACTTATTAAATTTTTGTTTGTTTGTTTGTAATTTTACGTCCTCCAATATTAAGTTATATCACACGATGAATGGAATGGGTGAAATGATGCTCAAATGAGCCCAGGGTCCTTAGAGCTTAGAGTTACCCGACATTCGTTCTTCAGGATAAGGGAAAACCGGAAAAAAGGCTTATCCAGGTAACTTGCCCTGGCCGAGATTCGAACTAGGGATTTCTTGAACGTGAGGCAGACATGCTGCCATCTACGCTACCGAAGCGGGCTATTTGAACATCATTTCATTCACCGTCCGATATGACTTAACGTTGGAGGTTTTCCCTTATCCTGAAAGATGAATGTCTGGTAACTCTAAGCTCTATGTACCCTGTACTCATTTAAACATCATTTCATTCATCGTCCGATATGACTTAACGTTGGAGGTTTTCCCTTATCCTGAAAGATGAATGTCTGGTAACTCTAAGCCCTATGTACCCTGTACTCGTTTGAACATCATTTCATTCATCGTCCGATATGACTTAACGTTGGAGGTTTTCTCTTATCCTGAAAGATGAATGTCTGGTAACTCTAAGCTCTATGTACCCTGTACTCATTTGAACATCATTTCATTCACCGTCCGATATGACTTAACGTTGGAGGTTTTCCCTTATCCTGAAAGATGAATGTCTGGTAACTCTAAGCTCTATGTACCCTGTACTCATTTAAACATCATTTCATTCATCGTCCGATATGACTTAACGTTGGAGGTTTTCCCTTATCCTGAAAGATGAATGTCTGGTAACTCTAAGCCCTATGTACCCTGTACTCGTTTGAACATCATTTCATTCATCGTCCGATATGACTTAACGTTGGAGGTTTTCTCTTATCCTGAAAGATGAATGTCTGGTATCTCTAAGCTCTATGTACCCTGTACTCATTTGAACATCATTTCATTCACCGTCCGATATGACTTAACGTTGGAGGTTTTCTCTTATCCTGAAAGATGAATGTCTGGTAACTCTAAGCTCTATGTACCCTGTACTCATTTGAACATCATTTCATTCATCGTCCGATATGACTTAACGTTGGAGGTTTTCCCTTATCCTGAAAGATGAATGTCTGGTAACTCTAAGCTCTATGTACCCTGTACTCATTTGAACATCATTTCATTCATCGTCCGATATGACTTAACGTTGGAGGTTTTCTCTTATCCTGAAAGATGAATGTCTGGTAACTCTAAGCTCTATGTACCCTGTACTCATTTGTACATAATTTCATTCATCGTCCGATATGACTTAACGTTGGAAGTTTTCTCTTATCCTGAAAGATGAATGTCTGGTAACTCTAAGCTCTATGTACCCTGTACTCATTTGAACATCATTTCATTCATCGTCCGATATAACTTAACGTTGGAGGTTTTCTCTTATCCTGAAAGATGAATGTCTGGTAACTCTAAGCTCTATGTACCCTGTACTCATTTGTACATCATTTCATTCATCGTCCGATATGACTTAACGTTGGAGGTTTTCTCTTATCCTAAAAGATGAATGTCTGGTAACTCTAAGCTCTATGTACCCTGTACTCATTTGAACATCATTTCACTCATCGTCCGATTTGACTTAACGTTGAAGTTTTTCTCTAATCCTGAAAGATGAATGTCTGGTAACTCTAAGCTCTATGTACGCTGTACTTATTTGAACATCATTTCACTCATCGTCCGATATAACTTAACGTTGGAGGTTTTCTCTAATCCTGAAAGATGAATGTCTGGTAACTCTAAGCTCTATGTACCCTGTACTCATTTGAACATCATTTCACTCATCGTCCGATTTGACTAAACGTTGGAGGTTTTCTCTTATCCTGAAAGATGAATGTCTGGTAACTCTAAGCTCTATGTACCCTGTACTTATTTGAACATCATTTCTCTCATCGTCCGATATAACTTAACGTTGGAGGTTTTCCCTTATCCTGAAAGATGAATGTCTGGTAACTCTAAGCTCTATGTATCCTGTACTCATTTGAACATCATTTCACTCATCGTCCGATATGACTTAACATTGGAGGTTTTCCCTTATCCTGAAAGATGAATGTCTGGTAACTCTAAGCTCTATGGACCCTGTACTTATTTGAATATCATTTCACTCATAGTCCGATATGACTCAACGTTGGAGGTTTTCTCTTATTCTGAAAGATGAATGTCTGGAAACTCTAAGCTCTATGTACCCTGTACTCATTTTAACATCATTTCATTCATCGTCCGATATGACTCAATGTTCGAGTTTTCTCTTATCCTGAAACATGTATGTCTGGAACTCTAAGCTCTATGTACCTTGTACTCTTTTGAACATCATTTCATTCATCATCCGATAGACTTAATGTTAGAGGAGGTAAATTGAAAAAGAATGAAGGAAATTATTATGGGAGTTACTGCCATCTTCACTTAAAGAAAGCAGTTAAAATTTGTTATGTTGTTTGAAAAAATTATTTGTAGTTGGTTTTAACACTTCATCACTTACTTTTTGATAGTATGAGAGGCTAGTTTCAGAAGCTGTTGTATCCATTATCCACCTCCTTAGTGCGAGGTGTGGTGCATTCACTTGCCTGCCTTTTCTTTTGTAAAAGCACCTATTGCTCTATCTACTTCAAGATAAATATTATCTTATTGTAGTTACAAGGGAATACAGTAGACCCTAAGTGATAGTCAAACGTTTTGGTCGTTATGTGATGTATACATGACTTTCTCTACTCTTGTAAAAACACTTATTGCTCTATCTAATTCAAGATAAACATTATCTTATTGTAGTTACAAAGGAATACAGTAAACTTTAAGTGATAGTCAAATGTTTTGGTCATTATGTGATGTATACATGACTTTCTCTACTCTTGTACAAACACTTATTGCTCTATCTACTTCAAGATAAACTTTATATTATTGTAGTTACAAGGGAATACAGTAGACGTTAAGTGATAGTCAGATGTTTTGGTCGTTATGTGATGTACACATGACTTTCTCTACTCTTGTACAAACACTTATTGCTCTATCTACTTCAAGATAAAAATTATCTTATTGTAGTTACAAGGGAATACAGTAGACGTTAAGTGATAGTCAAATGTTTTTGTCGTTATGTGATGTATACATGACTTTCTCTACTCTTGTACAAAAACTTATTGCTCTACCTACTTCAAGATAAACTTTATCTTATTGTAGTTACAAGGGAATAGAGTAGACTTTAAGTGAGATTCAAATGTTTTGGTCGTTATGTGATGTACACATGACTTTTTCTACTCTTGTACAAACACTAACTGCTCTATCTACTTCAAGATAAACATTATCTTATTGTAGTTACAAGGGAATACAGTAGACTTTAAGTGACAGTCTTATGTTTTGGACATTATGTGATGTATACATGACTTTCTGTACTCTTGTACAAACACTTATACTCTTATTATTTAAGTTAATTCATGAAAATTAGTCATTTCTTCACACTAGCTGTATACAGACTTAGGTATTGGATTGATAGAATCGACATGAAAAATTCAGGTCCTTAGCCTGCATACAGCTAGTGTGATGAAATGACTAATTTATATCAATTAACTTAAATAATAATATGAAGGCTGGGACTCAAGTACTTACAATAGTAAGTTGCCACAAATGGTTTATCTCGGATGCAAGAGCCCCTAGTGGTTTACTGGAGAAGTATATGAGTCTATTGGAGAATTTAATGTCATGATGGCAAATTGGCCATGGTAGCTCAATGAGTAAGAGCGACTGGATGGAGACCAGTAGTTCCATGGGTCAAATCCCAGCTGTGGCATTGTATTTTTCATGTCAACTCTATCAACTTACTGCTCTATCTACTTCAAGATAAACATTATCATATTGTACTTGTATTATTATCCTATCAAATTATTGTATTGTACTCTAAGGCCAAATAAAGACAAGAGAGCTCGAAGAATGAGTAAAAATTGAGCCTGCCTATATGAAGAAAATGTGCAGATTTTAAGTCCTGGTTGTAGGACCGATGTCCACTCAGCATAGTGACGAAATTTAGGAGCGTACAATAGTTGAGCAGCCCTGGTCAAGAAAGCCAACTGTCTGGCTGGTGGAGCCGAGATGCTGACCTTATCTCCTCCCTGTATTGGTTGGATGATTACCCACCTCTACCTTGCATATGTGAGCGTGAAGCCGGCAGTCAGGTTTGCAGGCCTTGGCTCTCTATGAAGAAAATAGTTTCTAATATGAAATTACACCTGCAAGAAATAATCAGGCTTAAAGAATTAAATTTAAGGATGTAAGGGAGTACATACATATATTTTTTTGTTGATCGAATATTTAAGTTTTATTTATTTATTTTTCAGTTCAGTATAGTGTTAAATACACAAAAGAACCACGTCATATGAATTTATACAGTTTAAGAACACAGCTATACAGGTTGTGTGCCCGCCTCGGTAGCGTGGTGGTAGAGAGTCTGCCTCACGTTCAAGAGGTCCCGAGTTCGAATCTCGGTCAGGGTGAGTTACCTGGATAAGGTTTTTTCCGGGGTTTTCCCTTATCCTGAAAGGCGAATGTCGGGTAACTCTAAGCTCTGTGGACCCTGGGCTCATTTGAGCATCATTTCACCCATTCCATTCATCGTCCGATATGACTTAACGTTGGAGGACGTAAATTACAAAAAAAAAAAAAAAAAAAAAAACAGGTTGTGTGATGTAAAAAGGATACTAACTTGCTTTAATAAATCGATACACACTAACAATAATAATGATGATGGTGATGATGATTATGATGATGATGATGATGGTGATGATGGTGATGATTGTGATGATGATGGAGATGATGATGATGATGGTGATGATGGTGATGATGATTATGATGAGTGAGTGAGTGAGTGTGTGGTGTTTAAGGGCCCGTCGACAACAAGGTCATTTGGGCCCATGATGATGATGATGATGATGATGATGATGATGATGATGATGATGATGATGATGATGATGATGATGATGATGATGATGATGATGATGATGATGATGATGATGATGATGATGATGATGATGATGATGATGATGATGATGATGATGATGATGATGATGATGATGATGATGATGATGATGATGATGATGATGATGATGATGATGATGATGATGATGATGATGATGATGATGATGATGATGATGATGATGATGATGATACTTTTACAAGCATTGTTGAAAACAGGCAAGTCGTCAATTATATACAATTAAAGTTGCTGGTTATTTTGATACAGATCTCTATACAGATATTAGAAGAAACTAAAACTCTTCAAATACCAGCAAGTGCACGTAAATATTTTTTGCCATTGCCGGCTGCACTTGATTGTTTTTGTGTTTTTGGAAACAGCATATATTTATCTGCATTTATTTTCACTTTAATGTTTACAGCTATTTTAGGGAAATGAACATTTGAGTTTGAAGTAAAGAACTTTGACTTAATATTTTTATGTGTACCTGTACCTTTCATTTTTGAGTTATACTGTTCAGAAACCTTTTTCTAAAAATGTTTTTATTTTGTCCTTTTTCTAGTGAAATCTTGAATTTGAATATTAGGATGGAATGCAATACCTTCTCTATTGACTATGTACGTGATAAAGAAAGTTATAGAGACTATATTGAAAGTGACAGAAAAGTCTAAAGATTAAAATATATAAAATATATTAAATATTAAATTATAATATACTTGGTTTGTCCAAAAAGTAAAGGTTAAAATTTTCTAAAAGTTGTAGCTCACAGCTTTCAGTTTGATATATGTACCACAGAATTAGCTCAGCTGAGATACATAAACTTGTACATTTGTTACAGGCAAACAAAGCAGAAGAGAAAGTGTTCCAGAATCTGAAAATGCTTGACATACCGGGACTATGGGTCCTGTTCTTCCAAGGAAATGTTTATGGAGGGAAATCTTACCGTAACGAGCGAGATGGCAAGTTAATGATACGGGAACATGACTTTGTCATCTTCACAGATTATCAAGGTACGTCCACAATGACCACCAATACAACTAAATAAAACATTGCAGAATATTACACGTGTCAGCATACAATGTAGTAGTTTTAAATAATAATAATAATAATAATAATAATAATAATAATAATAATAATAATAATAATAATAATAATAATAATAATAATAATAATAATAATAATAATAATAATAATAATAATAATAATAATAATAATAATAATAATAATAATAATAATAATAATAATAATAATAATAATAATAATAATAATAATAATAATAATAATAATAATAATAATAATAATAATAATAATAATAATAATAATAATAATAATAATAATAATAATAATAATAATAATAATAATAATAATAATAATAATAATAATAATAATAATAATAATAATAATAATAATAATAATAATAATAATAATAATAATAATAATAATAATAATAATAATAATGGTGATGGTGATGGTGATGGTGATGGTGATGGTGATGGTGATGGTGATGGTGATGGTGATGGTGATGGTGATGGTGATGGTGATGGTGATGGTGATGGTGATGGTGATGGTGATGGTGATGGTGATGGTGATGATGATGATGATGGTGATGATGATGATGATGATGATGATGATGATGATGATGATGATGATGATGATGATGATGATGATGATGATGATGATGATGATGATGATGATGATGATGATGATGATGATGATGATGATGATGATGATGATGATGATGATGATGATGATGATGATGATGATGATGATGATGATGATGATGATGATGATGATGATGATGATGATGATGATGATGATGATGATGATGATGATGATGATGATGATGATGATGATGATGATGATGATGATGATGATGATGATAATAATAATAATAATAATAATAATAATAATAATAATAATAATAATAATAATTCAATTGCAGTTAACATATTCAAACAATTCACCTATACTATAAAACATTAACATCATTAACATTAACAAAATTGTCAAAGTAATCATAATATTCTTTTATGCTATAAAAACAATGGAGTGAAAGAAGTTTTTTGAGACAAATTCTAAATCGATGCAGTGCAGGTATTTGCTTCAGATAATTGGGTAATTTATTATAAAGCTGGAGGCCAGTATATACAAAACGTTTTTCAAAAGAACTTGTGCTATGTGTGATTACATGAAGGTTATCTTTTCTTCTGGTATCATGAGAATGTATCTGTGAGTTTGTTGTGTACATACTGAGATTATTTTTTATGTAGCATAATGTTTCATATATGTAAATACAGGGGAGGGGCAATATATTTAATTCCTTACATAGTGGCCTACAACTGGTTCTTTTATTAACATATAGTATTATCCTAATTGCCCGTTTTTGCATTTTAAAAATAGATTTTGCTCCTATTGAATTACCCCAAAATAATATTCCAGAGCTAAGAACAGATTCAAAATATGCATGATATAAAGATATGACCGATTTCAAGTCCATGATTTTTGAAATGACTGTGATGGCATAAGTCCATGAGTTTTTGAGATAGTTTTTGATTGTGAGCCGACCACTTTAAATTATTATCCACCCATACCCCTAGAAATTTTGTACTATCTGTGTATGAGATATATTTGCCCTGGAACACTATAAAGGGATGACTGGCAAGTGTATTTTGTTTATGATGAAAAGCTATTGCTGTTGTTTTTTCTGTATTTATTAATAATCTATTAATGTTGAACCAGTTTAGCAATTCAGACATTGTCTGTTCTATCTTAAATTTTAAGGATCTCAAGTTGTAACCAGAAATATATAAGTTTGTATCATCAGTAAATAATGTTGGTTAACTATTTTCTAGGGAACACTCTAGATCATTTATATATATATCAGAAATAAAACAGGTCCAAGAATTGAACCTTGGGGGACACCATATTTTATTGCTGCCATAGATGATAAATATGTTGTAATTTCATTTGTATTTACATGTGTATAAGTGATTTCTACCATCTGTTGTCGGGATGTTAAATATTCTTTAAACCACTTGTTCACTTGAAATTTCAGATTACATCGAACTAATCAAATTATGCATACAACAGAATTTCTTCCAGTTTCAAACAAAATATTTCCATCAAACTTCTGGTTTAGCAATGGGCAACCCCTTATCACCCTTCCTGGCCGATCTGTACATGAGTGCACTAGAAATAAGGATCACTAAAGGTTTCCCATGGATGTTCAAACTCTGGCAAAGATATGTAGATGACATATTTGCCATAGTGCCAAAAAAACACATCAGTGATGCACTAAAACTTTTAAATATTCAAGAAAAAAGCATAAAGTTCACTGTAGAAGTTGAAAAAGACAAGTATTTACCATTTTTAGATCTAAAAATAATCAGAAATAAAAATAGAATAAACTTTGGCATTTACAGAAAACCAACACAGACAGACAACTACATAAAAGCTAATGGCTACAATCCAAGATCCCACAAACAGGCAATCTTTAATAGTTTAGCACACAGACTGGTCAACATCCCTCTCACAGCAGAAGAATACAAAATAGAATACAACAAAATTATTGAACTAGCACAGAAAAATGACTTTCCCAAATCACTAGTAGACAAAAAAGTGAACTTAGCAAACAAGAAGAAACTACTAAAGGAAACCACAACCCTCTCAGCTACAGAAACTAAAATGATCTTCAAAAAGTTCACTTACCATCCATGGGCCTTTGATAAATTCAAAAAAGTCTTCAAAAAACAAAACATTCAACTAGCACCAGTCAACCATTACTCCTTAAAAAACCTAATTTGCTCAAACATCAAAGATGCCATTCCATCTAACAAAAAATCTGGTATATATCAAATTGAATGCTGTGACTGTAGTCAAATTTATATTGGAAAAACAAAAAGAAATTTAGAAACAAGAGCAAAGGAACACTTTAGAAACATAAAATACAAACAATTAGAAAAATCAGCAGTTGCCATGCATTTTTGGGAAAAAAACCACAACATAAATCCAGAAGCAAAATTACTAAAACATACAACAGGAAAACAAGAACTGTCCACATGGGAACAAATCTTTATTTCAAAAAATAGGAACAAAGTATTCAATTTCGACATCCCCCAGAAAGATTTGTTCAGCAAGTTCCTTGAACTGCCACCAGAGGAGACTGATGACAAAATATTGCCAGCTACACCAAGGAGAACCAGTCGTTGTCCGGCTGATGATAGAGGTAAGGCCTCTGAAACTAGTTCCGGGAAAATTTAAAAGTAAGTGTTGTTTAGTGTCATTAATCGACTCTCAATAAATTCACTTGTTCACTGTTTCACGTATACCGATAACAGCTAGTTTTTCCAATAAAATGTTGTGATCTACTAAGTCGAATGCCTTTGACATATCTAAAAATATACCAATATTTTCTTCTTTTTTATCCATAGATTCATATATACGTTTAACAAAATCTGCTATTGCTGTGTTTATTGACTTGTCTTTATGAAATCCATGTTGTTTCTTTGTTATTACACTGTGTTTATCGAGGAATGATGTAAGTCTGACGTACATTACTTTTGCTATTAATTTTGAAAAAACCGATAGTAATGATACAGGTCTATAGTTACCTACAGCAAATTCTTCCCCCTTCTTAAAGAGAGGTTTCACCTTAGCCATCTTCAATTTTTCTGGAAATTCACCCGTTGATAGTGAGTAGTAATAGTGGGGCTTATGGGCGCACAACAGCTGAGGTCATTAGCGCCCGAGCTCAGACTGGGTAAAGCCCACCTGAAATGTAAACGCTAAAAATAATAAAATCCACTAAGAGGTCCAAAAACACAAAAAAATAAAAGATGCTCAAACTGTTAAAATAGCTAAACTAGGAGTGCCGAGATGAATCTAAAATGAGGCACGGTGAGGGATGTTGGAATCATATGGAACGAAGCATTCCGCTGCGCTGTAAAAAGTCGAAGAGGCCCTCCACAGCAGCAATATCATCCCTCAACATTGCGCTGAGGTTGGATGCCAAACCCAAGGAGGAGCGCAACGTTGAGTAAAATCGGCACTCCACTAAAAAGTGCTGCACCGTCAAAGGCTCACCGCAGTGAGAACAATGAGGTGCTGAGTCCTGGCGTAACAAGTGTTGATGGCTAAAACGGCAGTGCCCGATGCGAAGTCTAGCTAAAATAACCTCTTCCCTGCGAGAAGAACGTGAAGATGTGGCCCAGGGAAGCGGGACAGATTTAACCTCCCGGAGTTTGTTCCCAACGAGCGCGGACCAGTCATCATGCCAGCGAGTGTTGATGGCTCGGCGAAGGGAAGCACTAAGATCCTCGAAAGGAACAGAATTGCTAAAAACAGTGGGGGATAAAATAGCAGACTTCGCGGCGGCATCAGCAGCCTCGTTGCCCGGAATGCCTACGTGTCCGGGAACCCAAACGAACGACACGTGGAACCCTGAATTAGCGAGCGAATGCAGCCGATCCTGTATTCGCTGTACTAGGGGATGGCTGGGGTACAGCGAACGAATGCTCTGTAGAGCACTCAGAGAATCGCTACATATGGCAAAGTGGTTAGAGTGCTGCTGGCTGATAAAAAGTAGGGCTTGATAGATACTAAAAAGTTCAGCGGTAAAAATCGAGCACTGTCCGGAAAGACGAAACGTAAAACTCTCCGCAGCAGCTACGAAGGCACAGCCAACACCTCGGTCGGTTTTAGAACCGTCCGTAAAAATAAAACTGTAGTTCTTAAAATGCTGCTGAAGTTCTAAAAATGCGGATTGGATGCCAGTGGCCGGAAACGCAGACCTGGGCATCGACGTCAACCCAAGGTGGAATAGGGTGTCATACCGCGACCAAGGAGGAAAAATAGATTCCCTGCGAGGTAATACTGGCGGTAGTGTGACGTCCAGGGCCCGAAGAAGCAGGCGAAACCGAACACCGGGCGGAAGCAATGCAAGGGGGCTGACAGCGTACTGGCGATCAAGAGACGAGTCAAAGAAAGGCTTGTACGTTGGGTGCGTGGGTAGAGAGGATAGACGGCATGCATAGGTGCCTAAAAGAATATCTCGCCTATAGCACAGGGGAGGTTCAGCTGCTTCAGCGTACAGACTGGGGATGGGGCTGGTTGGAAAAGCACCAGTAGCTAGACGTATCCCCCGATTGTGCACAGGATCCAAACGACTCAAAATGGAAGGCCGTGCCGACGAATATACCACACTCCCATAGTCAAGCTTTGATCGTACCAGGGACCGATAGAGCTGTAAGAGCACGGTCCGATCAGCTCCCCAGGATGTACCTGATAAGACACGTAAGATATTGAGGGACCGGGCACAGCGACCTTTCAGGGAAGCGATATGAGAATCCCAGCTAAGCTTCCTATCGAACACCAATCCTAAAAATTTAGCTTCCTCTGCAAAAGGAAGCGTATGGGGACCGAGGTGGAGTGAGGGTGAATCAAACGCCTTACGGCGCCAAAAGTTCACGCACACGGTCTTCTCGGTGGAAAAATGGAAGCCGTTGTGGAGGCTCCAAGTGTAAAGGTGATCTAAACAGACCTGGAGTCGACGCTCCAAGATACTCGTCCGCCGAGAGCTACAATATACGGCGAAGTCATCCACAAATAAAGAAGAGGATATTCCAGCGGGAATACACTCAGTGATAGGATTGATGGCGATGGCAAAGAGGGTAACGCTGAGGACCGAACCCTGGGGTACCCCGTTTTCCTGATGGAAAACGCGGGATAAATTACACCCCACCCGAACACGAAAGGACCGCTCCATCATGAATTCCCGGAGGAAAATGGGAAGTCGACCACGAAGACCCCACTGATGTATGGTGCGTAGTATGCCAGTCCGCCAACAGGTGTCATAGGCTTTCGTAAGGTCAAAAAAGACGGCCACAGTTTGGCAGCGGCGCAGGTAAGCGTTCATGATATGAGTCGAGAGGGAAATCAGGTGATCAGTGCTGGAACGGTAACGGCGAAATCCGCATTGGATGTTGCACAGAAGGTTCTCCGACTCAAGCCACCATCGTAAGCGCCCACTAATCATGTGCTCCATCACCTTACACACTGTACTGGTGAGGGAAATGGGGCGGTAACTGGAGGGCAAATGGCGGTCCTTACCCGGTTTTGGGACCGGAATGATAGTTGCCTCGCGCCAAGCTGTAGGGAAAGCTCCGTCACGCCAGATGCGGTTGTACATGCGCAGTAGAAAGTCTTTACTAGCAAAGGAGAGGTGTTGAAGCATAGCCACGTGAACACCATCAGGCCCAGGAGCGGATGAGGGAGAGGAGCACAACGCCGAGTCCAGCTCCCGTAAGCTAAATTCGGCGTTGTAGCACTCAAGGTTAGCTGAGCGGAAAGATAATTCCTGGACCTCAATCTGAGACTTGAGGACCCGAAACGTCGAAACGTAGTTGGCAGAGCTGGAGGCGGCAGCAAAAGTGCTACCCAGGCAGTTAGCAACATCAACCGCATCAACAACAGTGAGAGGTCCATCCTGAAGTCCAGGAATGAACGAGGGTGGCCGTTTACCGGCAACACGCCGGAGTTTCTCCCAAACCACAGAAGAAGGGGTGGTGTGCGAGAAAGAGGCAACAAAGGAAGTCCAGGACGCTCTTTTGCTAGCCCTAAAAACACGTCGGGCTCGTGCGCGCAGCTGTTTATAAGCTACCAAGTTCTCGACTGTGGGGTGATGTTTAAATACCCTAAGAGCTTTCCAGCGTGCGCGAAGGGCATCGCGGCACTCAAGAGTCCACCATGCGACAGGCAAACGCCGAGGCTCCGTGGAGGATTTCGGAATAGATTGCTCGGCAGCGGAGACAACAACTGAAGTGAAATGGTCGACCAGAAGGTCAATAGTAGTAAATTCTGATTCCTTGAATGTGGCAGCTTCGGAAAAGAGCGCCCAGTTAGCCTTGGAGAGTTGCCATGAGGCTGCACGCGAGCGGGTAACATTGTGGGAGAGCAACGTTAGCACACATGGGCAGTGATCACTGGAATGAGTGTCAGATACTACATGCCATTGGAAACAATGAGCAAGCTGTGTGGAGCAGAGAGAAAGATCGAGGTGGGAGGGAGTACCAGTGGAATCGGAAAAGAATGTGGGTTCACCAGTGTTCAAAACAAGGAGAGGAAACTGGTCAAAGAAGTCAGCAAGTAGGGTTCCCCTTGCACACGCCCTAGGAGAGCCCCAACACGGATGATGGGCATTAAAATCCCCCAAAAGAAGAAAGGGTGTGGGGAGCTGCGAAGCGAGTTGAGAGAGGTCGGCAGGAAGGACGGAGTCTGAAGGGGGGAGGTAAACTGTGCATAAGGTAAACGATAAACCTGGAAGACTGAGCCGAAGAGCAACAGCTTGCAAAGTAGTGTTAAGGGGTAGAGGTTGACCAAAAACATCAGCACGTGTAAGGATCATGACACCACCATGAGCAGGAGAGCCCACTTCCGGCACAAGGTCGAAGCGTACCGGAATGTAATGACGCAAATCAAAAGCATCCTGAGGGCGAAGTTTGGTCTCTTGTAAACAAACCGCTATGGGGTTGTAGGACCGCAACAAGAGCTGTAGCTCTGCCCTATGTGAGCGCACACCACGAATGTTCCACGTTAAAAGAGCCATGGAAAAGGACTAGGGGGGAGCGGCGGTTTTAATGAGAAAATTCAACATACCAAGAGCGCGAGGAATGCGGGTTCAGGTAGTCGGACGCCGTTTCTCTTTTTTTCGCACTTTGGCGGACTTGGGACCGACAAACGGTCGCTCCATGGGCGACTCCTCAGATGTGCGGGAGTCTGAAGAGTCCCTTCGAGAAGGGGATCGGGAAGCCGACTGAACAGAAGCCCTGCCGGTTCCTCGAATGCGACTACGGGAGCGGCAGCCCGTAGAACTACCGGGAGTAGTGCTTACCGACACGGAACGTGAAGCTGTAGCTGGGGCAGTAGAAGAGCTAGAAGAGGCAGCTGGTGCCAACGCCTTAAAAGGAATGGCAGTCTCCAGCAAGTCGCATTGGGTTGAAGCATCCGAAACATTGAGGGTCCGTGTGGCAACAGACTGCGTCGCCTGCACAGGAGAGCGACGAACTGCTGATGCGTAACCCAAGCTGGCAGCGGGTTTCAGTTGCTCAAACCGTCTTTTTGCCTCTAGAAAGGTCAGACGTTCTTTGACGCGCAGTTCCTGAATGGCCTTCTCATCAAGAAACTGCGGACACTGCCGGGAGCTGGAGGGATGCGTACCACCGCAATTGACGCAGACCGGGTCACGAGTACATATAGCATCGCCATGGGGAGGTAAACCGCAACGGTCGCATACAGCGTCAAAGGTACAGCGGGCCTGAGTATGCCCAAACCGCTGACACCGAAAACAGCGCATGGGGTTTGGGACATACGGTCGCACTGCAGCACGTTCGTACCCACCATAGATAGCGTCCGGCAATGTGGTACATTTGAAAGTGAGGAAGACTGTCCGCAACGGAACAGACTGTCCATCACGTTTACCAAGTAGACGGTACGCCTCGCACACATTCTGGTCAGTCAAATTAGAGACTATCTCCTCGTTAGAGAGGCCGTCCAAACTGGAGGTTGTCACGACCCCTCTACAGGTATTTAACGTCTTATGTGGGGCTACCCGGATGGGGTAGGAACCCAACAAGCAAGCCTTCAGGAGCTTTCTGGACTGATCCTCGTTCTTTGTTTCCACCAAAAGGGTACCGTCTCTTAACCGAGTTGCCGATTTTAAAACGCCACATATCCGATCAAGCTCGCGTTGGATATAAAAAGGACTAATGTCTCGCATTGTCTTGTTTTCACAATTCAGGGTCACGACCAAAAACGAATCAAATGGGGAAGGTTTGCGCGGAGGAGCCATTGTTAGAGGACACCCTTCCGAAACCGTCGGCGTCAGCCTGCCATCCGGGGGTGAAAGAAAAAGACACCAAACCTTCACGGTCTGCGTCGTCATGGGAGACCCCTCCCACGACCGATCTCAGTTGTACTTCAGAAGAGCTACCGTCCAACTACTGTTGCCCAAATGTGAGAACCGTTCACCATGTGACACCCCGGATTTAGGCCCCTACCACAGGAATAACCGCCTGTGGCCCCCCACTTTAGGCCGTGCAGCAGTCAACAGACGCATGCACGGATTCAGGGGGCTTGTGGTTGATTACACCGGGGCTCCCGTCAGCGGTAACACGTCCGGCTGGTAATACTGGCCCAATGACTCACGGCCTTCGGACCATTAAAACCAGCCGGGCCTCATGGAGACTACGTGAGTGTACATGATGGTGTGGACGGGCTCCGCACCTAAGGTCACACACAGGGTCAGTAGGGAGTCCACTACAACCTTCACGCCTGAGACCTCCGGAGAGCACGCAAGTCGGAAGCCGCGCTGGAACCATGGGACAGGAACCACGGAGACAGAAGAAAGATCCCTGGTGGTGAGGCAGGAGTTTATAAACCTAAACAGCTAAAGCTAAAATAGAACAATAAACCTAGAAGAGGAAGAAGCTTAAAACTAAGGGTGACCAACGTGGCACAACCAAAATGGGGTGAGGGGGTGACAATGGGGATGATTGGCTCGGGACCCCCGGGATCGCCAATGCCCGTACCTACCGTAGTAGGCCCCTGGGGGCGTTGATAGTGAGAGGTTTATTATGTAACATAGGGGTTTTATTAAATTTTGGTAGCAGTTCTTTATAACACTGTCAGGAATTTCATCAATACCACAAGATGATTTACATTTCAAACCCTTGATTATGCTTTCCAGCTCCATTTCTGTGACTGGGGTTAAATACATACTATTACATTGCTTCGGATGTCTATTTGACTGTGAGAAATTTTTCTTCAGGCTATCATGTGAACTATTTTGAACTATATTTGTGTAATAGTTATTAAATATCATAACTACTTGTAATTGATAATTATTTATTTATTTATATATTATTTGTTATTTATTATTATTTAATATTATTATTTATTATTATTACTTGTAATTGATAATTTATGTACATATACATTAGAATTAGTTTTTCTTTTTCTTTCTTTTAAATTTCTTTTATGTATAACTTGACGACTCACCAGTTTACCAGCTAGGCTGACAATGTAAACGTTATGTGACAATAAAGATTCTATTCTATTCTAAAAAGATTGGCTACTTGTTTTGGGTCACTTATTTTAGTTCCCTTGTGTCTAAGGTGTATATTATCTTGTTTAATTTCTCGTTTAATTAAGGTCCACATGGCTTTTGATTTATTTTGTGATTCACATATAAACCTTGCATTATGCAGTTTTTTTGCTTCAACCAATACTTTGGTATATATATGTTTGTATTTTTTATAGTAGGTTTTGAATTGTTCCGACACATTTCCAGCTTTTATGATTCTACTAAGAAATTTCATTCTGTGACTTGAATTTATAATACCAGGTGTTATCCATCTGTTTTTTGGTTGCCGAATTAGCACTCTTGTTTTTGGTAATGCTGTTTGAAAGCAATAATTGAAAGTATTAAAAAGCTCATTATATGCATCATCTACTGAGTGGTATTGGTATACTAGATCCCATGACTGTTTTTGTAGTAAGTAATTTAAATAATCTAAGTTATTTTCTTTGATCATCCTTATGTATTTATAGCCGAGCTTTTTGTTTGGTAACCTACATCTGATTTTGCTTTTAATACTTATAATCTGGGCTAAGTGGTCTGAAAATCCTGTTTCAATTACCTGCAAGCTATATTCCCATAGTGTTTTGTTTATAATAATTTGGTCTAGTGCTGTTTGACAATGTGGTGTTACTCTAGTGGGTGCAAATGCTACTGGCTCCATTCCAAAAGAATTTAGCATGAACATAAGCTCTGGTTTTGGTGTGCTATCTAGAAAGTTTAGATTTAGATCACCTATGATTACATGTTTCTATCCTTTGTTTAATGCTGTTTGATTTATTATTTCCAAGCAGTCAATAATCAGGTCAAGGCTACTGTTAGGGGGCCTATATATACAAGTAATTAATAAATTAAAATGTTTGAAGTAATGAGTTGGTATTCAAACACAACATCACTTAAAATATCCTTACTTGAACTCACTCTCTTTGGAAGTTCATCTCACAATCAACAGATGTCACCTCAAACAACCAGCTCACTTCAAGAAACCACGGATCCAACCAGTTGGATAGTTGCTGATGATGGGGACGAGCCGGTCTCCGAAACAATTGTTCAAGTAAGGATATTTTAAGTGATGTTGTGTTTGAATACCAACTCATTACTTCAATTGTTATATACATCACTGTTTCTAACCTTTTGCTTCAAATAATAAAATTAAAATGTGTTAATTCTACTGTGCAAGAATCAAATTTTCCTTCAATATTTAAATCTGGGAAATATGTGCAAGGTTTAGCCACTATATTGGAATTTACATATATACATGTACCTCCATGCTTTATAGTTTTCCCACAGAATTCAGTTATTAAAGAAGAATTAGGTATTGTGAAAAATTCAATTTCGTTTTCATTTAACCAGTGCTCAGAGATACAGATTACATCTAAATCCCTGAGGTCATGCAGCAATGTTTCTAAATTGGCTTTTTTATTCCTTAAACATTGAAAAGTTTGATGAAATATTTTAAGTGATCTACTTAGTTCTATAGACGTTCGTTTATTACTTGTATACTGACAATTTTGATGTAATATTTTTATATTACTGTCCTTTTGTTTTAATCCACCTTTGTTTATCTTTACACTTGTGAAAATTACATCCTACAATAAAATTTTCAGGGTTTTGTTTCCCTGTTTTGCCGAAAGATATTAATGCCTTTTCCTATAAGAAGCTATCATCGACATGTAAGCAGGAAGGTTGTACATTAAACCACTCTGTTAATGTAAGATTTGAAGTTTTCACAGCAATAATTATTCATTAGAGCTTCTCAGGTAAGCAGCCATAGCTTGAACAATTTCATAAATGTTACACGGCTGATAACCTGAGAAGTAGAGGTTATTAGGATAATTTTGGTAGCTGAGTAACACATTCAGGGCATAATCTTGGATACTTTTGATTGGTTCACCAGTGGAACAAGACCTACTGCATTAGGTGTCATTCTTGCCTCAAGGATAGAACTACACGTCATGTGTGGTATAGGTTTTAAATATATTAACTCCGGATATTTATATGTTAGTTTTCACTGGCCAGCAACTTCTCCATTAAAGTAAATATTGATATTAAACATTTCAAAGTCAGATTCCGGTGTCATCCTTTCTTTAAACAAACACCCACGCATACTCTATGATAGGTTTTTCTGCTAAAGTGTGAAGCAGATGCATATGGCTTTAAATTGGAAAATATGAATAAGGTCCTAACAAAACGTGTTCAAGGTAAACACTAATAGTATATGGAGCATGAAGTATTAGTTCAACTAAAACTTATGTTAATTTTGTGCTTCAGTGTATCATAGTTCTTACTCATTAAGAGGAATAAGTGTTTGTGCAACAGTAGAAAAAGTCATGTGAATGTATCACATCAAAGTTTTGTTATTCCTTGAATTTTCTTCCCCATACCTGACAAGTGTTTCATTATATCACTTTTTTGGGTCTGCTCTTAAATTGCTGCTTTTACAAGTGCTGTAATCATATTTTTAATGCTTTAAGTCACTTGACTACAGAGGTCTTATTGCTGTAATCTTGTTATATCTGATAATGCTCAGGTGTGCTCATTGTGTGTTGTTATTATTCTATTCCCTGCAACTAACCTTAAATGGATCTGTTTCAATGATATTTTTGGTAAAATTTCAAGGAAGAAGGAATGTGACCTTTGCTGAAGTAAAGTCTACAAGTGATATCAAAGCTGATGGTGTTAAGAGCAGTGATGCTAAAATGATAAAAAACAGCAAGCGATCAGCACAGCATCAACTGCGTGACCATTTGGAGATGTTGCACTTGAAAGGTAATATTACTTTTTACTTTCTTTATTGCATTGCATCTGAGATTTACTGTGACTGCCTGAATCCAAAAAAGTATGTTTAGGTAAAGCTGCAACTAAGAGTTCATAACACATAACTCAATTCATTCATTTAATGATACCAGTTAAAGAATACGTCAAATTAAGCAATCAGTAGAACCTCATTTACCCAGATCAACTGCGACCAGGGCTCATCCAAGTTACTGAAAATCTGGGTTATCCAGAGAATGATCAAAAACAATAAAACATCATTGAAATACTTTCAATGGAGTTTAGAAATTACTATTGGGATACTTTCCTCTGAAACCACACACAATGTATGTACTGTAATAGTCTATGTATTTGTCCTGTACTACAAACTAATCAGTACTAAAAAAGGCAGCGAGCTTCTGCTGTCTCAGTTTAGTGTATCGCTTATCTCACATCCGTTTTAACATTAGAAGTTCGTTTGTCTTGACTCTCGAAATAAAGCATCAATTTCTCTATGTTTGTTACTGCTTGTACACAATATAGCTACAAACTAGTCAGTAGTAAAAAAGGCAGCGAGCTTCTGCTGTCTCAGTTTAGTGTATCGCTTATCTCACATCCGCGTTAACATTAGAAGTTCATTTGTCAATGTTTCGGCTTGACTCTCGAAATAAAACATCAATTTCTCTATGTTTGTTACTGCTTTTACACAATATAGCTACAAACTAGTCAGTAGTAAAAATGGCAGTGATCTTCTGCTGTCTCAGTTTAGTGTATCGCTTATCTCACATCCACTTTAACATTAGAAGTTCATGTGGCAATGTTTCGGCTTGACTCTCGAAATAAAACATCAATTTCTCTATGTTTGTTACTGCTTTTACACAATATAGCTACAAACTAGTCAGTAGTAAAAATGGCAGTGATCTTCTGCTGTCTCAGTTTAGTGTATCGCTTATCTCACATCCACTTTAACATTAGAAGTTCATGTGGCAATGTTTCGGCTTGACTCTCGAAATAAAACATCAATTTCTCTATGTTTGTTACTGCTTTTACACAATATAGCTACAAACTAGTCAGTAGTAAAAATGGCAGTGATCTTCTGCTGTCTCAGTTTAGTGTATCGCTTATCTCACATCCACTTTAACATTAGAAGTTCATGTGGCAATGTTTCGGCTTGACTCTCGAAATAAAACATCAATTTCTCTATGTTTGTTACTGCTTGTGTGTGGGTTTATAAGCTCCATCAAGTATCTTCTTCATTAACATCAGAACAGCCATCAATATTTTTAAAAATATCTAAGAAATCTTCTTTCATACTTATTTCTTTTGTTCTTCAGTCTTATTTTCTGGCAAGTCACACACACCACGTTTCTCTTCCAAGCAGATCCCAAGCAGGGTAAGTGAGTGCAAGGAATTCATCTGCTGGTAACAGAATTTGAGTAATGAGTCAAAGTATAAACTTGAAAGAAGCGTAGGGACAGTGAAGCACAAACTAGTACAAAATTGAATCGAGAATATATTGACACATTGCTTCACTCACACTGTTTATTCACAGGACATGTTTCAAGAGCTCTTGCTCCTATCCTCAGCTGATACTCGACTAGTAGCTGATACTACAACTTGCACTAGTCGAGTATCAGCTCAGGATAGGAGCAAGAGCTCTTGAAACATGTCCTGTGAATAAACAGTGTGAGTGAAGCAATGTGTCAATATATTCTCGATTCAATTTTGTACTTGAGTAATGAGGTTTCACTGTATATACAAATTTAGAATTTTATAATTTACAATTTAGTATTGCCTGATATGTTCTTCTATGCTATATAAAGCATTGTCTAATTAGTATTTTCTACCAAGTTTAATTTATATTTATTATTTATAGTGATATGTATATGTTCAGATAGCTTACTAAACAACTGCCCTCCCATTACTCCTACAGTCTATTATTTAAAGTACCCCTAAGGGTTGACATAAAATATTTATGTATTATTTCTTAAGCCATAGTTAAGAACAGTTACTTCTTTGTTTATCTTTGTCCAGTACTGTTTTTTATGCTTTCATAAATATAAATTAAAACAACTCCGATAAAAGTACTGCAGACTGCTACCTCTAACAAAACCACTGAATTTAGAACTAGAAACTCAAGCAATTTTACAGTATGAATAAATGATTAGATCTCCAAATTTCAATAAATGGCACAGTAATTCAGATGTAAATAAATTAAGACACAATCTGGATTCATACAAGAAGTCAGTAAACTTGAACCTGTGCCATCAATCTATTAATTGCCCCATTATCATCTTTCCTTTATTTATTTCGCAGTTATTCTGTCATCTACTTCTCACTCTCACAGCAGCCATCCTCTCTCTGATCCAGAGTTTATGTTCCTCAACCTGACGAAGGGATAGAGTACCAAGAATTCCCTAACACCATGATAGTGGTTAAACTGGGGAAGTTAGAGGAGAAGAAGAAGAACAAGAACAAGAAGAATTAATGAAATGACGCTGTAACAAGTTTGGAGACTACAGAGCTTAGGATAGAATTCTACAGAGAGCATTTTGCATGTTGACCAGACTGATCTTTTGTACCTATGTCCCACATGGGGCACCCTGGGAGAAAGAATGAGTTGAGAGAAGACAGAGGGTGGCCGATCCTAAGGAGTCACGACAGCGCAGAGGGAATGGTCTCTACTATTTACCACAACTGGCATCCCTATGGTGGCCCCAAAACAGTCCATAATCTGGGCTTGGAGACTGGAGACTGCCACGCCAGAGCTGGGAATACTCCTGGCATCCCTAGGGTCAGTTCAGAGACCATCCTACCAGAGGAGGAAGTATTTGGCAGGAGCATATCATACAGCCATGCAATGCCCAGACACCCGCCGACACTTCTACCCTGAAAGAGACCACCAGATGAGAGATGATGTAAATGATAATGGAGATGAAATGGAGGTACAGGAAATTTGGGGGATGGAATTAACCCACCCAGCATTCGACTGGTGACCCGGGAAAATCCCCCATAAAGCACATAGATCAGGTAGGCAGGCCATGGGAATCGAACCCAGACCTCCCAAATGTGAGCCACAGATGAAACCACCTGAGCCGTCCCGCTTCAGTATAGAACTTAAAGTTCCCCAATATTCGTTTTCTGAAGATTAGGAAAAACCCTAGGAAAAGCCTAACCATGAATGTGAGGCATTATAGCTGCACATATACAAAGAGTGTATCAATATTTAAATTAATGTCTGACTGAAGAGCACGTGGATATGTTACAGATGGTGATACAAAGGGACAGCCAAGTTGTCACATATTCTGGCCTTTTCTGTCCAGCACAACAAAGGATCCCAGCAACAGAAGCACACAGCGATGGAAAGAGGATGGACAACTGCATGTCTTCTCTGAAACCTTCACTTCTGCAGCAACCTTCAAGGATTGGTTTCAAAACACACTTCTATCATCAGAGAAACACATAGACAACAATTTGTGGGAATCTTTGTTACAAAGGTTTGTATCTTCAAACTTAATCTCATGAGAGGTATTCATAAAACTAATATCCTCTCTTGGGAGTTATTACAAATATTCCAGAATAAAATGTAACAGTATTTAATATATTGTCTTGGCTATTGAAACAGAAGTATTATAAATAGTGAAATTTTTCTTCATGCCAAATTAGGAACGAGTCACACTATCTATATATTGTTAACCAATTGTTGAACTTATAATAAGCTAACAGGAAGGGCTGGCCAATAGAGGAGGACTTATGGCATCGAGACCACACCTACTCGTGTGACCGAATGGCTCTTGCATGGAGTAAGAGAGATGGACAATGTAAAAACCACGCCTACGCCAACGCACAGCGCCAATGATGTGCTGAGGAGAGACGGCTCAGGGAGGGAAGCAAACAGAAATCACTGGTTTCCCCTTCTCAGCTCGCCTAGAAGGATCGGGAAACACTGGGACGACTTCACCTCGGGTGCAGAAACTTCCAGAAACAGCGATCTGTCTATATAAGCGATGCATTGGACGAGTCAGTCAGTTGTTAGTAGTTGGTTCTAGAGAGAGTTGTACTGCAAGGTGCCAAGTAGCGAGTGCAGTGTGGAATTGTGTCCTGCGAACTGTGAATTGTATTTGCGAGTGTTACATAATTGTGTGTGGTATGTGATCCTGCTGTGATTTGTAAGTGTACCAACTGTTATTCAGTGGAAATAAAGAACTATTTGTATTTCTGCAACTTGGACTTTAAATTTTATGAACCCAGAGTCGCAATATAAACCTCAATTACTAAGAGTTTTAAATTCAAACTCATTCTCATTAGATGACTGAAGTTTTCTGCTACTTTATCCCTTCCTGGCCAGGTTTGTTACATGCTGCCATCTACTGGTAGTGACAAGTGCTAACAAAGGACTTGTTGGCAGAATTTAAAAATTTAAAAATGTAATTCTGAGAATCCAGATCTCATAAATTATGAAATCCTGTGAACAAGCAGTTTCAGATATGGCAATCTACCAGTAGAAGGGTGATTCAAATATGAACAGAACTGAGCTTTTTCCCAAGTGTAAAACTCTACTGGGGGAATTTGTATCTCTCCCTTGCCACTCAGGCAGCTGTGAGCTTTTTCAGTCTTGTCTAAGCTCTACAAGACAGATGAGTAAACTGTGAGTGACTGAGTATGTAGGATAGAACAGCCCAATGATAGATCATTTGGGCCCAACATTAAAAATTAAAACATCAGAAACTTATAAAACAGTGTGTTAAAAATAAAAACACCAAGTTAAAATAGAAAATACAGGGGTAAAAACTTAAAATAGTAAAATAATAAAATTACACATAAAATCTTAAAAGCTCCTAACACTAAATACAAGTCAGACTGATGTATTAAAACCAACATTGGTGACAAACCACAGTGGCTTATCTGTAGCTACCGGGTTGTCACCTACAACTGAGCACAGTGTATCACCCAGGCCAAGAGAATGGCACTTACAAGTGTACTGAAGACAATAAAGTAGCACAGTGAGACACACAGCACACAGAGCACAGATAAGGGCCACTTCCTCATGCAAAAGATGGTACATGTGTCGCGAATGTGTGATATATTCTTAGCCAAGTGAGAATATTCTCAGACTGCTGGGATTCCCTGCAGGATATTAGCCAGTGCTGTATATTTCTTCCATGATATTGTCACCCAAACGTTGGAACTCCCTATAGAACCGGCCAGCGGCAGCAGCAGGAGACGGAGGCATTTGGACACGCCCACTCGTTTGTCTTATAGCGGTAACGAGGGGTGGCTGGAAAAACATTACTGTGCCGTCTCTTTCCACTCCCCTTGATTTCTCGAACTTACGGGATATTTCAACTAATCCAGAACATTCTTGATTGGCCAGCTGGTCTTATATAAGCAACGCATCGGGCTGGAGAAAGTCAGTGCTTGACGAGCTAGTGAACGGACGAGAAGACTGTGTGCGTGCATCAGAACGGTAACGGACGAACTGGTGAATTGTAATTGTGTGCATTACGTAATTCTGTGTAATTGGCAAGGGTTCAACTGTAAGTCGGTGGAAATAAAGAACATTATTGAGTATGTGTAATTGGACTTTTCATTTCACGAACCCACAAAGTCACAATATGCTGGCACGAAAGCCAGCCTAGCAGTTCAGTTCAGTCAGTTGTGAGTGAATTGGCCAGAAAATCAGATGTTCCAGTTAAAATGAGTGTACAAGTCTGTGAGCAGTGAGCATTGAGATGTTTTGAGCAACTATATTTTAATAATAGAAAGTACTACATCTCCATTCATTAAGTCTTTATTATGGCAGACGCAAAATTTAATAGCGGCTGAACGTTGACCACTAGTAGTGAAGCATGACACAGCCAAATGTCAAAGGGCAGGGAGAAGCCATATGCAGTAACAAGACGAAATGAAAACACTTTATAGGATATTACTGTAGCTGTCAAGTAAACATAAACTTAGTGTGCATGCTAAATTAAGTAATCTGAAAACCATATCTTAAAATGGTAACAAAAATGTGCACAGGCCAAGCAGAAAAGTTTTTATGGCAAAGCTGTTGTATCTGATGTGTGTTTGGAGGAATTTAGTAACAGTGACGTCAAAATTAATATAAAAATTATTTGTGGTTGGTTTATTGACACTCGTCACTTACTTTTTCATATATTTATGAGAGACTAGTTTCAAAGGCCCTGGCCTCCATTTTCAATCTCTTCCCAACTAGAATCTGTTGTTATCTGCTCTCTCTGGTGGTGGAACTATGAACTTTTTTGTCAAATTATCTACTGGCGGGATTTCAAAGTTCATTACGCGATCCTTAGATGGATCCAGATGAATATGTTCTCCCATGTTGTCAATCTATTTTGGTTTATCACTCCTTTTAATAATTTTGGATTTGGATCAATGTCATGGTTTTCATTCCAAAAATGAAATGCTACTGCTGACTTGTCTTCTTGTTTCAATCTGATGTTTCTAAAGTGTTCTTTGACTCTGGTTTTTAAATTTCTTTTTGTTTGACCTATGTAGCATTTTTCACAATTCTTACAATTTATTTAGTATATTCCAGATTTGTTACCTGAAGGAATTTCATCTTTTGTTTTTGAATTTAGTAATTTTAAAATTGAGTATCTATTAGTAGGTGCCAAGATGATCAAGGAACAAAATATCATCTTGGCACCTACTAATAGATACTCAATTTTAAAATTACTAAATTCAAAAACAAAAGATGAAATTCCTTCAGGTAACAAATCTGGAATATACCAAATAAATTGTAAGAATTGTGAAAAATGCTACATAGGTCAAACAAAAAGAAATTTAAAAACCAGAGTCAAAGAACACTTTAGAAACATCAGATTGAAACAAGAAGACAAGTCAGCAGTAGCATTTCATTTTTGGAATGAAAACCATGACATTGATCCAAATCCAAAATTATTAAAAGGAGTGATAAACCAAAATAGATTGACAACATGGGAGAACATATTCATCTGGAAAAATAAGGATCGCGTAATGAACTTTGAAATCCCGCCAGTAGATAATTTGACAAAAAAGTTCATAGTTCCACCACCAGAGAGAGCAGATAACAACAGATGCTAGTTGGGAAGAGATTGAAAATGGAGGCCAGGGCCTTTGAAACTAGTCTCTCATAAATATATGAAAAAGTAAGTGACGAGTGTCAATAAACCAACCACAAATAATTTTTATACTGTTGTATCTGCCTTGTCATCATTGTATTGATCTTCATCCTCACTTCTTACTACATCTGAATCATTGCTATCTTCTTCTATGTTGATGATAATTGGCTGCAGTATTTCTTTGCATTTTAAAGAAACAATATACACTGTAAATTATACTCCTGCTTAAGCGATGCAACACTTCCCGTTTATGTATTATTGGTTCACTTTTACTGCTTGCACCTTGTCACTATGTGACATTTTGACTAATCTAGCAAAAAATGTTAAGCACCAATTAAACAACTCCACATAATCAGTATAATTGAATTATGGAACCAAAATGACCACTGTTAACACGAAAGCAGAAATCCAAACTGAAGCTATAATAGCTTGAAACTTTCAGTTCCTTATCCTAGCCATGTGGTTCTGTTATCTTTGTAGAGTCACAAGCTGTTACAATAAACAAAACAGTAGGTAGAGTGAGTGTGTGGTGTTTTAGGGCCCGTCGACAGCAAGGTCATTTGGGTCCCCAGTAGGTAGATAACAAAAGGATTTGGACATCTTAACAGAGGCCCTGTTAAAAGACGAATTCAATGTGAATTTGGGTCTCTGCAGCCAGTTAACATAGGAAATTGGTTTTTAGACTGGTTGCATCAAAATAAAAAAATAAAAAATGCTCTTCGTGATCAGGCTATTCTCTTTCCTGCTGCAAAAATAAATTTTGTGGGCACAAATGATATTCAATCACCGGCTTTACAGTGTGACTTTACTGCTTGTTGAACTGTACAACACCGCAAGGCGTGGCAAGCATTTCATTGGATATTGTGTTGACTAGCACCTTCTGCCAACTGCCATAATTACATATACAAGGTGCTAGGGGTATGAGTGCGCAGACTTCAACAGCAAATTCCTGACGTTAAGCTGAAACATCAGTTCCTCTATCATTTTCCGCTAAAGTGCATGGTTGCAGAAATAAAAAGTAAAAATGATCAAAGTTTTGATTGCAAATGTGTCATCTCACCTTTGTCATTTACTTTTGCAATTAGAATAATAAGGTAGTACTAGAAAAGATGAGTTATTTGTGTCTGTACCATATGTTGCTAAAATGAATTTGTTTAGCTACAAAATGATATAAAAGAACTGGATTTCTGTGTGTCTATTGCATAAAAATTGTGGACTTGCTCTTGGTAACCCTGCTACATTGATGTGCGTTTAGAGCCGAAGGTCAGGAATGTGAACAGTAAACCTAACTGCTGCAATACTTTGCACAACAGTGGGTTCTTTAGTGTTTCAGATGTGTCAGAACTATGTATGGCGGTCTTTACAAATCAAGAGTATACTTATTAGGTTAATTGATGGAAATTAATCGTTCTACCACACTAGCCTTGTGTAAGAAAGTTTCTAATAGTCAGACTGAAAAATTCAATGTCATAGCCAGGATTAGAAACACAGATCTTCCAGTCTCCTTCAGGTTGCTCTTAACCATTGAGCTACTATGGCCAACATGTCAGCATGACACTAAATTCTCCAACTGACTCGATTTTTCCTGGTAAATCACTAGGAGATCTTGTATACAATGAGATACGCACTGTTTGTAGCGACTTACTGTCATAAGTACTTAAGTCAAAGGCTTCATACCTGGTGTGGAAGAACAATTAATTAATTAATTTTCATCAATTCACCTGTAAGAATAGTTTATAGAAAAGTGTGTAAAAAGTCTTGTGAATGTCTCACATAACATTTTTTGTAAAGTTGTTATTAAGTTTCATGGGAATTTAGGAAATGATCTTTTTGTTTTGAAGGTTCATCATCCTGAGCTGTGGAGTTTTTGTTGATGAGATCCACCAAGGAATGTTGGCGCTACTGTATCAGGTATGTTAGTTGTTGTGATTGACACATGCGTGGTATGGTATCAGCCTGTCAAGTCAATAGCCAGTTTAAGCAGTAAGAATGCATTACCATCAGAGGCATGTCTTTAGTATGGGTTCACTGGAAATTGATGTGCATTTTCACCTGTATATACTACATGACAGAGCATGTTGACGTTTTAGTGATAAGCGCTGCATCTTGTTTATTAGAAGAGTGAAATATTAGTAACTTGGCATACAGTAAGGGACAAAATGCAAATGGCATGTCTGATTTTAAAGGTTACACAATTATTACATGCAACACTGGAGCATAATATAGACTTTTGTTATTTAACGACTGTTGCAAGTATAGGAAGTGTATGGCAATATAACTAATTTTTTAGTGTGATCAGTCTGTATATGGTGATAATTTCTGAAAAGATAGATTTATTAGCTTATAGATTTAGTTACAAGTTTCAAGCCTCATCAGAAAAAGAAACAAAGAAATTACAATTCATTTCTTGGAAGTGTTGAAAACAGTGTTGTTATGATAAATTAAATTTAAAGGGAGTCGATTAATGACACTAAACAACACTTACTTTTAAATTTTTCCGGGAACATGTTTCAGAGACTTTACCTCTATCCTCAGTCGATGGCCGGCTGAGGATAGAGGCAAAGTCTCTGAAACATGTTCCAGAAAAATTTAAAAGTAAGTGTTGTTTAGTGTCATTAATCGACTCCCTTTAAATTTAAAGAAATTACAGTTTTATTTACAATTCATTAATTTTATACTAACATTTCTCAGTTAAGTATCTTTTAAGATTAATTTGGAAATTGTTACACTCAATATCTTTAATTGCTTTGGTAGCTTATTATTAGAACTCCGAACTTGATCATCTTTTTTCTGCGTCATCACAGATAGTAAAGAAGCAACATAAATTCATTTCTCTTAAAAATCAACCTATACTGACCTCTTTTACTTTGCATCTTTATGCATTTTTTGCTGTTTTAATGTTTATTGGTCATTTTTAGAAAATATTGTACTTTTTATTACATTTTCTTGAGGATTTTTAATTTTAAACATGCTTTTTTGTAAATATTAAAAGCAGAAGCATTATTAACAGTGAAGTATTCTTAATATTTGAGTTTGATTTATGAGTCACTATGTTTACACTCAAACTTCACTTACTTGTTGTTGCATAAGTGAAACGTTTTCAAGATCATTTGATCTCATCCTCAGCTGTTTAGTGACTAAATGAACCTTCCTCTTCTTCCACTACTACGGAGCTCCGATCACTCTGCCATCTGGTGTTAGGGGCACTAAGTTTTAATACTTCATTTAATGCCGGGATTTCAAAATTTATAACTTTATCACGGTTTTTGTTTATGAATATTTTTTCCCAAATATCCAATTCTATGGGTGTACTTAAAGATTTTAACAGTTTAATGTTGTGGCCAATGTTGTGGTTTTCTGTCCAAAAATGGTGTGAAACTGCAGATTTTTCTGTTTGTTTCAACTTAATGTTCCTCTGGTGTTCTTTATGCCTGGTTAACAAGTTTCTCTTAGTTTTTCCTATGTAGCTTTTTTCACAGGTTTCACAATTAATCTGATAAATTCCTGATTTCAAATTGTTGGGGATTGTATTTTTCAGTGGTTTATTTAGCAGGTTCCTCAGACTGAATTTGTTTTGGGGTGCTAGTTTTAAGTTTAGTCTTTTGAAGATTCGTTCAAATTTTCTAAAAGCCCATGGATGGTAGGTGAATTTTCTATATTGCCAATTTGTGTTTTTAAGTGGTGTGAGAATGGTATTTTTTGATATTATCTTCAGTTTTTCTTTTCTCTTCATCATGTTTCTTATGATGGCTGGGTTGAATCCATTTAATACCGCTATGTCTTTTATGTATTGTTGTTCTTTCAAAAATAATAAAGTAGTTATCCCCAATATACAATAAAGCTTACAACAAAACAATAAGAAATTTAAATAGGAAGCCTGTGGTATACCTAAAAGCCGACAAAGGTAATTCTCTAGTAATTATGGAGACAGAAGACTATATTCAGAGAGTAAACCTTATGTTAGACAGTCCAGAATATGAAATAATTCCAAAAAATCCATTATCCAAAAGTATCACTTCTGTTAATAAAGCTTTATCAATTACAAAAACATTAAGTACATCTGAAAAATACAACTTAAAATCTTCCAACCCCACACTACCAAGGTTGTACTGTCTGCCAAAAATCCACAAACAAGACGACAGCATGAGACTCATCATCAATGGCATCAATTCACCTACATATCACATTGCAAAGTGGTTAGTAAGAAAATTAAAATCATATGACAAATTTCAAAGTTTGGGAATAAAAAACTCCTTAGAATTGATAAATCACCTACAGAAGTACAACATCCCGGAAAATCACATACTAGTTTCTTTTGACGTTAAGGCACCTTTTACAAGCATTCCAGTAGAAAAAATACCTACACTCCTCAAAAAATGGCTAACCCAGACTACAACGGACCCCAGAGAAATAGATGATATTATCAATCTTACAGATTTATGCATAAGGAATAATTACTTCATGTTTAACCAAAAATTCTACAGACAATCAAAAGGATTAGCTATGGGGAGCCCACTTTCGCCTATTTTAGCAGACCTAATACATGAGCTATTTTGAAACACACATAGTAAAGGCCTTCTCACAGATTTATAAATTTTGGCGGAGATATGTTGATGATGTTTTTGCTATCATTCCGGAAAAACTTAGAGAAGATTCTCTAAAATTACTAAACCTGCAAGATAATCACATCCAATTTACTATGGAAGTAGAAAGAGACAACACCCTACCCTTTTTGGACCTCAAGATAACTAGAAATCGTCATGGTGTAGATTTTGGAATACACAGGAAGCCCACACACATAGATAATTACATAAAGAAAAATGAATACAACCCATTTCACATCAACTAGCTGCCTTTAGAAGTCTAATTCACCGGCTATATAACATCCCATTGAGTAAGGATGAATTTTTGAAAGAACAACAACACATAAAAGACATAGCGATATCAAATGGATTCAACCCAGTCATCATAAGGAACATGATGAAGAGGAAAGAAAAACTGAAGATAAGATCAAAAAATACCACTCTCACACCACTTAATAACACAAATTGGCAATATAGAAAATTCACCTACCATCCATGGGCTTTTAGAAAATTTGAACGAATCTTCAAAAGACTAAACTTAAAACTAGCACCCCAAAACAAATTCAGTCTGAGGAACCTGCTAAATAAACCACTGAAAAATACAATCTCCAACAATTTGAAATCAGGAATTTATCAGATTAATTGTGAAACCTGTGAAAAAAGCTACATAGGAAAAACTAAGAGAAACCTGTTAACCAGGCAAAAAGAACACCAGAGGAACATTAAGTTGAAACAAACAGAAAAATCTGCAGTTTCACACCATTTTTGGACAGAAAACCACAACATTGGCCACAACATTAAACTGTTAAAATCTTTAAGTACACCCATAGAATTGGATATTTGGGAAAAAATATTCATAAACAAAAACCGTGATAAAGTTATAAATTTTGAAATCCCGGCATTAAATGAAGTATTAAAACTTAGTGCCCCTAACACCAGATGGCAGAGTGATCGGAGCTCTGTAGTAGTGGAAGAAGAGGAAGGTTCATTTAGTCACCAAACAGCTGAGGATGAGATCGAATGATCTTGAAAACGTTTCAATTATACAAGTAAGTGAAGTTTGAGTGTAAACATAGTGACTCATAAATCAAACATAAATGCTTTTTTGTGTTATTCACATGTATTGTACATTAGAATATGACACCCATCGAAAAATGTTTCTGCTTACAATGGAATAAAATAGAATAGATTCTTTATTGTCACATAACGATTACATTGTGAGCATAAGCTGGTAAACTGGTGACTTGTCAGTTTATATATAAAACAAGAATTAACATAAAAGAGAAAACTAATTCTATTATGTATATTGTATACAAGGTATTATTTATGCAATATAAATTGTGAGTAATTATAATATTGTGTCATTCATGAATTCTTGTATGGAGTAATATGTCTTATGTAGTAACATTTCTTTTATACTTTTATTGAACAATTTTGAAGTCTTTATTTCTTTGAATCTTTGAGGCAATTTACTATATATTTTTATACCCATATAATAGGGTGTTTTTTTGTGTAGTGTTAGTCTACGCATTGGGTATTTTATGCTGGATTCTTTACGAATGCTGTAATGATGACAATTTTGTTTTTGCATAAATTTGTCATAATTTTTATATACATAAGTAACTCTAAAATATATACAGAAGTCATTGTTAAAATATTTAATTTTTTAAATTATTGTTTACATGAATCTTTAAAGCTGGCATGTAACACTATGCATACTATCTTTTTTTGAATTTTAAATACTGTTTCCCATCCAGATGTATTTAAAATACATAGGTTAATAATCAGTAGTAGTAGAAGTGGGTTAACAATTAATGTATATGCCAGCTATTTGATCAAAACATGTTTCTTTTGTAGCCATAGGGCAAGAAACATGAAAGTGTTTTACTTTTCGTAACAGATTCAGCAAATATGGTGAAATCAGATACCGGAATTAAATCATTTTACACTAAAGAGGTTCACATATCATGCATAGACTCAGAAAATGCTGCACCTATGGCTGTTGCTCAAGACTTGCTGGATAATCTTCAAATTAAGGGAAGTTTGACATTTATCAGTTCCAACTTTTCAATTTTTAAGAAACAATAACATTGCTATAAAAGGAGATAAAAGCATACATGCGGTTATCAAAAATATTAAAGGTATGGAGACACATTTGCAAAACTATGTGGATAATATTGGTCAAAAATTTTCTGAGAAAATGAAAAATGTATTAGAAAGATACATTAGGTATAAATTATTGTGTAAAATTGATAAAAGTTCTGCAATGCAAACATTTTGACTTCAGTTGTTTTGAAGAAGCTCTTTCACCAGGGGACATTGGTCACTTCAAGTATGCGCCCACGACGTCAGTTGAAGTAGAGATGAGCTTTTCAAAGCAGGAGTGTTCTTCAAGACAATCATTGATCTTTCAAACCTGAGAACTTATGAATGGCAATAGTTCTTAGTTGCAATGCTAAATAACAGATATGCCTAAATATATAAATTTTTGCCAGTGTATATTTATGGGATATATTACATAAAATTTATAATTATATTTAATAAAAATGAAATTATTTTTAAATTTTGAATGCTAAAATTACAAAAATAATTAACGTTTCTTTTTTTGAAATTTTAGTGTCATTTCTCCCCAAATTTAAGGGCATTTTATTGGTCATTTTTCTCTGACTTTTGGGTCATCAAATTCTGAGCCCTACTTATTATTGTGACTTTGTGGGTTCGTAAAATTAAAAGTCAAGTTTGCGGAAATTCAAAATGCTCTTTATTTCCATAGAAAGACACTGTTGTACAGCCCTGAGCAGCAGAATGATGTAACATACACCAACACAGTCTCTTGTGGCTTCACCACACGTAAACAAAGAAAAGAATTCATCTTCAAATCACTACATGATTATTAGTTATCGACTCAACTCGGTACAGTTCAAATGTCCACACACACAGTAGCGACTTTGTTCACTCACTGACGGCTCCCTGCCAACTCTAACTGTCTAGTTCAGTCCAGCCACTGTTTCTCGAAACCTCCCAAAGCTTCACGGCCTTTCGTGGTGGTAGGCGAAGGAGAGAGAACTGTTCAGACACCTCTTTGGCTCTTTCTCTACCCTCCCCGTCTCTGCTAGTGCAAGCATGGGCGTGGCTTGGGCACTATCTGTCTCTCTCTCCAAAAAACAAGCACCTCGCAACACTATATCAAATTTTGCCTGTTATGAGGAGCTCCTTTTTTTGCTGCTTTTTTATTTACATATTCTCTATAAAAATTATTTTTGTTCTTGTACTATTAGTCATGACAATCTTTCATTTGTATTACTTTTTTACATACTACAAACATAATAACTTTATAAACATACAAAGAAATAACAGTTAGTATCTCAGCTTTCACAAAAATCTCTCTGCATGACACTCTACTAGCCCGCCTTGGTAGCGTGGTGGTAGCATGTCTGCCTCACGTTCAAGAGGTCCCGAGTTCGAATCTCGGTCAGGGTGTGTTACCTGGATAAGGTTTTTCCTGGGGTTTTCCCTTATCCTATAAGACGAATGTCGGGTAACTCTAAGCTCCAGGGACCCCAGACTCATTTGAGCATCATTTCATCTATTCCATTCATCGTCCGATATGACTTAACGTTGGAGGACAAAAATTACATTAAAAAAAAATGACACTCTACTACTTACATTATATATGCATTTTACATATTTCTTCTGCAATAACAGTATTCTGTTTACATTTGTTATTCCTGAGTCAATTGCATACTGAAGTTGAGGGTAGATTAGACCATGATATACTATTTTTAGTTAAGATGTACTTAGATATTTAGCCAAACTTCTCATAAGACATAAGAACTAATTTTGTTATACACACTTTCAATATGAGCTTTAAATGACATATTTTCATCAATGATGATTCCCAAGAATTTCACACATACTAACTTCTCAATATATTTGTTGTCAAATTTCACATTTAGTACTTCATTTTTAGCCTAACATTTTGGTGTTGGAACATGATTGCTTTGGTTTTTAGAGAATTTACTTTTAGGTTGTTGAATTTTAAACTTACATAAATCTTGTATTTCTGTATATCGAGATTTAACTGTATTGAAACACCACAGTGAAGCGAAAAATTATTAATTTTTAGATGAGTCGTATTTATTACACATCTGCTTCACTTTCGTACCTATTTTGAGGACATGTTTCGCAAATCATCGTTTGCATCTTCTGCTCTTATGCGACTAAAGCTTGATCCAGCGGTGTGGGTAATTCTGGGGTTGCTGCTTCCATCTGTTGATTTAGTGATGAACTTAAATGTGGGATTCTCTTCTGGCGGGATTTCAAAGTTCATTAGTTGGTTTTTATGTTTTTCTATGTATATCCTCTCCCATATGACGAGTTCACTATGTTTTTGTACGTATTTTAGTAATTCTGTGTTATCTTCAATTTCATGATTTTCAGACCAGAAATGAGCTGCTATTGCGGACTTATCAATATTTTTGTATCTTAAGTGCCTGAAGTGTTCTTTCTTTCTAGTGCCTATGTTTCTTTTTGTCCTCCCTATGTAAATTTTTTCACAGTCTTTACACTTAATCTTATAAATGCCTGACTTTTCCTCTGGTTTTATCTTATCAGTATTATTACTGTGAAGTAGGTTTTTAATGTTGTAATTGTTTTTTGGTGCCAATGTTATATTGTATTTCTTGAATATTTTTTGGAACTTTTTTGTGGCCCAGGGGTGGTAAGTAAATTTAGCAAATCTAATTTCTTGTTTTATTGGTGTGAGAGCTGTGATCTGTTTTAATCTCTTTTGAAGTTTGAATGATTTTAGTTTTTTATCTACAAGGTTTTTTCCATATCCATTTTTAATTGCAGTTTTTAAGATTTGATGGTATTCGTTTTGATATTCTTGCTGGCTGAGGGGTAGATTTACTAATCTGTGTGTCAGACTGTTGATGGTTGCATGTTTGTGTAGAATTGGGTTGAAACTATTTGCTTTGATGTAATTATCTGTGTGTGTTGCATTTCTATGGACGCCAAATTCTAGTTTTTCATTGCTTTTTTTGATTTTAAGGTCTAAAAAAGGTAGAGTACAATCCTCTTCAGTTTCCACTGTGAATTGTATGCTGGGTTCTTGCAGGTTGAGTAGTTTCAAAGCATCATCTATTTGTTTGTAGGGCAATATTGCAAAGATGTCGTCTACGTATCTGTACCATGTTTTAAACATATGAGGGAAGGCTTTAGTTATATGTGTTTCGAAAAAGCTCAGGTATAGATTGGCCAAAAATGGTGATAGCGGGCTTCCCATAGCTAGTCCTGAAATTTGTTTATAATATTTTCCATCGAAGACAAAATAATTTTGATGTATACATATTTCACACACAGATTAGTAAATCTACCCCTCAGCCAGCAAGAATATCAAAACGAATACCATCAAATCTTAAAAACTGCAATTAAAAACGGATATGGAAAAAACCTTGTAGATAAAAAACTAAAATCATTCAAACTTCAAAAGAGATTAAAACAGATCACAGCTCTCACACCAATTAAACAAGAAATTAGATTTGCTAAATTTACTTACCACCCCTGGGCCACAAAAAAGTTCCAAAAAATATTCAAGAAATACAATATAACATTGGCACCAAAAAACAATTACAACATTAAAAACCTACTTCACAGTAATAATACTGATAAGATAAAACCAGAGGAAAAGTCAGGCATTTACAAGATTAAGTGTAAAGACTGTGAAAAAATTTATATAGGGAGGACAAAAAGAAACATAGGCACTAGAAAGAAAGAACACTTCAGGCACTTAAGGTACAAAAATATTGATAAGTCCGAATAGCAGCTCATTTCTGGCAAAAACATAGTGAACTCGTCATATGGGAGAGGATATACATAGAAAAACATAAAAACCAACTAATGAACTTTGAAATCCCGCCAGAAGAGAATCCCACATTTAAGTTCATCACTAAATCAACAGATGGCAGCAGCAACCCCAGAATTACCCACACCACTGGATCAAGCTTTAGTCGCATAAGAGCCGTAGATGCTAACGATGATTTGTGAAACATGTCCTCAAAATAGGTACGAAAGTGAAGCAGATGTGTAATAAATACGACTCATCTAAAAATTAATAATTATATTTCTGTGTTTATTGATTCCTCTAAGCTGCTTAACTCCTTGTTAGCAAACATAATTGATGTATCATCTGCATAAAGGAGGGTTGGCTGATAAGTCCTTGTCCCCTAGGCTTTTGGTTTTCTCGATTTGTTATTCCTAGAAAAGTAACTGCTCATCAAGGCTGACAGTTCAAAAGTCAGTGTTTAAATCTCTAAGCAAATACCTTGGATCTCAGAACATCAGAACAACTGCATCATCCCAGAAGTAATGGCCTCATTAAGCGCCAACACCGCACCATGAAAACAACCCTCAAATTCATCTTCTATAATCTACGTCGTGATAGACTCAGTAACCCTGATTTTACTAGACATGCGATCTGTGGTTAAAGATTTAGGTCATTCAGCCGTGAAACTGGCATATGGCACACCACCTTGCCTCCCAAGGACCAACCTACAATACACAGTCAGATTTTTGAGACACCTCCAGGAGACAATAAGAAGACTAAAAGCAAGACAAACATCAGCACATGGCAAGAAAATGTTTTGTGTCCAAACATCTTACTGATTGCTCACATGTTTTCATACATCATGGACCCCATTATCACTCCAATCTATATAAAAATTATTTGTGGTTGGTTTATTGACACTCGTCACTTACTTTTTCATATATTTATGAGAGACTAGTTTCAAAGGCCCTGGCCTCCATTTTCAATCTCTTCCCAACTGGCAACTGTTGTTATCTGCTCTCTCTGGTGGTGGAACTATGAACTTTTTTGTCAAATTATCTGCTGGCGGGATTTCAAAGTTCATTACGCGATCCTTATTTTTCCAGATGAATATGTTCTCCCATGTTGTCAATCTATTTTGGTTTATCACTCCTTTTAATAATTTTGGATTTGGATCAATGTCATGGTTTTCATTCCAAAAATGAAATGCTACTGCTGACTTGTCTTCTTGTTTCAATCTGATGTTTCTAAAGTGTTCTTTGACTCTGGTTTTTAAATTTCTTTTTGTTTGACCTATGTAGCATTTTTCACAATTCTTGCAATTTATTTGGTATATTCCAGATTTGTTACCTGAAGGAATTTCATCTTTTGTTTTTGAATTTAGTAATTTTAAAATTGAGTATCTATTAGTAATTGCCAAGATGATATTTTGTTCCTTGAATATCTTTTTAAATTTATTAAATGTTTTTGGATGATATGTGAATGAACTGAATATGCTGTTGCTTTCTTTTTCTTTAATAAATGTGGTTGTTTCCTTAATGGTTTTCTTTAGTTTAGATTTTCTAATTTTCTTCAACACCAAACTTTTGTTGTATCCGTTTTCTTCTGCTATGTGTATTATTGCTTTTTGTTCCTTGAAATATTCTTCTTTTTCCATGGGTATGTTGACTAGTCTGTGTGTAAGGCTGTTTATTATTGCATGTTTATGTGTAATTGGGTTGTGGCTATTATTTTTTATATAATTTTCTGAATGTGTTGGCTTCCTGTAAATTCCAAATTTTATTTTTGTATCATTCCTGATGATATTTAGATCCAAGAAAGGTAGTTGTCCATTGATTTCCTTTTCTATTGTGAATTTGATAGTCCTTTCTTGCAGATTGAGTAATTTTAATGCATCATCTAAATGTTTACTTGGTACAATTGCAAAGATGTCGTCAACATATCTATACCAAACCTTGAAGATCAATGGGAAGGACTTTTTAATTTGTGTTTCAAATGCACTCATAAATAAGTTAGCCAAAAAAGGTGAAAGTGGATTGCCCATTGATAGTCCTGATTTCTGCTTGTAGTGTTTTCCATTAAAGCTAAAGAAGTTTTGTTCAATGCATATTTTTGTTAGAGAAATATATTCTTCTGCTTCTATTGCTTCCATATCAATTGTAGCTAGCCATTTTTTTAATACAGTCTGCAATTTTTCTGTTGGTATGCTTGGAAATAAAGATGTGACATCAAATGAAACCAGTCTGTCATTTTTGTCCAAATTTATATCTTTGATTTTTTCTACTAAATCTAAAGAGTTTCTTAAATTTGCACTTTCAAATTTTGGAAAACTATTAAATTTACTTAGTAACCATTTGGCCAAATTATATGTGGGGGCATTTATGCTACTAGTAATAGGTCTCATGCCTTTCCCTGTTTTATGAATTTTTGGCAGCCCATATACTCTTGGTAATGTTGGATTATCTACTTTAATTTTGTGCAATTCTTTTTTGTTGATTATTTTGCTCTCTTTTAGCGTTTTATTTGTGGTTTCAATGCAGTACTTTAATGGATTAGTTTCTACTTTTTGGTAATTACTGTCTTCTAACAAATCTTCCATCCTCTTTGTGTATTCTTCTTTTTCCAGAATTACTAGTTTATTTCCCTTGTCTGCTTTAGTATAAATAACCGGTTTCTTTTTAAGAGCTTTTATGATTTGGTTACTAAAATTCTTTTTCTTTTCATTTTTAATCTCTTCTACTATTTTGGAGCATTTGTTTTTTACTGATTGTTAGATTGACAACATGGGAGAACATATTCATCTGGAAAAATAAGGATCGCGTAATGAACTTTGAAATCCCGCCAGCAGATAATTTGACAAAAAAGTTCATAGTTCCACCACCAGAGAGAGCAGATAACAACAGTTGCCAGTTGGGAAGAGATTGAAAATGGAGGCCAGGGCCTTTGAAACTAGTCTCTCATAAATATATGAAAAAGTAAGTGACGAGTGTCAATAAACCAACCACAAATAATTTTTATATTAATTTTGACGTCACTGTTACTAAATTCCTCCAAACACACATCACTCCAATCTATGTTTGACGGACCATACCATGTAAAAAGCAGGATCGAGAAGTTCTTTGACATAAATATCAGAGGGTTGATAAAATGCATCTCGATAGACCATTTAAAACCAGCATTTCCACTGAAAGATCTTCCTACAGTTACCAACAATTCAGCTGCTAGTACCCAACAGGAAAACCATGCTGATACAACTGTACAGACATTCACCAGGTCAACCACAACGTTCACTTCCCTTCATGTTTCTTAGAGATCTTCGCTGTTACTAAGTGGGCACATGACCAATAAAATGCACATCAACAGTGTTGTGCTTTTTTAATTATGTTAGTAGCATTTGTATATTTAAATAAGATAGCTTTTAATAAGACCTGAAGCTTTCCTGGCGATGAATATGCTCACTTTCTTCTCGGACGAGAAGACATCGTTGTTTCAGGAGTGTGCATCGCTCCCATCATCAGAATATTTATAAAATGCTATAACCACAAATGAATCACTGGATATATATAATTGTCTTTTCACCTAGCTTGTTGCCAGAGAAGAAAGTAATAATAACAATAATAATTCTTTATTGTCTGTGTACTTGTACTTACAAGTTATAAATAAGCATGGTCAGGTCACTATTTACAATTACATTATAGTGCAAGCATTACAATACAGTTTAATTACAATTACATTTTAGTGCAATTATTACAATAGTTATTGTATTGCGCGCGCACGCACACGCGCACCCCCGCACACACCCCTTTGTTCAGAATTCTTCCAGCCTATACAGAGTCTTATTTACAAGGTATTTCTTTAGCTTGGCCTTAAAGGAGTTAATCCGTAAAGTTTTAAATTCTGTTGGAAGTTTATTATATAAAGTTGCTCCTATATTTAATGGGTCTTTGTCAGAAAACTTTTTTGTGTGTACTGATCTATATACATTACTCTGACTTGTTATAGTTTTGTGCTTGTGCACCTCACAATGTCTTGAGATGTCTTTGGATCCATGTATTAAAAGTAGTACATGTTATACATACAGTGATACAACTGAGAGAATTTCATTTTTTATAAATAACTCTCTGCATGGATGGTCAGATCTTACATTTGAAATTATTTTTATACACTTTTTTTGGAATGTTAACCCTCTATTCATATGCACTCTTGCAGCACCACCCCAGAGTTCTATACCATACAGCAAATGAGGATATATTACACCACAATAAATTGTGCATAATATACTTAGAATTTTGAATCCAGAAAAAATATCTTAATAGATATCCTCCTTTACTGATGTTATTACAGACTTTATCAATATGTCTGTCCCATGTTAGGTGTTTATCGAATATTATGCCCAGAAAAGAGGTCTGATCGCCTTCAACAATATAGTGAGCAAGATAGCTTTTGTTTATGTTTATTCCTTTTTCTCGAAAGCTGAAAAGTGAAGGAAGTTTGTATTTTCAGGAGCAGGTAGACTTGCTACACAGAACGTCGAATGGAAAGCCCCTCATTATTCATGGTGCGGCAGGAACTGGTAAGACATTCCTAGTTCTGCGTAAGCTGCACAGACTGTACCAAAAAGGTCTGCTTCATGAAAAGTCCCGTGCTCTGTACATCTGCTACTGGCCAGGAATTCGCTGCGACTTCATTCACAAGTTGCAACAGCTTGGGATCGCCCATCTGGTGGACACCCAGCGGTTCTTCATCAGCCAGGATGGGTTTGGGAAAGGAAACGACAAAGCCTACAAACACATCTTCATGGATGAGTCTGAAGCCATCTGCTTGTCCTTTGAGGAAAGGGTCATCACAGCAACATTCCAGGATATCTTCCGACGCTATGAGCAAGGGAACTCCAACACTAATGAGGAGCCAGGTTTCCTCTGGTTCCTGGTTGATATAAATCAGGCGTCATTATTTCTTCCCAAGCACTCCCCAAATATCCTGAAAACTCCAGACATTATACTGACCAAAGTGATGCGCTCCACTTGTACAATATACTCTGTGTTCAAACAGTTCTACCAGGAACCAATACCACGAATGTTGGGTGCATCCAAGTTACCAGCCTATCAAAACTTACAAGGTATCTCAATCGGTCACAATATCAATGGTCCGCCAATATACTGGGTAGATAGCACCACAGGTACCTCTAGTCTTCACACACTTGTGTTGGTCATCCTGGACCTGTGCTCAGCCAAGGGTATCAAGCCCAATGATCTCTGCGTGTTGCCATTCCTTGTGAATGATAACTATATTCCAGATACAGTCAACAAGGAGATCAGCCGACACTTTGTCGAACATGGGTTCATGCCCCAGGGTTTAGCCAATGTGGAAAGTTTTGTGAGTGCTTCCAAGCCATTTCACTTTGTGATGCCGTGGGTGCTTAGGGTGAAAGGTTTGGAGTTCAAGGTCGTCATCATGATCATAGATGACGAAGACTTTGACTTTGCAGATGCAGAGGACAGAAGAAAGATTTACATAATGGCATCTCGGTGCACATGTCTCCTAGTGTTGCTCAGTCCAGAGTCAGTCAAGAACAACATTGACAAATATCACGTTATTGAGAGATATCCATTCTCATTGCTATAGAGTCTTGCTAATCTGAGGTAATGTGCAGGGTAGAAGGTACCTTAGATTAACTTGGACTATGCTAAGAAGGGGATTTGGCACGGAGGTCCAAACCTGATCCCCTGGAGGAAGGATGAGGCAAAAGGAGAGCGGTTGTCCCAAGGATTCACGACAGTGCAGAGGGCAGGATACCTATACTTTACCAGATGGAAACTCCCAGGCAGGCCAGTACAGCTGGCATCTCACCCTAGTGTGGTCCTTAAACAGTCCACCAGGCCGGCCCACTGGAAGAGGAAATTTTACCAAGAGCATATCATCCTGCCCTGCAGCGCCGAGACTCCTTCCGATACTTCTACCCTGAAAGAGACTACCAGATGAGAAATGATGTGAAATTATAATGGAGATGAAATGGAGGGACAGGAAATTTGGGGGATGTAATTAATCTACCCAGCATTTGCCTGGTGACAGGTAGGCTGGCCACAGGAATTGAACCCAGACCTCCCAAATGTGAGGCATAGATGAAACCTCCTGAGCCATCCCACTTGGTAAGAATGGTATTTAAGTAAGTTTTTGTTTGTTAAGTTGTCAGAAATTTGGATTCAGTATACGTCAAAACATGCATTTATATTAAATCTTGATAATGAATTTAGTGAAATGCAGTACCTACTCTCTCTACTACGTAGTAGTACAGAAACTAACAATACAGTACTCACCTCGTTTTGCAGTCCAATGACAGAAAATTAAATTTCCAAGAAGTAAACCCTTGAATTTAAACATTTGTTATATTCAAGATATACTAAACTTGATAAGTGAGTAATCACAATAAGTGTGACTGTTACACATCCTTGTATCAACTGCTTATCTCAAACACAAATTGTGATGAACAAGGTGTGACTGACATCTTGTGTCCTTCCCTGTAAGTATTTTGTGTTGAAATAAATTCCAATGTTTACCCAAACAAGTCTGTCACACCATTCTTGTGTAATCAAGTGCTACATCTACATTTATGTGCAAAAAAATATAAAAAAAGTTACACAGGATGTTCTTGCCTTGTAAAGGAAGAGTTTGACCCTGTGACCAGCATCATAACCAATACACAAGGGTGCATGACTCAAGTAATTGTTCCACCCAAATTTAGCAATATCAAAAAAAGTACTATATGTATATGATGACAGTTCATTAAGTGCCTGTGTTGTTGCTAAGGGAAGTTTGTACTGTCATTTGTTACACGTTGTCACAACAACTATGGTGCTGATTCATAGGTTAGTTTGGAGTTTACAGACATTTCAATAAGTTCTTCAAACTGTTTTAACTAAAATGGATAAAGTACAGTATTGTTCAATGATTCGCTTTTTACTTTTGGCTGGGAAAAGTTGCAAGGAGATAAAGCAAACCTGGATGCTGTTTATGGAGACCATTTGCCTTTTATGACAACAGTCAGATATTGGTATAATGTAATAAAACAAAATCTGAAGGACCTTTGGCATCGAGTTGTCACTATCAATAAGCACTGGATTCATAATTATACTCTGGAAACCAAGCAAATTTCGGTATGTACCTATAAAAAGCTGTATTTTTAAGGGTGTTTAAGTGTTTAAAATGAATAATAAATAAATTCTATTTAGTTTTGAGAATCTTTGCATAAAACAAACTATTTATTTTGATGTTTCTTTTTTTATAGTTGTACTCGTATCAAACTGTAACAACATATTAAATACAACAATGTTCACAGCTGTGTCTTTTATTATTTGTTGGCATAGTACTAAACCTAAACTTACGGCCTGAGTAAACTAAAATATATTTGTGTGTATCAGTGTTCTAGTTTCTGTTCTGTTCTAGAAGCTGTTTAATGTTATTTTATGGAGAAAGCATTTTAAATTATTAAATCTCTTAAATATCCCAAAATATTTAAGTACATCTTTTAATAAACGTATATAGAGAGAAGTAGAACCCATTATACACAAACAGTTGGTAATTGTGTGTCAACATAGGAAAATACTATAAAATTAATGTAATGTAAAAGTGTAGAAATATATAAATCATTCATTGCAGTGTCACAGGTCTCTGCAGTCAGCGAGACATACCTCTCTTCAAGATCATATTAGATCATCTGGAAGAATTGAAAAAAAAATGATGTATTTAAAGAGAACAATCTAATTTATACATAAACTGAACCTTAGTTTTAATTATTCATCCCCATTCATGGCAAAAATACACAAATAAAAAGCTTTCTTCTCTGTAAATGAAACAAGCAGATCGGATTAAATATTAAAACAGCAGCTGTACTTGAAACAAGGAGATGGGAGTAAATATATAAACAGCAGCTGTACTTGAAACAAGGAGATGGGAGTAAATATACAAACAGCAGCTGTACTTGAAACAAGGAGATGGCAGTAAATATATAAACAGCAGCTGTACTTGAAACAAGGAGATGGGAGTAAATATACAAACAGCAGCTGTACTAGAAACAAGGAGATGGGAGTAAATATACAAACAGCAGCTGTACTTGAAACAAGGAGATGGGAGTAAATATACAAACAGCAGCTGTACTTGAAACAAGGAGATGGGAGTAAATATACAAACAGCAGCTGTACTTGAAACAAGCAGATGGGAGTAAATATACAAACAGCAGCTGTACTTGAAACAAGGAGATGGGAGTAAATATACAAACAGCAGCTGTACTTGAAACAAGGAGATGGGAGTAAATATACAAACAGTAGCTGTACTTGAAACAAGGAGATGGGAGTAAATATACAAACAGCAGCTGTACTTGAAACAAGGAGATGGGAGTAAATATACAAACAGCAGCTGTACTTGAAACAAGGAGATGGGAGTAAATATACAAACAGCAGCTGTACTTGAAACAAGGAGATGGGAGTAAATATACAAACAGCAGCTGTACTTGAAACAAGGAGATGGGAGTAAATATACAAACAGCAGCTGTACTTGAAACAAGGAGATGGGAGTAAATATACAAACAGCAGCTGTACTTGAAACAAGGAGATGGGAGTAAATATATAAACAGCAGCTGTACTTGAAACAAGGAGATGGGAGTAAATATACAAACAGCAGCTGTACTTGAAACAAGGAGATGGGAGTAAATACACAAACAGCAGCTGTACTTGAAACAAGGAGATGGGAGTAAATATACAAACAGCAGCTGTACTTGAAACAAGGAGATGGGAGTAAATATACAACCAGTAGCTGTACTTGAAACAAGGAGATGGGAGTAAATATACAAACAGCAGCTGTACTTGAAACAAGGAGATGGGAGTAAATATACAAACAGCAGCTGTACTTGAAACAAGGAGATGGGAGTAAATATACAAACAGCAGCTGTACTTGAAACAAGGAGATGGGAGTAAATATATAAACAGCAGCTGTACTTGAAACAAGGAGATGGGAGTAAATATACAAACAGCAGCTGTACTTGAAACAAGGAGATGGGAGTAAATATACAAACAGCAGCTGTACTTGAAACAAGGAGATGGGAGTAAATATAAAAAACAGCAGCTGTACTTGAAACAAGGAGATGGGAGTAAATATACAAACAGCAGCTGTACTTGAAACAAGGAGATGGGAGTAAATATACAAACAGCAGCTGTACTTGAAACAAGGAGATGGGAGTAAATATACAAACAGCAGCTGTACTTGAAACAAGGAGATGGGAGTAAATATACAAACAGCAGCTGTACTTGAAACAAGCAGATGGGAGTAAATATACAAACAGCAGCTGTACTTGAAACAAGGAGATGGCAGTAAATATATAAACAGCAGCTGTACTTGAAACAAGGAGATGGGAGTAAATATACAAACAGCAGCTGTACTTGAAACAAGGAGATGGGAGTAAATATACAAACAGCAGCTGTACTTGAAACAAGGAGATGGGAGTAAATATACAAACAGCAGCTGTACTTGAAACAAGGAGATGGGAGTAAATATACAAACAGCAGCTGTACTTGAAACAAGGAGATGGGAGTAAATATACAAACAGCAGCTGTACTTGAAACAAGCAGATGGGAGTAAATATACAAACAGCAGCTGTACTTGAAACAAGGAGATGGGAGTAAATATACAAACAGCAGCTGTACTTGAAACAAGGAGATGGGAGTAAATATACAAACAGCAGCTGTACTTGAAACAAGGAGATGGGAGTAAATATACAAACAGCAGCTGTACTTGAAACAAGCAGATGGGAGTAAATATACAAACAGCAGCTGTACTTGAAACAAGGAGATGGGAGTAAATATACAAACAGCAGCTGTACTTGAAACAAGGAGATGGGAGTAAATATACAAACAGTAGCTGTACTTGAAACAAGGAGATGGGAGTAAATATACAAACAGCAGCTGTACTTGAAACAAGGAGATGGGAGTAAATATACAAACAGCAGCTGTACTTGAAACAAGGAGATGGGAGTAAATATACAAACAGCAGCTGTACTTGAAACAAGGAGATGGGAGTAAATATACAAACAGCAGCTGTACTTGAAACAAGGAGATGGGAGTAAATATACAAACAGCAGCTGTACTTGAAACAAGGAGATGGGAGTAAATATACAAACAGCAGCTGTACTTGAAACAAGCAGATGGGAGTAAATATACAAACAGCAGCTGTACTTGAAACAAGGAGATGGCAGTAAATATATAAACAGCAGCTGTACTTGAAACAAGGAGATGGGAGTAAATATACAAACAGCAGCTGTACTTGAAACAAGGAGATGGGAGTAAATATACAAACAGCAGCTGTACTTGAAACAAGGAGATGGGAGTAAATATACAAACAGCAGCTGTACTTGAAACAAGGAGATGGGAGTAAATATACAAACAGCAGCTGTACTTGAAACAAGGAGATGGGAGTAAATATACAAACAGCAGCTGTACTTGAAACAAGCAGATGGGAGTAAATATACAAACAGCAGCTGTACTTGAAACAAGGAGATGGGAGTAAATATACAAACAGCAGCTGTACTTGAAACAAGGAGATGGGAGTAAATATACAAACAGCAGCTGTACTTGAAACAAGGAGATGGGAGTAAATATACAAACAGCAGCTGTACTTGAAACAAGCAGATGGGAGTAAATATACAAACAGCAGCTGTACTTGAAACAAGGAGATGGGAGTAAATATACAAACAGCAGCTGTACTTGAAACAAGGAGATGGGAGTAAATATACAAACAGTAGCTGTACTTGAAACAAGGAGATGGGAGTAAATATACAAACAGCAGCTGTACTTGAAACAAGGAGATGGGAGTAAATATACAAACAGCAGCTGTACTTGAAACAAGGAGATGGGAGTAAATATACAAACAGCAGCTGTACTTGAAACAAGGAGATGGGAGTAAATATACAAACAGCAGCTGTACTTGAAACAAGGAGATGGGAGTAAATATACAAACAGCAGCTGTACTTGAAACAAGGAGATGGGAGTAAATATACAAACAGCAGCTGTACTTGAAACAAGGAGATGGGAGTAAATATATAAACAGCAGCTGTACTTGAAACAAGGAGATGGGAGTAAATATACAAACAGCAGCTGTACTTGAAACAAGGAGATGGGAGTAAATACACAAACAGCAGCTGTACTTGAAACAAGGAGATGGGAGTAAATATACAAACAGCAGCTGTACTTGAAACAAGGAGATGGGAGTAAATATACAACCAGTAGCTGTACTTGAAACAAGGAGATGGGAGTAAATATACAAACAGCAGCTGTACTTGAAACAAGGAGATGGGAGTAAATATACAAACAGCAGCTGTACTTGAAACAAGGAGATGGGAGTAAATATACAAACAGCAGCTGTACTTGAAACAAGGAGATGGGAGTAAATATATAAACAGCAGCTGTACTTGAAACAAGGAGATGGGAGTAAATATACAAACAGCAGCTGTACTTGAAACAAGGAGATGGGAGTAAATATACAAACAGCAGCTGTACTTGAAACAAGGAGATGGGAGTAAATATAAAAAACAGCAGCTGTACTTGAAACAAGGAGATGGGAGTAAATATACAAACAGCAGCTGTACTTGAAACAAGGAGATGGGAGTAAATATACAAACAGCAGCTGTACTTGAAACAAGGAGATGGGAGTAAATATACAAACAGCAGCTGTACTTGAAACAAGGAGATGGGAGTAAATATACAAACAGCAGCTGTACTTGAAACAAGCAGATGGGAGTAAATATACAAACAGCAGCTGTACTTGAAACAAGGAGATGGCAGTAAATATATAAACAGCAGCTGTACTTGAAACAAGGAGATGGGAGTAAATATACAAACAGCAGCTGTACTTGAAACAAGGAGATGGGAGTAAATATACAAACAGCAGCTGTACTTGAAACAAGGAGATGGGAGTAAATATACAAACAGCAGCTGTACTTGAAACAAGGAGATGGGAGTAAATATACAAACAGCAGCTGTACTTGAAACAAGGAGATGGGAGTAAATATACAAACAGCAGCTGTACTTGAAACAAGCAGATGGGAGTAAATATACAAACAGCAGCTGTACTTGAAACAAGGAGATGGGAGTAAATATACAAACAGCAGCTGTACTTGAAACAAGGAGATGGCAGTAAATATATAAACAGCAGCTGTACTTGAAACAAGGAGATGGGAGTAAATATACAAACAGCAGCTGTACTAGAAACAAGGAGATGGGAGTAAATATACAAACAGCAGCTGTACTTGAAACAAGGAGATGGGAGTAAATATACAAACAGCAGCTGTACTTGAAACAAGGAGATGGGAGTAAATATACAAACAGCAGCTGTACTTGAAACAAGCAGATGGGAGTAAATATACAAACAGCAGCTGTACTTGAAACAAGGAGATGGGAGTAAATATACAAACAGCAGCTGTACTTGAAACAAGGAGATGGGAGTAAATATACAAACAGTAGCTGTACTTGAAACAAGGAGATGGGAGTAAATATACAAACAGCAGCTGTACTTGAAACAAGGAGATGGGAGTAAATATACAAACAGCAGCTGTACTTGAAACAAGGAGATGGGAGTAAATATACAAACAGCAGCTGTACTTGAAACAAGGAGATGGGAGTAAATATACAAACAGCAGCTGTACTTGAAACAAGGAGATGGGAGTAAATATACAAACAGCAGCTGTACTTGAAACAAGGAGATGGGAGTAAATATATAAACAGCAGCTGTACTTGAAACAAGGAGATGGGAGTAAATATACAAACAGCAGCTGTTCTTGAAACAAGGAGATGGGAGTAAATATACAAACAGCAGCTGTACTTTAAACAAGGAGATGGGAGTAAATATAAAAAACAGCAGCTGTACTTGAAACAAGGAGATGGGAGTAAATATACAAACAGCAGCTGTACTTGAAACAAGGAGATGGGAGTAAATATACAAACAGCAGCTGTACTTGAAACAAGGAGATGGGAGTAAATATACAAACAGCAGCTGTACTTGAAACAAGGAGATGGGAGTAAATATACAAACAGCAGCTGTACTTGAAACAAGCAGATGGGAGTAAATATACAAACAGTAGCTGTACTTGAAACAAGGAGATGGTAGTAAATATATAAACAGCAGCTGTACTTGAAACAAGGAGATGGGAGTAAATATACAAACAGCAGCTGTACTTGAAACAAGGAGATGGGAGTAAATATACAAACAGCAGCTGTACTTGAAACAAGGAGATGGGAGTAAATATACAAACAGCAGCTGTACTTGAAACAAGGAGATGGGAGTAAATATATAAACAGCAGCTGTACTTGAAACTAGGAGATGGGAGTAAATATACAAACAGCAGCTGTACTTGAAACAAGGAGATGGGAGTAAATATACAAACAGCAGCTGTACTTGAAACAAGGAGATGGGAGTAAATATACAACCAGGAGCTGTACTTGAAACAAGGAGATGGGAGTAAATATACAAACACCAGCTGTACTTGAAACAAGGAGATGGGAGTAAATATACAAACAGCAGCTGTACTTGAAACAAGGAGATGGGAGTAAATATACAAACAGCAGCTGTACTTGAAACAAGGAGATGGGAGTAAATATACAACCAGGAGCTGTACTTGAAACAAGGAGATGGGAGTAAATATACAAACACCAGCTGTACTTGAAACAAGGAGATGGGAGTAAATATACAAACAGCAGCTGTACTTGAAACAAGGAGATGGGAGTAAATATACAAACAGCAGCTGTACTTGAAACAAGGAGATGGGAGTAAATATATAAACAGCAGCTGTACTTGAAACAAGGAGATGGGAGTAAATATACAAACAGCAGCTGTACTTGAAACAAGGAGATGCCAGTAAATATACAAACAGTAGCTGTACTTGAAACAAGCAGATGGGAGTAAATATACAAACAGTAGCTGTACTTGGAACAAGGAGATGGCAGTAAATATACAAACAGCAGCTGTACTTGAAACAAGGAGATGGGAGTAAATATACAAACAACAGCTGTACTTGGAACAAGGAGATGGGAGTAAATATACAAACAGCAGCTGTACTTGAAACAAGGAGATGGGAGTAAATATACAAACAGTAGCTGTACTTGAAACAAGGAGATGGGAGTAAATATACAAACAGCAGCTGTACTTGAAACAAGCAGATGGGAGTAAATATACAAACAGTAGCTGTACTTGAAACAACGAGATGGGAGTAAATATACAAACAGTAGCTGTACTTGAAACACGGAGATGGGAGTAAATATTCAAACAGCAGCTGTACTTGAAACAAGCAGATGGGAGTAAATATACAAACAGCAGCTGTACTTGAAACAAGGAGATGGGAGTAAATATACAAACAGTAGCTGTACTTGAAACAAGGAGATGGGAGTAAATATACAAACAATAGCTGTACTTGAAACAAGGAGTTGGGAGTAAATATACAAACAGCAGCTGTACTTGAAACAAGGAGATGGGAGTAAATATACAAACAGTTGCTGTACTTGAAACAAGGAGATGGGAGTAAATATACAAACAGCAGCTGTACTTGAAACAAGGAGATGGGAGTAAATATACAAACAGCAGCTGTACTTGAAACAAGGAGATGGGAGTAAATATACAAACAGCAGCTGTACTTGAAACAAGCAGATGGGAGTAAATATACAAACAGCAGCTGTACTTGAAACAAGGAGATGGGAGTAAATATACAAACAGCAGCTGTACTTGAAACAAGGAGATGGGAGTAAATATACAAACAGTAGCTGTACTTGAAACAAGGAGATGGGAGTAAATATACAAACAGCAGCTGTACTTGAAACAAGGAGATGGGAGTAAATATACAAACAGCAGCTGTACTTGAAACAAGGAGATGGGAGTAAATATACAAACAGTAGCTGTACTTGAAACAAGCAGATGGGAGTAAATATACAAACAGTAGCTGTACTTGAAACAAGGAGATGGGAGTAAATATACAAACAGCAGCTGTACTTGAAACAAGGAGATGGCAGTAAATATATAAACAGCAGCTATAGTTGAAACAAGGAGATGGGAGTAAATATACAAACAGCAGCTGTACTTGAAACAAGGAGATGGGAGTAAATATACAAACAACAGCTGTACTTGAAACAAGGAGATGGGAGTAAATATACAAACAACAGCTGTACTTGAAACAAGGAGATGGGAGTAAATATACAAACAACAGCTGTACTTGAAACAAGGAGATGGGAGTAAATATACAAACAGCAGCTGTACTTGAAACAAGCAGATGGGAGTAAATATACAAACAGCAGCTGTACTTGAAACAAGGAGATGGGAGTAAATATATAAACAGCAGCTGTACTTGAAACAAGGAGATGGGAGTAAATATACAAACAGCAGCTGTACTTGAAACAAGCAGATGGGAGTGAATATACAAACAGTAGCTGTACTTGAAACAAGGAGATGGGAGTAAATATACAAACAACAGCTGTACTTGAAACAAGGAGATGGGAGTAAATATACAAACAGTAGCTGTATTTGAAACAAGGAGATGGGAGTAAATATACAAACAGCAGCTGTACTTGAAACAAGCAGATGGGAGTAAATATACAAACAGTAGCTGTACTTGAAACAAGGAGATGGGAGTAAATATACAAACAGCAGCTGTACTTGAAACAAGCAGATGGGAGTAAATATACAAACAGTAGCTGTACTTGAAACAAGCAGATGGGAGTAAATACACAAACAGTAGCTGTACTTCAAACAATCAGATGGGAGTAAATATACAAACAGTAGCTGTACTTGAAACAAGCAGATGGGAGTAAATATACAAACAGCAGCTGAACTTGAAACAAGGAGATGGGAGTAAATATATAAACAGTAGCTGTACTTGAAACAAGGAGATGGGAGTAAATATACAAACAGTAGATGTACTTGAAACAAGGAGATGGGAGTAAATATACAAACAGTAGCTGTACTTCAAACAAGCAGATGGGAGTAAATATACAAACAGTAGCTGTACTTGAAACAAGCAGATGGGAGTAAATATACCAACAGTAGCTGTACTTGAAACAAGGAGATGGGAGTAAATATACAAACAGTAGCTGTACTTGAAACAAGGAGATGGGAGTAAATATACAAACAGTAGCTGAACTTGAAACAAGGAGATGGGAGTAAATATATAAACAGTAGCTGTACTTGAAACAAGGAGATGGGAGTAAATATACAAACAGTAGCTGTACTTGAAACAAGGAGATGGGAGTAAATATACAAACAGTAGCTGTACTTGAAACAAGGAGATGGGAGTAAATATACAAACAGCAGCTGTACTTGAAACAAGCAGATGGGAGTAAATATACAAACAGTAGCTGTACTTCAAACAAGCAGATGGGAGAAAATATACAAACAACAGCTGTACTTGAAACAAGGAGATGGGAGTAAATATACAAACAGCTGTACTTGAAACAAGGAGATGGGAGTAAATATACAAACAACAGCTGTACTTCAAACAAGCAGATGGGAGTAAATATACAAACAGTAGCTGTACTTCAAACAAGCACATGGGAGTAAATATATAAACAGCAGCTGTACTTGAAACACGGAGATGGGAGTAAATATACAAACAGCAGCTGAACTTGAAACAAGGAGATGGGAGTAACTATATAAACAGTAGCTGTACTTGAAACAAGGAGATGGGAGTAAATATACAAACAGTAGATGTACTTGAAACATGGAGATGGGAGTAAATATACAAACAGTAGCTGTACTTCAAACAAGCAGATGGGAGTATATATACAAACAGTAGCTGTACTTGAAACAAGCAGATGGGAGTAAATATACAAACAGCAGCTGTACTTGAAACAAGGAGATGGGAGTAAATATACAAACAGCAGCTGTACTTGAAACAAGGAGATGGGAGTAAATATATAAACAGCAGCTGTACTTGAAACAAGGAGATGGGAGTAAATATACAAACAGCAGCTGTACTTGAAACAAGCAGATGGGAGTAAATATGCAAACAACAGCTGTACTTGAAACAAGCAGATGGGAGTAAATATATAAACAGCAGCTGTACTTGAAACAAGGAGATGGGAGTAAATATACAAACAGCAGCTGTACTTGAAACAAGGAGATGGGAGTAAATATATAAACAGTAGCTGTACTTGAAACAAGGAGATGGGAGTAAATATACAAACAGTAGATGTACTTGAAACAAGGAGATGGGAGTAAATATACAAACAGTAGCTGTACTTCAAACAAGCAGATGGGAGTAAATATACAAACAGTAGCTGTACTTGAAACAAGCAGATGGGAGTAAATATACAAACAGCAGCTGTACTTCAAACAAGGAGATGGGAGTAAATATACAAACAGTAGCTGTACTTGAAACAAGCAGATGGGAGTAAATATACAAACAGCAGCTGTACTTGGAACAAGGAGATGGGAGTAAATATACAAACAGCAGCTGTACTTGAAACAAGGAGATGGGAGTAAATATACAAACAGCAGCTTAACTTGAAACAAGCAGATGGGAGTAAATATACAAACAGCAGCTGTACTTGAAACAAGGAGATGGGAGTAAATACACAAACAGCAGCTGTACTTGAAACAAGGAGATGGGAGTAAATATACAAACAGCAGCTGTACTTGAAACAAGGAGATGGGAGTAAATATATAAACAGCAGCTGTACTTGAAACAAGGAGATGGGAGTAAATATACAAACAGCAGCTGTACTTGAAACAAGGAGATGGGAGTAAATATACAAACAGCAGCTGTACTTGAAACAAGGAGATGGGAGTAAATATAAAAAACAGCAGCTGTACTTGAAACAAGGAGATGGGAGTAAATATACAAACAGCAGCTGTACTTGAAACAAGGAGATGGGAGTAAATATACAAACAGCAGCTGTACTTGAAACAAGGAGATGGGAGTAAATATACAAACAGCAGCTGTACTTGAAACAAGGAGATGGGAGTAAATATACAAACAGCAGCTGTACTTGAAACAAGCAGATGGGAGTAAATATACAAACAGCAGCTGTACTTGAAACAAGGAGATGGCAGTAAATATATAAACAGCAGCTGTACTTGAAACAAGGAGATGGGAGTAAATATACAAACAGCAGCTGTACTTGAAACAAGGAGATGGGAGTAAATATACAAACAGCAGCTGTACTTGAAACAAGGAGATGGGAGTAAATATACAAACAGCAGCTGTACTTGAAACAAGGAGATGGGAGTAAATATACAAACAGCAGCTGTACTTGAAACAAGGAGATGGGAGTAAATATACAAACAGCAGCTGTACTTGAAACAAGCAGATGGGAGTAAATATACAAACAGCAGCTGTACTTGAAACAAGGAGATGGGAGTAAATATACAAACAGCAGCTGTACTTGAAACAAGGAGATGGCAGTAAATATATAAACAGCAGCTGTACTTGAAACAAGGAGATGGGAGTAAATATACAAACAGCAGCTGTACTAGAAACAAGGAGATGGGAGTAAATATACAAACAGCAGCTGTACTTGAAACAAGGAGATGGGAGTAAATATACAAACAGCAGCTGTACTTGAAACAAGGAGATGGGAGTAAATATACAAACAGCAGCTGTACTTGAAACAAGCAGATGGGAGTAAATATACAAACAGCAGCTGTACTTGAAACAAGGAGATGGGAGTAAATATACAAACAGCAGCTGTACTTGAAACAAGGAGATGGGAGTAAATATACAAACAGTAGCTGTACTTGAAACAAGGAGATGGGAGTAAATATACAAACAGCAGCTGTACTTGAAACAAGGAGATGGGAGTAAATATACAAACAGCAGCTGTACTTGAAACAAGGAGATGGGAGTAAATATACAAACAGCAGCTGTACTTGAAACAAGGAGATGGGAGTAAATATATAAACAGCAGCTGTACTTGAAACAAGGAGATGGGAGTAAATATACAAACAGCAGCTGTTCTTGAAACAAGGAGATGGGAGTAAATATACAAACAGCAGCTGTACTTTAAACAAGGAGATGGGAGTAAATATAAAAAACAGCAGCTGTACTTGAAACAAGGAGATGGGAGTAAATATACAAACAGCAGCTGTACTTGAAACAAGGAGATGGGAGTAAATATACAAACAGCAGCTGTACTTGAAACAAGGAGATGGGAGTAAATATACAAACAGCAGCTGTACTTGAAACAAGGAGATGGGAGTAAATATACAAACAGCAGCTGTACTTGAAACAAGCAGATGGGAGTAAATATACAAACAGTAGCTGTACTTGAAACAAGGAGATGGTAGTAAATATATAAACAGCAGCTGTACTTGAAACAAGGAGATGGGAGTAAATATACAAACAGCAGCTGTACTTGAAACAAGGAGATGGGAGTAAATATACAAACAGCAGCTGTACTTGAAACAAGGAGATGGGAGTAAATATACAAACAGCAGCTGTACTTGAAACAAGGAGATGGGAGTAAATATATAAACAGCAGCTGTACTTGAAACTAGGAGATGGGAGTAAATATACAAACAGCAGCTGTACTTGAAACAAGGAGATGGGAGTAAATATACAAACAGCAGCTGTACTTGAAACAAGGAGATGGGAGTAAATATACAACCAGGAGCTGTACTTGAAACAAGGAGATGGGAGTAAATATACAAACACCAGCTGTACTTGAAACAAGGAGATGGGAGTAAATATACAAACAGCAGCTGTACTTGAAACAAGGAGATGGGAGTAAATATACAAACAGCAGCTGTACTTGAAACAAGGAGATGGGAGTAAATATACAACCAGGAGCTGTACTTGAAACAAGGAGATGGGAGTAAATATACAAACACCAGCTGTACTTGAAACAAGGAGATGGGAGTAAATATACAAACAGCAGCTGTACTTGAAACAAGGAGATGGGAGTAAATATACAAACAGCAGCTGTACTTGAAACAAGGAGATGGGAGTAAATATATAAACAGCAGCTGTACTTGAAACAAGGAGATGGGAGTAAATATACAAACAGCAGCTGTACTTGAAACAAGGAGATGCCAGTAAATATACAAACAGTAGCTGTACTTGAAACAAGCAGATGGGAGTAAATATACAAACAGTAGCTGTACTTGGAACAAGGAGATGGCAGTAAATATACAAACAGCAGCTGTACTTGAAACAAGGAGATGGGAGTAAATATACAAACAACAGCTGTACTTGGAACAAGGAGATGGGAGTAAATATACAAACAGCAGCTGTACTTGAAACAAGGAGATGGGAGTAAATATACAAACAGTAGCTGTACTTGAAACAAGGAGATGGGAGTAAATATACAAACAGCAGCTGTACTTGAAACAAGCAGATGGGAGTAAATATACAAACAGTAGCTGTACTTGAAACAACGAGATGGGAGTAAATATACAAACAGTAGCTGTACTTGAAACACGGAGATGGGAGTAAATATTCAAACAGCAGCTGTACTTGAAACAAGGAGATGGGAGTAAATATACAAACAGCAGCTGTACTTGAAACAAGGAGATGGGAGTAAATATACAAACAGTAGCTGTACTTGAAACAAGGAGATGGGAGTAAATATACAAACAATAGCTGTACTTGAAACAAGGAGTTGGGAGTAAATATACAAACAGCAGCTGTACTTGAAACAAGGAGATGGGAGTAAATATACAAACAGTTGCTGTACTTGAAACAAGGAGATGGGAGTAAATATACAAACAGCAGCTGTACTTGAAACAAGGAGATGGGAGTAAATATACAAACAGCAGCTGTACTTGAAACAAGGAGATGGGAGTAAATATACAAACAGCAGCTGTACTTGAAACAAGCAGATGGGAGTAAATATACAAACAGCAGCTGTACTTGAAACAAGGAGATGGGAGTAAATATACAAACAGCAGCTGTACTTGAAACAAGGAGATGGGAGTAAATATACAAACAGTAGCTGTACTTGAAACAAGGAGATGGGAGTAAATATACAAACAGCAGCTGTACTTGAAACAAGGAGATGGGAGTAAATATACAAACAGCAGCTGTACTTGAAACAAGGAGATGGGAGTAAATATACAAACAGTAGCTGTACTTGAAACAAGCAGATGGGAGTAAATATACAAACAGTAGCTGTACTTGAAACAAGGAGATGGGAGTAAATATACAAACAGCAGCTGTACTTGAAACAAGGAGATGGCAGTAAATATATAAACAGCAGCTATAGTTGAAACAAGGAGATGGGAGTAAATATACAAACAGCAGCTGTACTTGAAACAAGGAGATGGGAGTAAATATACAAACAACAGCTGTACTTGAAACAAGGAGATGGGAGTAAATATACAAACAACAGCTGTACTTGAAACAAGGAGATGGGAGTAAATATACAAACAACAGCTGTACTTGAAACAAGGAGATGGGAGTAAATATACAAACAGCAGCTGTACTTGAAACAAGGAGATGGGAGTAAATATACAAACAGCAGCTGTACTTGAAACAAGGAGATGGGAGTAAATATACAAACAGCAGCTGTACTTGAAACAAGGAGATGGGAGTAAATATACAAACAGCAGCTGTACTTGAAACAAGCAGATGGGAGTAAATATACAAACAGCAGCTGTACTTGAAACAAGGAGATGGGAGTAAATATATAAACAGCAGCTGTACTTGAAACAAGGAGATGGGAGTAAATATACAAACAGCAGCTGTACTTGAAACAAGCAGATGGGAGTGAATATACAAACAGTAGCTGTACTTGAAACAAGGAGATGGGAGTAAATATACAAACAACAGCTGTACTTGAAACAAGGAGATGGGAGTAAATATACAAACAGTAGCTGTATTTGAAACAAGGAGATGGGAGTAAATATACAAACAGCAGCTGTACTTGAAACAAGCAGATGGGAGTAAATATACAAACAGTAGCTGTACTTGAAACAAGGAGATGGGAGTAAATATACAAACAGCAGCTGTACTTGAAACAAGCAGATGGGAGTAAATATACAAACAGTAGCTGTACTTGAAACAAGCAGATGGGAGTAAATACACAAACAGTAGCTGTACTTCAAACAATCAGATGGGAGTAAATATACAAACAGTAGCTGTACTTGAAACAAGCAGATGGGAGTAAATATACAAACAGCAGCTGAACTTGAAACAAGGAGATGGGAGTAAATATATAAACAGTAGCTGTACTTGAAACAAGGAGATGGGAGTAAATATACAAACAGTAGATGTACTTGAAACAAGGAGATGGGAGTAAATATACAAACAGTAGCTGTACTTCAAACAAGCAGATGGGAGTAAATATACAAACAGTAGCTGTACTTGAAACAAGCAGATGGGAGTAAATATACCAACAGTAGCTGTACTTGAAACAAGGAGATGGGAGTAAATATACAAACAGTAGCTGTACTTGAAACAAGGAGATGGGAGTAAATATACAAACAGTAGCTGAACTTGAAACAAGGAGATGGGAGTAAATATATAAACAGTAGCTGTACTTGAAACAAGGAGATGGGAGTAAATATACAAACAGTAGCTGTACTTGAAACAAGGAGATGGGAGTAAATATACAAACAGTAGCTGTACTTGAAACAAGGAGATGGGAGTAAATATACAAACAGCAGCTGTACTTGAAACAAGCAGATGGGAGTAAATATACAAACAGTAGCTGTACTTCAAACAAGCAGATGGGAGAAAATATACAAACAACAGCTGTACTTGAAACAAGGAGATGGGAGTAAATATACAAACAGCTGTACTTGAAACAAGGAGATGGGAGTAAATATACAAACAACAGCTGTACTTCAAACAAGCAGATGGGAGTAAATATACAAACAGTAGCTGTACTTCAAACAAGCACATGGGAGTAAATATATAAACAGCAGCTGTACTTGAAACACGGAGATGGGAGTAAATATACAAACAGCAGCTGAACTTGAAACAAGGAGATGGGAGTAACTATATAAACAGTAGCTGTACTTGAAACAAGGAGATGGGAGTAAATATACAAACAGTAGATGTACTTGAAACATGGAGATGGGAGTAAATATACAAACAGTAGCTGTACTTCAAACAAGCAGATGGGAGTATATATACAAACAGTAGCTGTACTTGAAACAAGCAGATGGGAGTAAATATACAAACAGCAGCTGTACTTGAAACAAGGAGATGGGAGTAAATATACAAACAGCAGCTGTACTTGAAACAAGGAGATGGGAGTAAATATATAAACAGCAGCTGTACTTGAAACAAGGAGATGGGAGTAAATATACAAACAGCAGCTGTACTTGAAACAAGCAGATGGGAGTAAATATGCAAACAACAGCTGTACTTGAAACAAGCAGATGGGAGTAAATATATAAACAGCAGCTGTACTTGAAACAAGGAGATGGGAGTAAATATACAAACAGCAGCTGTACTTGAAACAAGGAGATGGGAGTAAATATATAAACAGTAGCTGTACTTGAAACAAGGAGATGGGAGTAAATATACAAACAGTAGATGTACTTGAAACAAGGAGATGGGAGTAAATATACAAACAGTAGCTGTACTTCAAACAAGCAGATGGGAGTAAATATACAAACAGTAGCTGTACTTGAAACAAGCAGATGGGAGTAAATATACAAACAGCAGCTGTACTTCAAACAAGGAGATGGGAGTAAATATACAAACAGTAGCTGTACTTGAAACAAGCAGATGGGAGTAAATATACAAACAGCAGCTGTACTTGGAACAAGGAGATGGGAGTAAATATACAAACAGCAGCTGTACTTGAAACAAGGAGATGGGAGTAAATATACAAACAGCAGCTTAACTTGAAACAAGCAGATGGGAGTAAATATACAAACAGCAGCTGTACTTGAAACAAGGAGATGGGAGTAAATACACAAACAGCAGCTGTACTTGAAACAAGGAGATGGGAGTAAATATACAAACAGCAGCTGTACTTGAAACAAGGAGATGGGAGTAAATATACAACCAGTAGCTGTACTTGAAACAAGGAGATGGGAGTAAATATACAAACAGCAGCTGTACTTGAAACAAGGAGATGGGAGTAAATATACAAACAGCAGCTGTACTTGAAACAAGGAGATGGGAGTAAATATACAAACAGCAGCTGTACTTGAAACAAGGAGATGGGAGTAAATATATAAACAGCAGCTGTACTTGAAACAAGGAGATGGGAGTAAATATACAAACAGCAGCTGTACTTGAAACAAGGAGATGGGAGTAAATATACAAACAGCAGCTGTACTTGAAACAAGGAGATGGGAGTAAATATAAAAAACAGCAGCTGTACTTGAAACAAGGAGATGGGAGTAAATATACAAACAGCAGCTGTACTTGAAACAAGGAGATGGGAGTAAATATACAAACAGCAGCTGTACTTGAAACAAGGAGATGGGAGTAAATATACAAACAGCAGCTGTACTTGAAACAAGGAGATGGGAGTAAATATACAAACAGCAGCTGTACTTGAAACAAGCAGATGGGAGTAAATATACAAACAGCAGCTGTACTTGAAACAAGGAGATGGCAGTAAATATATAAACAGCAGCTGTACTTGAAACAAGGAGATGGGAGTAAATATACAAACAGCAGCTGTACTTGAAACAAGGAGATGGGAGTAAATATACAAACAGCAGCTGTACTTGAAACAAGGAGATGGGAGTAAATATACAAACAGCAGCTGTACTTGAAACAAGGAGATGGGAGTAAATATACAAACAGCAGCTGTACTTGAAACAAGGAGATGGGAGTAAATATACAAACAGCAGCTGTACTTGAAACAAGCAGATGGGAGTAAATATACAAACAGCAGCTGTACTTGAAACAAGGAGATGGGAGTAAATATACAAACAGCAGCTGTACTTGAAACAAGGAGATGGCAGTAAATATATAAACAGCAGCTGTACTTGAAACAAGGAGATGGGAGTAAATATACAAACAGCAGCTGTACTAGAAACAAGGAGATGGGAGTAAATATACAAACAGCAGCTGTACTTGAAACAAGGAGATGGGAGTAAATATACAAACAGCAGCTGTACTTGAAACAAGGAGATGGGAGTAAATATACAAACAGCAGCTGTACTTGAAACAAGCAGATGGGAGTAAATATACAAACAGCAGCTGTACTTGAAACAAGGAGATGGGAGTAAATATACAAACAGCAGCTGTACTTGAAACAAGGAGATGGGAGTAAATATACAAACAGTAGCTGTACTTGAAACAAGGAGATGGGAGTAAATATACAAACAGCAGCTGTACTTGAAACAAGGAGATGGGAGTAAATATACAAACAGCAGCTGTACTTGAAACAAGGAGATGGGAGTAAATATACAAACAGCAGCTGTACTTGAAACAAGGAGATGGGAGTAAATATATAAACAGCAGCTGTACTTGAAACAAGGAGATGGGAGTAAATATACAAACAGCAGCTGTACTTGAAACAAGGAGATGGGAGTAAATATACAAACAGCAGCTGTACTTTAAACAAGGAGATGGGAGTAAATATAAAAAACAGCAGCTGTACTTGAAACAAGGAGATGGGAGTAAATATACAAACAGCAGCTGTACTTGAAACAAGGAGATGGGAGTAAATATACAAACAGCAGCTGTACTTGAAACAAGGAGATGGGAGTAAATATACAAACAGCAGCTGTACTTGAAACAAGGAGATGGGAGTAAATATACAAACAGCAGCTGTACTTGAAACAAGCAGATGGGAGTAAATATACAAACAGTAGCTGTACTTGAAACAAGGAGATGGCAGTAAATATATAAACAGCAGCTGTACTTGAAACAAGGAGATGGGAGTAAATATACAAACAGCAGCTGTACTTGAAACAAGGAGATGGGAGTAAATATACAAACAGCAGCTGTACTTGAAACAAGGAGATGGGAGTAAATATACAAACAGCAGCTGTACTTGAAACAAGGAGATGGGAGTAAATATATAAACAGCAGCTGTACTTGAAACTAGGAGATGGGAGTAAATATACAAACAGCAGCTGTACTTGAAACAAGGAGATGGGAGTAAATATACAAACAGCAGCTGTACTTGAAACAAGGAGATGGGAGTAAATATACAAACAGCAGCTGTACTTGAAACAAGGAGATGGGAGTAAATATACAACCAGGAGCTGTACTTGAAACAAGGAGATGGGAGTAAATATACAAACACCAGCTGTACTTGAAACAAGGAGATGGGAGTAAATATACAAACAGCAGCTGTACTTGAAACAAGGAGATGGGAGTAAATATACAAACAGCAGCTGTACTTGAAACAAGGAGATGGGAGTAAATATATAAACAGCAGCTGTACTTGAAACAAGGAGATGGGAGTAAATATACAAACAGCAGCTGTACTTGAAACAAGGAGATGCCAGTAAATATACAAACAGTAGCTGTACTTGAAACAAGCAGATGGGAGTAAATATACAAACAGTAGCTGTACTTGGAACAAGGAGATGGCAGTAAATATACAAACAGCAGCTGTACTTGAAACAAGGAGATGGGAGTAAATATACAAACAACAGCTGTACTTGGAACAAGGAGATGGGAGTAAATATACAAACAGCAGCTGTACTTGAAACAAGGAGATGGGAGTAAATATACAAACAGTAGCTGTACTTGAAACAAGGAGATGGGAGTAAATATACAAACAGCAGCTGTACTTGAAACAAGCAGATGGGAGTAAATATACAAACAGTAGCTGTACTTGAAACAACGAGATGGGAGTAAATATACAAACAGTAGCTGTACTTGAAACACGGAGATGGGAGTAAATATTCAAACAGCAGCTGTACTTGAAACAAGGAGATGGGAGTAAATATACAAACAGCAGCTGTACTTGAAACAAGGAGATGGGAGTAAATATACAAACAGTAGCTGTACTTGAAACAAGGAGATGGGAGTAAATATACAAACAATAGCTGTACTTGAAACAAGGAGATGGGAGCAAATATACAAACAGTAGCTGTACTTGAAACAAGGAGATGGGAGTAAATATACAAACAGCAGCTGTACTTGAAACAAGGAGATGGGAGTAAATATACAAACAGCAGCTGTACTTGAAACAAGGAGATGGGAGTAAATATACAAACAGCAGCTGTACTTGAAACAAGCAGATGGGAGTAAATATACAAACAGCAGCTGTACTTGAAACAAGGAGATGGGAGTAAATATACAAACAGCAGCTGTACTTGAAACAAGGAGATGGGAGTAAATATACAAACAGTAGCTGTACTTGAAACAAGGAGATGGGAGTAAATATACAAACAGCAGCTGTACTTGAAACAAGGAGATGGGAGTAAATATACAAACAGCAGCTGTACTTGAAACAAGGAGATGGGAGTAAATATACAAACAGTAGCTGTACTTGAAACAAGCAGATGGGAGTAAATATACAAACAGTAGCTGTACTTGAAACAAGGAGATGGGAGTAAATATACAAACAGCAGCTGTACTTGAAACAAGGAGATGGCAGTAAATATATAAACAGCAGCTATAGTTGAAACAAGGAGATGGGAGTAAATATACAAACAGCAGCTGTACTTGAAACAAGGAGATGGGAGTAAATATACAAACAGCAGCTGTACTTGAAACAAGGAGATGGGAGTAAATATACAAACAGCAGCTGTACTTGAAACAAGCAGATGGGAGTAAATATACAAACAGCAGCTGTACTTGAAACAAGGAGATGGCAGTAAATATATAAACAGCAGCTGTACTTGAAACAAGGAGATGGGAGTAAATATACAAACAGCAGCTGTACTTGAAACAAGGAGATGGGAGTAAATATACAAACAGCAGCTGTACTTGAAACAAGGAGATGGGAGTAAATATACAAACAGCAGCTGTACTTGAAACAAGGAGATGGGAGTAAATATACAAACAGCAGCTGTACTTGAAACAAGGAGATGGGAGTAAATATACAAACAGCAGCTGTACTTGAAACAAGCAGATGGGAGTAAATATACAAACAGCAGCTGTACTTGAAACAAGGAGATGGGAGTAAATATACAAACAGCAGCTGTACTTGAAACAAGGAGATGGCAGTAAATATATAAACAGCAGCTGTACTTGAAACAAGGAGATGGGAGTAAATATACAAACAGCAGCTGTACTAGAAACAAGGAGATGGGAGTAAATATACAAACAGCAGCTGTACTTGAAACAAGGAGATGGGAGTAAATATACAAACAGCAGCTGTACTTGAAACATGGAGATGGGAGTAAATATACAAACAGCAGCTGTACTTGAAACAAGCAGATGGGAGTAAATATACAAACAGCAGCTGTACTTGAAACAAGGAGATGGGAGTAAATATACAAACAGCAGCTGTACTTGAAACAAGGAGATGGGAGTAAATATACAAACAGTAGCTGTACTTGAAACAAGGAGATGGGAGTAAATATACAAACAGCAGCTGTACTTGAAACAAGGAGATGGGAGTAAATATACAAACAGCAGCTGTACTTGAAACAAGGAGATGGGAATAAATATATAAACAGCAGCTGTACTTGAAACAAGGAGATGGGAGTAAATATACAAACAGCAGCTGTACTTGAAACAAGGAGATGGGAGTAAATATACAAACAGCAGCTGTACTTTAAACAAGGAGATGGGAGTAAATATAAAAAACAGCAGCTGTACTTGAAACAAGGAGATGGGAGTAAATATACAAACAGCAGCTGTACTTGAAACAAGGAGATGGGAGTAAATATACAAACAGCAGCTGTACTTGAAACAAGGAGATGGGAGTAAATATACAAACAGCAGCTGTACTTGAAACAAGGAGATGGGAGTAAATATACAAACAGCAGCTGTACTTGAAACAAGCAGATGGGAGTAAATATACAAACAGTAGCTGTACTTGAAACAAGGAGATGGCAGTAAATATATAAACAGCAGCTGTACTTGAAACAAGGAGATGGGAGTAAATATACAAACAGCAGCTGTACTTGAAACAAGGAGATGGGAGTAAATATACAAACAGCAGCTGTACTTGAAACAAGGAGATGGGAGTAAATATACAAACAGCAGCTGTACTTGAAACAAGGAGATGGGAGTAAATATATAAACAGCAGCTGTACTTGAAACTAGGAGATGGGAGTAAATATACAAACAGCAGCTGTACTTGAAACAAGGAGATGGGAGTAAATATACAAACAGCAGCTGTACTTGAAACAAGGAGATGGGAGTAAATATACAAACAGCAGCTGTACTTGAAACAAGGAGATGGGAGTAAATATACAACCAGGAGCTGTACTTGAAACAAGGAGATGGGAGTAAATATACAAACACCAGCTGTACTTGAAACAAGGAGATGGGAGTAAATATACAAACAGCAGCTGTACTTGAAACAAGGAGATGGGAGTAAATATACAAACAGCAGCTGTACTTGAAACAAGGAGATGGGAGTAAATATATAAACAGCAGCTGTACTTGAAACAAGGAGATGGGAGTAAATATACAAACAGCAGCTGTACTTGAAACAAGGAGATGCCAGTAAATATACAAACAGTAGCTGTACTTGAAACAAGCAGATGGGAGTAAATATACAAACAGTAGCTGTACTTGGAACAAGGAGATGGCAGTAAATATACAAACAGCAGCTGTACTTGAAACAAGGAGATGGGAGTAAATATACAAACAACAGCTGTACTTGGAACAAGGAGATGGGAGTAAATATACAAACAGCAGCTGTACTTGAAACAAGGAGATGGGAGTAAATATACAAACAGCAGCTGTACTTGAAACAAGGAGATGGGAGTAAATATACAAACAGCAGCTGTACTTGAAACAAGGAGATGGCAGTAAATATATAAACAGCAGCTGTACTTGAAACAAGGAGATGGGAGTAAATATACAAACAGCAGCTGTACTAGAAACAAGGAGATGGGAGTAAATATACAAACAGCAGCTGTACTTGAAACAAGCAGATGGGAGTAAATATACAAACAGCAGCTGTACTTGAAACATGGAGATGGGAGTAAATATACAAACAGCAGCTGTACTTGAAACAAGCAGATGGGAGTAAATATACAAACAGCAGCTGTACTTGAAACAAGGAGATGGGAGTAAATATACAAACAGCAGCTGTACTTGAAACAAGGAGATGGGAGTAAATATACAAACAGTAGCTGTACTTGAAACAAGGAGATGGGAGTAAATATACAAACAGCAGCTGTACTTGAAACAAGGAGATGGGAGTAAATATACAAACAGCAGCTGTACTTGAAACAAGGAGATGGGAGTAAATATACAAACAGCAGCTGTACTTGAAACAAGGAGATGGGAATAAATATATAAACAGCAGCTGTACTTGAAACAAGGAGATGGGAGTAAATATACAAACAGCAGCTGTACTTGAAACAAGGAGATGGGAGTAAATATACAAACAGCAGCTGTACTTTAAACAAGGAGATGGGAGTAAATATAAAAAACAGCAGCTGTACTTGAAACAAGGAGATGGGAGTAAATATACAAACAGCAGCTGTACTTGAAACAAGGAGATGGGAGTAAATATACAAACAGCAGCTGTACTTGAAACAAGGAGATGGGAGTAAATATACAAACAGCAGCTGTACTTGAAACAAGGAGATGGGAGTAAATATACAAACAGCAGCTGTACTTGAAACAAGCAGATGGGAGTAAATATACAAACAGTAGCTGTACTTGAAACAAGGAGATGGCAGTAAATATATAAACAGCAGCTGTACTTGAAACAAGGAGATGGGAGTAAATATACAAACAGCAGCTGTACTTGAAACAAGGAGATGGGAGTAAATATACAAACAGCAGCTGTACTTGAAACAAGGAGATGGGAGTAAATATACAAACAGCAGCTGTACTTGAAACAAGCAGATGGGAGTAAATATATAAACAGCAGCTGTACTTGAAACTAGGAGATGGGAGTAAATATACAAACAGCAGCTGTACTTGAAACAAGGAGATGGGAGTAAATATACAAACAGCAGCTGTACTTGAAACAAGGAGATGGGAGTAAATATACAAACAGCAGCTGTACTTGAAACAAGGAGATGGGAGTAAATATACAACCAGGAGCTGTACTTGAAACAAGGAGATGGGAGTAAATATACAAACACCAGCTGTACTTGAAACAAGGAGATGGGAGTAAATATACAAACAGCAGCTGTACTTGAAACAAGGAGATGGGAGTAAATATACAAACAGCAGCTGTACTTGAAACAAGGAGATGGGAGTAAATATATAAACAGCAGCTGTACTTGAAACAAGGAGATGGGAGTAAATATACAAACAGCAGCTGTACTTGAAACAAGGAGATGCCAGTAAATATACAAACAGTAGCTGTACTTGAAACAAGCAGATGGGAGTAAATATACAAACAGTAGCTGTACTTGGAACAAGGAGATGGCAGTAAATATACAAACAGCAGCTGTACTTGAAACAAGGAGATGGGAGTAAATATACAAACAACAGCTGTACTTGGAACAAGGAGATGGGAGTAAATATACAAACAGCAGCTGTACTTGAAACAAGGAGATGGGAGTAAATATACAAACAGTAGCTGTACTTGAAACAAGGAGATGGGAGTAAATATACAAACAGCAGCTGTACTTGAAACAAGCAGATGGGAGTAAATATACAAACAGTAGCTGTACTTGAAACAACGAGATGGGAGTAAATATACAAACAGTAGCTGTACTTGAAACACGGAGATGGGAGTAAATATTCAAACAGCAGCTGTACTTGAAACAAGGAGATGGGAGTAAATATACAAACAGCAGCTGTACTTGAAACAAGGAGATGGGAGTAAATATACAAACAGTAGCTGTACTTGAAACAAGGAGATGGGAGTAAATATACAAACAATAGCTGTACTTGAAACAAGGAGATGGGAGTAAATATACAAACAGCAGCTGTACTTGAAACAAGGAGATGGGAGTAAATATACAAACAGTAGCTGTACTTGAAACAAGGAGATGGGAGTAAATATACAAACAGCAGCTGTACTTGAAACAAGGAGATGGGAGTAAATATACAAACAGCAGCTGTACTTGAAACAAGGAGATGGGAGTAAATATACAAACAGCAGCTGTACTTGAAACAAGCAGATGGGAGTAAATATACAAACAGCAGCTGTACTTGAAACAAGGAGATGGGAGTAAATATACAAACAGCAGCTGTACTTGAAACAAGGAGATGGGAGTAAATATACAAACAGTAGCTGTACTTGAAACAAGGAGATGGGAGTAAATATACAAACAGCAGCTGTACTTGAAACAAGGAGATGGGAGTAAATATACAAACAGCAGCTGTACTTGAAACAAGGAGATGGGAGTAAATATACAAACAGTAGCTGTACTTGAAACAAGCAGATGGGAGTAAATATACAAACAGTAGCTGTACTTGAAACAAGGAGATGGGAGTAAATATACAAACAGCAGCTGTACTTGAAACAAGGAGATGGCAGTAAATATATAAACAGCAGCTATAGTTGAAACAAGGAGATGGGAGTAAATATACAAACAGCAGCTGTACTTGAAACAAGGAGATGGGAGTAAATATACAAACAACAGCTGTACTTGAAACAAGGAGATGGGAGTAAATATACAAACAACAGCTGTACTTGAAACAAGGAGATGGGAGTAAATATACAAACAGCAGCTGTACTTGAAACAAGCAGATGGGAGTAAATATACAAACAGTAGCTGTACTTGAAACAACGAGATGGGAGTAAATATACAAACAGTAGCTGTACTTGAAACAAGGAGATGGGAGTAAATATACAAACAGCAGCTGTACTTGAAACAAGGAGATGGGAGTAAATATACAAACAGCAGCTGTACTTGAAACAAGGAGATGGGAGTAAATATACAAACAGTAGCTGTACTTGAAACAAGCAGATGGGAGTAAATATACAAACAGTAGCTGTACTTGAAACAAGGAGATGGGAGTAAATATACAAACAGCAGCTGTACTTGAAACAAGGAGATGGCAGTAAATATATAAACAGCAGCTATAGTTGAAACAAGGAGATGGGAGTAAATATACAAACAGCAGCTGTACTTGAAACAAGGAGATGGGAGTAAATATACAAACAACAGCTGTACTTGAAACAAGGAGATGGGAGTAAATATACAAACAACAGCTGTACTTGAAACAAGGAGATGGGAGTAAATATACAAACAACAGCTGTACTTGAAACAAGGAGATGGGAGTAAATATACAAACAGCAGCTGTACTTGAAACAAGGAGATGGGAGTAAATATACAAACAGCAGCTGTACTTGAAACAAGGAGATGGGAGTAAATATACAAACAGCAGCTGTACTTGAAACAAGGAGATGGGAGTAAATATACAAACAGCAGCTGTACTTGAAACAAGCAGATGGGAGTAAATATACAAACAGCAGCTGTACTTGAAACAAGGAGATGGGAGTAAATATATAAACAGCAGCTGTACTTGAAACAAGGAGATGGGAGTAAATATACAAACAGCAGCTGTACTTGAAACAAGCAGATGGGAGTGAATATACAAACAGTAGCTGTACTTGAAACAAGGAGATGGGAGTAAATATACAAACAACAGCTGTACTTGAAACAAGGAGATGGGAGTAAATATACAAACAGTAGCTGTATTTGAAACAAGGAGATGGGAGTAAATATACAAACAGCAGCTGTACTTGAAACAAGCAGATGGGAGTAAATATACAAACAGTAGCTGTACTTGAAACAAGGAGATGGGAGTAAATATACAAACAGCAGCTGTACTTGAAACAAGCAGATGGGAGTAAATATACAAACAGTAGCTGTACTTGAAACAAGCAGATGGGAGTAAATACACAAACAGTAGCTGTACTTCAAACAATCAGATGGGAGTAAATATACAAACAGTAGCTGTACTTGAAACAAGCAGATGGGAGTAAATATACAAACAGCAGCTGAACTTGAAACAAGGAGATGGGAGTAAATATATAAACAGTAGCTGTACTTGAAACAAGGAGATGGGAGTAAATATACAAACAGTAGATGTACTTGAAACAAGGAGATGGGAGTAAATATACAAACAGTAGCTGTACTTCAAACAAGCAGATGGGAGTAAATATACAAACAGTAGCTGTACTTGAAACAAGCAGATGGGAGTAAATATACAAACAGTAGCTGTACTTGAAACAAGGAGATGGGAGTAAATATACAAACAGTAGCTGTACTTGAAACAAGGAGATGGGAGTAAATATACAAACAGTAGCTGAACTTGAAACAAGGAGATGGGAGTAAATATATAAACAGTAGCTGTACTTGAAACAAGGAGATGGGAGTAAATATACAAACAGTAGCTGTACTTGAAACAAGGAGATGGGAGTAAATATACAAACAGTAGCTGTACTTGAAACAAGGAGATGGGAGTAAATATACAAACAGCAGCTGTACTTGAAACAAGCAGATGGGAGTAAATATACAAACAGTAGCTGTACTTCAAACAAGCAGATGGGAGAAAATATACAAACAACAGCTGTACTTGAAACAAGGAGATGGGAGTAAATATACAAACAGCTGCACTTGAAACAAGGAGATGGGAGTAAATATACAAACAACAGCTGTACTTCAAACAAGCAGATGGGAGTAAATATACAAACAGTAGCTGTACTTCAAACAAGCAGATGGGAGTAAATATATAAACAGCAGCTGTACTTGAAACACGGAGATGGGAGTAAATATACAAACAGCAGCTGAACTTGAAACAAGGAGATGGGAGTAACTATATAAACAGTAGCTGTACTTGAAACAAGGAGATGGGAGTAAATATACAAACAGTAGATGTACTTGAAACAAGGAGATGGGAGTAAATATACAAACAGTAGCTGTACTTCAAACAAGCAGATGGGAGTATATATACAAACAGTAGCTGTACTTGAAACAAGCAGATGGGAGTAAATATACAAACAGCAGCTGTACTTGAAACAAGGAGATGGGAGTAAATATACAAACAGCAGCTGTACTTGAAACAAGGAGATGGGAGTAAATATATAAACAGCAGCTGTACTTGAAACAAGGAGATGGGAGTAAATATACAAACAGCAGCTGTACTTGAAACAAGCAGATGGGAGTAAATATACAAACAACAGCTGTACTTGAAACAAGCAGATGGGAGTAAATATATAAACAGCAGCTGTACTTGAAACAAGGAGATGGGAGTAAATATACAAACAGCAGCTGTACTTGAAACAAGGAGATGGGAGTAAATATATAAACAGTAGCTGTACTTGAAACAAGGAGATGGGAGTAAATATACAAACAGTAGATGTACTTGAAACAAGGAGATGGGAGTAAATATACAAACAGTAGCTGTACTTCAAACAAGCAGATGGGAGTAAATATACAAACAGTAGCTGTACTTGAAACAAGCAGATGGGAGTAAATATACAAACAGCAGCTGTACTTCAAACAAGGAGATGGGAGTAAATATACAAACAGTAGCTGTACTTGAAACAAGCAGATGGGAGTAAATATACAAACAGCAGCTGTACTTGGAACAAGGAGATGGGAGTAAATATACAAACAGCAGCTGTACTTGAAACAAGGAGATGGGAGTAAATATACAAACAGCAGCTTAACTTGAAACAAGCAGATGGGAGTAAATATACAAACAGCAGCTGTACTTGAAACAAGGAGATGGGAGTAAATATATAAACAGCAGCTGTACTTGAAACAAGGAGATGGGAGTAAATATACAAACAGTAGCTGTACTTGAAACAAGGAGATGGGAGTAAATATACAAACAGCAGCTGTACTTGAAACAAGCAGATGGGAGTAAATATACAAACAGCAGCTGTACTTGAAACAAGGAGATGGGAGTAAATATACAACCAGTAGCTGTACTTGAAACAAGGAGATGGGAGTAAATATACAAACAGCAGCTGTACTTGAAACAAGGAGATGGGAGTAAATATACAAACAGCAGCTGTACTTGAAACAAGCAGATGGGAGTAAATATACAAACAGTAGCTGTACTTGAAACAAGCAGATGGGAGTAAATACACAAACAGTAGCTGTACTTCAAACAAACAGATGGGAGTAAATATACAAACAGTAGCTGTACTTGAAACAAGCAGATGGGAGTAAATATACAAACAGCAGCTGAACTTGAAAAAAGGAGATGGGAGTAAATATATAAACAGTAGCTGTACTTGAAACAAGGAGATGGGAGTAAATATACAAACAGTAGATGTACTTGAAACAAGGAGATGGGAGTAAATATACAAACAGTAGCTGTACTTCAAACAAGCAGATGGGAGTAAATATACAAACAGTAGCTGTACTTGAAACAAGCAGATGGGAGTAAATATACAAACAGCAGCTGTACTTGAAACAAGGAGATGGGAGTAAATATACAAACAGCAGCTGTACTTGAAACAAGGAGATGGGAGTAAATATACAAACAGTAGCTGTACTTGAAACAAGGAGATGGGAGTAAATATACAAACAGCAGCTGTACTTGAAACAAGGAGATGGGAGTAAATATACAAACAGCAGCTGTACTTGAAACAAGGAGATGGGAGTAAATATACAAACAGCAGCTGTACTTGAAACAAGCAGATGGGAGTAAATATACAAACAGCAGCTGTACTTGAAACAAGGAGATGGGAGTAAATATACAAACAGCAGCTGTACTTGAAACAAGGAGATGGGAGTAAATATACAAACAGTAGCTGTACTTGAAACAAGGAGATGGGAGTAAATATACAAACAGCAGCTGTACTTGAAACAAGGAGATGGGAGTAAATATACAAACAGCAGCTGTACTTGAAACAAGGAGATGGGAGTAAATATACAAACAGTAGCTGTACTTGAAACAAGCAGATGGGAGTAAATATACAAACAGTAGCTGTACTTGAAACAAGGAGATGGGAGTAAATATACAAACAGCAGCTGTACTTGAAACAAGGAGATGGCAGTAAATATATAAACAGCAGCTATAGTTGAAACAAGGAGATGGGAGTAAATATACAAACAGCAGCTGTACTTGAAACAAGGAGATGGGAGTAAATATACAAACAACAGCTGTACTTGAAACAAGGAGATGGGAGTAAATATACAAACAACAGCTGTACTTGAAACAAGGAGATGGGAGTAAATATACAAACAACAGCTGTACTTGAAACAAGGAGATGGGAGTAAATATACAAACAGCAGCTGTACTTGAAACAAGGAGATGGGAGTAAATATACAAACAGCAGCTGTACTTGAAACAAGGAGATGGGAGTAAATATACAAACAGCAGCTGTACTTGAAACAAGGAGATGGGAGTAAATATACAAACAGCAGCTGTACTTGAAACAAGCAGATGGGAGTAAATATACAAACAGCAGCTGTACTTGAAACAAGGAGATGGGAGTAAATATATAAACAGCAGCTGTACTTGAAACAAGGAGATGGGAGTAAATATACAAACAGCAGCTGTACTTGAAACAAGCAGATGGGAGTGAATATACAAACAGTAGCTGTACTTGAAACAAGGAGATGGGAGTAAATATACAAACAACAGCTGTACTTGAAACAAGGAGATGGGAGTAAATATACAAACAGTAGCTGTATTTGAAACAAGGAGATGGGAGTAAATATACAAACAGCAGCTGTACTTGAAACAAGCAGATGGGAGTAAATATACAAACAGTAGCTGTACTTGAAACAAGGAGATGGGAGTAAATATACAAACAGCAGCTGTACTTGAAACAAGCAGATGGGAGTAAATATACAAACAGTAGCTGTACTTGAAACAAGCAGATGGGAGTAAATACACAAACAGTAGCTGTACTTCAAACAATCAGATGGGAGTAAATATACAAACAGTAGCTGTACTTGAAACAAGCAGATGGGAGTAAATATACAAACAGCAGCTGAACTTGAAACAAGGAGATGGGAGTAAATATATAAACAGTAGCTGTACTTGAAACAAGGAGATGGGAGTAAATATACAAACAGTAGATGTACTTGAAACAAGGAGATGGGAGTAAATATACAAACAGTAGCTGTACTTCAAACAAGCAGATGGGAGTAAATATACAAACAGTAGCTGTACTTGAAACAAGCAGATGGGAGTAAATATACAAACAGTAGCTGTACTTGAAACAAGGAGATGGGAGTAAATATACAAACAGTAGCTGTACTTGAAACAAGGAGATGGGAGTAAATATACAAACAGTAGCTGAACTTGAAACAAGGAGATGGGAGTAAATATATAAACAGTAGCTGTACTTGAAACAAGGAGATGGGAGTAAATATACAAACAGTAGCTGTACTTGAAACAAGGAGATGGGAGTAAATATACAAACAGTAGCTGTACTTGAAACAAGGAGATGGGAGTAAATATACAAACAGCAGCTGTACTTGAAACAAGCAGATGGGAGTAAATATACAAACAGTAGCTGTACTTCAAACAAGCAGATGGGAGAAAATATACAAACAACAGCTGTACTTGAAACAAGGAGATGGGAGTAAATATACAAACAGCTGCACTTGAAACAAGGAGATGGGAGTAAATATACAAACAACAGCTGTACTTCAAACAAGCAGATGGGAGTAAATATACAAACAGTAGCTGTACTTCAAACAAGCAGATGGGAGTAAATATATAAACAGCAGCTGTACTTGAAACACGGAGATGGGAGTAAATATACAAACAGCAGCTGAACTTGAAACAAGGAGATGGGAGTAACTATATAAACAGTAGCTGTACTTGAAACAAGGAGATGGGAGTAAATATACAAACAGTAGATGTACTTGAAACAAGGAGATGGGAGTAAATATACAAACAGTAGCTGTACTTCAAACAAGCAGATGGGAGTATATATACAAACAGTAGCTGTACTTGAAACAAGCAGATGGGAGTAAATATACAAACAGCAGCTGTACTTGAAACAAGGAGATGGGAGTAAATATACAAACAGCAGCTGTACTTGAAACAAGGAGATGGGAGTAAATATATAAACAGCAGCTGTACTTGAAACAAGGAGATGGGAGTAAATATACAAACAGCAGCTGTACTTGAAACAAGCAGATGGGAGTAAATATACAAACAACAGCTGTACTTGAAACAAGCAGATGGGAGTAAATATATAAACAGCAGCTGTACTTGAAACAAGGAGATGGGAGTAAATATACAAACAGCAGCTGTACTTGAAACAAGGAGATGGGAGTAAATATATAAACAGTAGCTGTACTTGAAACAAGGAGATGGGAGTAAATATACAAACAGTAGATGTACTTGAAACAAGGAGATGGGAGTAAATATACAAACAGTAGCTGTACTTCAAACAAGCAGATGGGAGTAAATATACAAACAGTAGCTGTACTTGAAACAAGCAGATGGGAGTAAATATACAAACAGCAGCTGTACTTCAAACAAGGAGATGGGAGTAAATATACAAACAGTAGCTGTACTTGAAACAAGCAGATGGGAGTAAATATACAAACAGCTGTACTTGAAACAAGCAGATGGGAGTAAATACACAAACAGTAGCTGTACTTCAAACAAACAGATGGGAGTAAATATACAAACAGTAGCTGTACTTGAAACAAGCAGATGGGAGTAAATATACAAACAGCAGCTGAACTTGAAAAAAGGAGATGGGAGTAAATATATAAACAGTAGCTGTACTTGAAACAAGGAGATGGGAGTAAATATACAAACAGTAGATGTACTTGAAACAAGGAGATGGGAGTAAATATACAAACAGTAGCTGTACTTCAAACAAGCAGATGGGAGTAAATATACAAACAGTAGCTGTACTTGAAACAAGCAGATGGGAGTAAATATACAAACAGTAGCTGTACTTGAAACAAGGAGATGGGAGTAAATATACAAACAGTAGCTGTACTTGAAACAAGGAGATGGGAGTAAATATACAAACAGTAGCTGAACTTGAAACAAGGAGATGGGAGTAAATATATAAACAGTAGCTGTACTTGAAACAAGGAGATGGGAGTAAATATACAAACAGTAGCTGTACTTGAAACAAGGAGATGGGAGTAAATATACAAACAGTAGCTGTACTTGAAACAAGGAGATGGGAGTAAATATACAAACAGCAGCTGTACTTGAAACAAGCAGATGGGAGTAAATATACAAACAGTAGCTGTACTTCAAACAAGCAGATAGGAGAAAATATACAAACAACAGCTGTACTTGAAACAAGGAGATGGGAGTAAATATACAAACAACAGCTGTACTTGAAACAAGGAGATGGGAGTAAATATACAAACAACAGCTGTACTTCAAACAAGCAGATGGGAGTAAATATACAAACAGTAGCTGTACTTCAAACAAGCAGATGGGAGTAAATATATAAACAGCAGCTGTACTTGAAACACGGAGATGGGAGTAAATATACAAACAGCAGCTGAACTTGAAACAAGGAGATGGGAGTAACTATATAAACAGTAGCTGTACTTGAAACAAGGAGATGGGAGTAAATATACAAACAGTAGATGTACTTGAAACAAGGAGATGGGAGTAAATATACAAACAGTAGCTGTACTTCAAACAAGCAGATGGGAGTATATATACAAACAGTAGCTGTACTTGAAACAAGCAGATGGGAGTAAATATACAAACAGCAGCTGTACTTGAAACAAGGAGATGGGAGTAAATATACAAACAGCAGCTGTACTTGAAACAAGGAGATGGGAGTAAATATATAAACAGCAGCTTTACTTGAAACAAGGAGATGGGAGTAAATATACAAACAGCAGCTGTACTTGAAACAAGCAGATGGGAGTAAATATACAAACAACAGCTGTACTTGAAACAAGCAGATGGGAGTAAATATATAAACAGCAGCTGTACTTGAAACAAGGAGATGGGAGTAAATATACAAACAGCAGCTGTACTTGAAACAAGGAGATGGGAGTAAATATATAAACAGTAGCTGTACTTGAAACAAGGAGATGGGAGTAAATATACAAACAGTAGATGTACTTGAAACAAGGAGATGGGAGTAAATATACAAACAGTAGCTGCACTTCAAACAAGCAGATGGGAGTAAATATACAAACAGTAGCTGTACTTGAAACAAGCAGATGGGAGTAAATATACAAACAGCAGCTGTACTTCAAACAAGGAGATGGGAGTAAATATACAAACAGTAGCTGTACTTGAAACAAGCAGATGGGAGTAAATATACAAACAGCAGCTGTACTTGGAACAAGGAGATGGGAGTAAATATACAAACAGCAGCTGTACTTGAAACAAGGAGATGGGAGTAAATATACAAACAGCAGCTTAACTTGAAACAAGCAGATGGGAGTAAATATACAAACAGCAGCTGTACTTGAAACAAGGAGATGGGAGTAAATATATAAACAGCAGCTGTACTTGAAACAAGGAGATGGGAGTAAATATACAAACAGCAGCTGTACTTGAAACAAGGAGATGGGAGTAAATATATAAACAGCAGCTGTACTTGAAACAAGGAGATGGGAGTAAATATACAAACAGCAGCTGTACTTGAAACAAGGAGATGCCAGTAAATATACAAACAGTAGCTGTACTTGAAACAAGCAGATGGGAGTAAATATACAAACAGTAGCTGTACTTGGAACAAGGAGATGGCAGTAAATATACAAACAGCAGCTGTACTTGAAACAAGGAGATGGGAGTAAATATACAAACAACAGCTGTACTTGGAACAAGGAGATGGGAGTAAATATACAAACAGCAGCTGTACTTGAAACAAGGAGATGGGAGTAAATATACAAACAGTAGCTGTACTTGAAACAAGGAGATGGGAGTAAATATACAAACAGCAGCTGTACTTGAAACAAGCAGATGGGAGTAAATATACAAACAGTAGCTGTACTTGAAACAACGAGATGGGAGTAAATATACAAACAGTAGCTGTACTTGAAACACGGAGATGGGAGTAAATATTCAAACAGCAGCTGTACTTGAAACAAGGAGATGGGAGTAAATATACAAACAGCAGCTGTACTTGAAACAAGGAGATGGGAGTAAATATACAAACAGTAGCTGTACTTGAAACAAGGAGATGGGAGTAAATATACAAACAATAGCTGTACTTGAAACAAGGAGATGGGAGCAAATATACAAACAGTAGCTGTACTTGAAACAAGGAGATGGGAGTAAATATACAAACAGCAGCTGTACTTGAAACAAGGAGATGGGAGTAAATATACAAACAGCAGCTGTACTTGAAACAAGGAGATGGGAGTAAATATACAAACAGCAGCTGTACTTGAAACAAGCAGATGGGAGTAAATATACAAACAACAGCTGTACTTGAAACAAGGAGATGGGAGTAAATATACAAACAGCAGCTGTACTTGAAACAAGGAGATGGGAGTAAATATACAAACAGTAGCTGTACTTGAAACAAGGAGATGGGAGTAAATATACAAACAGCAGCTGTACTTGAAACAAGGAGATGGGAGTAAATATACAAACAGCAGCTGTACTTGAAACAAGGAGATGGGAGTAAATATACAAACAGTAGCTGTACTTGAAACAAGCAGATGGGAGTAAATATACAAACAGTAGCTGTACTTGAAACAAGGAGATGGGAGTAAATATACAAACAGCAGCTGTACTTGAAACAAGGAGATGGGAGTAAATATACAAACAGTAGATGTACTTGAAACAAGGAGATGGGAGTAAATATACAAACAGTAGCTGCACTTCAAACAAGCAGATGGGAGTAAATATACAAACAGTAGCTGTACTTGAAACAAGCAGATGGGAGTAAATATACAAACAGCAGCTGTACTTCAAACAAGGAGATGGGAGTAAATATACAAACAGTAGCTGTACTTGAAACAAGCAGATGGGAGTAAATATACAAACAGCAGCTGTACTTGGAACAAGGAGATGGGAGTAAATATACAAACAGCAGCTGTACTTGAAACAAGGAGATGGGAGTAAATATACAAACAGCAGCTTAACTTGAAACAAGCAGATGGGAGTAAATATACAAACAGCAGCTGTACTTGAAACAAGGAGATGGGAGTAAATATATAAACAGCAGCTGTACTTGAAACAAGGAGATGGGAGTAAATATACAAACAGCAGCTGTACTTGAAACAAGGAGATGGGAGTAAATATATAAACAGCAGCTGTACTTGAAACAAGGAGATGGGAGTAAATATACAAACAGCAGCTGTACTTGAAACAAGGAGATGCCAGTAAATATACAAACAGTAGCTGTACTTGAAACAAGCAGATGGGAGTAAATATACAAACAGTAGCTGTACTTGGAACAAGGAGATGGCAGTAAATATACAAACAGCAGCTGTACTTGAAACAAGGAGATGGGAGTAAATATACAAACAACAGCTGTACTTGGAACAAGGAGATGGGAGTAAATATACAAACAGCAGCTGTACTTGAAACAAGGAGATGGGAGTAAATATACAAACAGTAGCTGTACTTGAAACAAGGAGATGGGAGTAAATATACAAACAGCAGCTGTACTTGAAACAAGCAGATGGGAGTAAATATACAAACAGTAGCTGTACTTGAAACAACGAGATGGGAGTAAATATACAAACAGTAGCTGTACTTGAAACACGGAGATGGGAGTAAATATTCAAACAGCAGCTGTACTTGAAACAAGGAGATGGGAGTAAATATACAAACAGCAGCTGTACTTGAAACAAGGAGATGGGAGTAAATATACAAACAGTAGCTGTACTTGAAACAAGGAGATGGGAGTAAATATACAAACAATAGCTGTACTTGAAACAAGGAGATGGGAGCAAATATACAAACAGTAGCTGTACTTGAAACAAGGAGATGGGAGTAAATATACAAACAGCAGCTGTACTTGAAACAAGGAGATGGGAGTAAATATACAAACAGCAGCTGTACTTGAAACAAGGAGATGGGAGTAAATATACAAACAGCAGCTGTACTTGAAACAAGCAGATGGGAGTAAATATACAAACAGCAGCTGTACTTGAAACAAGGAGATGGGAGTAAATATACAAACAGCAGCTGTACTTGAAACAAGGAGATGGGAGTAAATATACAAACAGTAGCTGTACTTGAAACAAGGAGATGGGAGTAAATATACAAACAGCAGCTGTACTTGAAACAAGGAGATGGGAGTAAATATACAAACAGCAGCTGTACTTGAAACAAGGAGATGGGAGTAAATATACAAACAGTAGCTGTACTTGAAACAAGCAGATGGGAGTAAATATACAAACAGTAGCTGTACTTGAAACAAGGAGATGGGAGTAAATATACAAACAGCAGCTGTACTTGAAACAAGGAGATGGCAGTAAATATATAAACAGCAGCTATAGTTGAAACAAGGAGATGGGAGTAAATATACAAACAGCAGCTGTACTTGAAACAAGGAGATGGGAGTAAATATACAAACAGCAGCTGTACTTGAAACAAGGAGATGGGAGTAAATATACAAACAGCAGCTGTACTTGAAACAAGCAGATGGGAGTAAATATACAAACAGCAGCTGTACTTGAAACAAGGAGATGGCAGTAAATATATAAACAGCAGCTGTACTTGAAACAAGGAGATGGGAGTAAATATACAAACAGCAGCTGTACTTGAAACAAGGAGATGGGAGTAAATATACAAACAGTAGCTGTACTTGAAACAAGGAGATGGGAGTAAATATACAAACAGCAGCTGTACTTGAAACAAGGAGATGGGAGTAAATATACAAACAGCAGCTGTACTTGAAACAAGGAGATGGGAGTAAATATACAAACAGCAGCTGTACTTGAAACAAGGAGATGGGAATAAATATATAAACAGCAGCTGTACTTGAAACAAGGAGATGGGAGTAAATATACAAACAGCAGCTGTACTTGAAACAAGGAGATGGGAGTAAATATACAAACAGCAGCTGTACTTTAAACAAGGAGATGGGAGTAAATATAAAAAACAGCAGCTGTACTTGAAACAAGGAGATGGGAGTAAATATACAAACAGCAGCTGTACTTGAAACAAGGAGATGGGAGTAAATATACAAACAGCAGCTGTACTTGAAACAAGGAGATGGGAGTAAATATACAAACAGCAGCTGTACTTGAAACAAGGAGATGGGAGTAAATATACAAACAGCAGCTGTACTTGAAACAAGCAGATGGGAGTAAATATACAAACAGTAGCTGTACTTGAAACAAGGAGATGGCAGTAAATATATAAACAGCAGCTGTACTTGAAACAAGGAGATGGGAGTAAATATACAAACAGCAGCTGTACTTGAAACAAGGAGATGGGAGTAAATATACAAACAGCAGCTGTACTTGAAACAAGGAGATGGGAGTAAATATACAAACAGCAGCTGTACTTGAAACAAGGAGATGGGAGTAAATATATAAACAGCAGCTGTACTTGAAACTAGGAGATGGGAGTAAATATACAAACAGCAGCTGTACTTGAAACAAGGAGATGGGAGTAAATATACAAACAGCAGCTGTACTTGAAACAAGGAGATGGGAGTAAATATACAAACAGCAGCTGTACTTGAAACAAGGAGATGGGAGTAAATATACAACCAGGAGCTGTACTTGAAACAAGGAGATGGGAGTAAATATACAAACACCAGCTGTACTTGAAACAAGGAGATGGGAGTAAATATACAAACAGCAGCTGTACTTGAAACAAGGAGATGGGAGTAAATATACAAACAGCAGCTGTACTTGAAACAAGGAGATGGGAGTAAATATATAAACAGCAGCTGTACTTGAAACAAGGAGATGGGAGTAAATATACAAACAGCAGCTGTACTTGAAACAAGGAGATGCCAGTAAATATACAAACAGTAGCTGTACTTGAAACAAGCAGATGGGAGTAAATATACAAACAGTAGCTGTACTTGGAACAAGGAGATGGCAGTAAATATACAAACAGCAGCTGTACTTGAAACAAGGAGATGGGAGTAAATATACAAACAACAGCTGTACTTGGAACAAGGAGATGGGAGTAAATATACAAACAGCAGCTGTACTTGAAACAAGGAGATGGGAGTAAATATACAAACAGCAGCTGTACTTGAATCAAGGAGATGGGAGTAAATATACAAACAGCAGCTGTACTTGAAACAAGGAGATGGCAGTAAATATATAAACAGCAGCTGTACTTGAAACAAGGAGATGGGAGTAAATATACAAACAGCAGCTGTACTAGAAACAAGGAGATGGGAGTAAATATACAAACAGCAGCTGTACTTGAAACAAGGAGATGGGAGTAAATATACAAACAGCAGCTGTACTTGAAACATGGAGATGGGAGTAAATATACAAACAGCAGCTGTACTTGAAACAAGCAGATGGGAGTAAATATACAAACAGCAGCTGTACTTGAAACAAGGAGATGGGAGTAAATATACAAACAGCAGCTGTACTTGAAACAAGGAGATGGGAGTAAATATACAAACAGTAGCTGTACTTGAAACAAGGAGATGGGAGTAAATATACAAACAGCAGCTGTACTTGAAACAAGGAGATGGGAGTAAATATACAAACAGCAGCTGTACTTGAAACAAGGAGATGGGAGTAAATATACAAACAGCAGCTGTACTTGAAACATGGAGATGGGAATAAATATATAAACAGCAGCTGTACTTGAAACAAGGAGATGGGAGTAAATATACAAACAGCAGCTGTACTTGAAACAAGGAGATGGGAGTAAATATACAAACAGCAGCTGTACTTTAAACAAGGAGATGGGAGTAAATATAAAAAACAGCAGCTGTACTTGAAACAAGGAGATGGGAGTAAATATACAAACAGCAGCTGTACTTGAAACAAGGAGATGGGAGTAAATATACAAACAGCAGCTGTACTTGAAACAAGGAGATGGGAGTAAATATACAAACAGCAGCTGTACTTGAAACAAGGAGATGGGAGTAAATATACAAACAGCAGCTGTACTTGAAACAAGCAGATGGGAGTAAATATACAAACAGTAGCTGTACTTGAAACAAGGAGATGGCAGTAAATATATAAACAGCAGCTGTACTTGAAACAAGGAGATGGGAGTAAATATACAAACAGCAGCTGTACTTGAAACAAGGAGATGGGAGTAAATATACAAACAGCAGCTGTACTTGAAACAAGGAGATGGGAGTAAATATACAAACAGCAGCTGTACTTGAAACAAGGAGATGGGAGTAAATATATAAACAGCAGCTGTACTTGAAACTAGGAGATGGGAGTAAATATACAAACAGCAGCTGTACTTGAAACAAGGAGATGGGAGTAAATATACAAACAGCAGCTGTACTTGAAACAAGGAGATGGGAGTAAATATACAAACAGCAGCTGTACTTGAAACAAGGAGATGGGAGTAAATATACAACCAGGAGCTGTACTTGAAACAAGGAGATGGGAGTAAATATACAAACACCAGCTGTACTTGAAACAAGGAGATGGGAGTAAATATACAAACAGCAGCTGTACTTGAAACAAGGAGATGGGAGTAAATATACAAACAGCAGCTGTACTTGAAACAAGGAGATGGGAGTAAATATATAAACAGCAGCTGTACTTGAAACAAGGAGATGGGAGTAAATATACAAACAGCAGCTGTACTTGAAACAAGGAGATGCCAGTAAATATACAAACAGTAGCTGTACTTGAAACAAGCAGATGGGAGTAAATATACAAACAGTAGCTGTACTTGGAACAAGGAGATGGCAGTAAATATACAAACAGCAGCTGTACTTGAAACAAGGAGATGGGAGTAAATATACAAACAACAGCTGTACTTGGAACAAGGAGATGGGAGTAAATATACAAACAGCAGCTGTACTTGAAACAAGGAGATGGGAGTAAATATACAAACAGTAGCTGTACTTGAAACAAGGAGATGGGAGTAAATATACAAACAGCAGCTGTACTTGAAACAAGCAGATGGGAGTAAATATACAAACAGTAGCTGTACTTGAAACAACGAGATGGGAGTAAATATACAAACAGTAGCTGTACTTGAAACACGGAGATGGGAGTAAATATTCAAACAGCAGCTGTACTTGAAACAAGGAGATGGGAGTAAATATACAAACAGCAGCTGTACTTGAAACAAGGAGATGGGAGTAAATATACAAACAGTAGCTGTACTTGAAACAAGGAGATGGGAGTAAATATACAAACAATAGCTGTACTTGAAACAAGGAGATGGGAGTAAATATACAAACAGCAGCTGTACTTGAAACAAGGAGATGGGAGTAAATATACAAACAGTAGCTGTACTTGAAACAAGGAGATGGGAGTAAATATACAAACAGCAGCTGTACTTGAAACAAGGAGATGGGAGTAAATATACAAACAGCAGCTGTACTTGAAACAAGGAGATGGGAGTAAATATACAAACAGCAGCTGTACTTGAAACAAGCAGATGGGAGTAAATATACAAACAGCAGCTGTACTTGAAACAAGGAGATGGGAGTAAATATACAAACAGCAGCTGTACTTGAAACAAGGAGATGGGAGTAAATATACAAACAGTAGCTGTACTTGAAACAAGGAGATGGGAGTAAATATACAAACAGCAGCTGTACTTGAAACAAGGAGATGGGAGTAAATATACAAACAGCAGCTGTACTTGAAACAAGGAGATGGGAGTAAATATACAAACAGTAGCTGTACTTGAAACAAGCAGATGGGAGTAAATATACAAACAGTAGCTGTACTTGAAACAAGGAGATGGGAGTAAATATACAAACAGCAGCTGTACTTGAAACAAGGAGATGGCAGTAAATATATAAACAGCAGCTATAGTTGAAACAAGGAGATGGGAGTAAATATACAAACAGCAGCTGTACTTGAAACAAGGAGATGGGAGTAAATATACAAACAACAGCTGTACTTGAAACAAGGAGATGGGAGTAAATATACAAACAACAGCTGAACTTGAAACAAGGAGATGGGAGTAAATATACAAACAACAGCTGTACTTGAAACAAGGAGATGGGAGTAAATATACAAACAGCAGCTGTACTTGAAACAAGGAGATGGGAGTAAATATACAAACAGCAGCTGTACTTGAAACAAGGAGATGGGAGTAAATATACAAACAGCAGCTGTACTTGAAACAAGGAGATGGGAGTAAATATACAAACAGCAGCTGTACTTGAAACAAGCAGATGGGAGTAAATATACAAACAGCAGCTGTACTTGAAACAAGGAGATGGGAGTAAATATATAAACAGCAGCTGTACTTGAAACAAGGAGATGGGAGTAAATATACAAACAGCAGCTGTACTTGAAACAAGCAGATGGGAGTGAATATACAAACAGTAGCTGTACTTGAAAAAGGAGATGGGAGTAAATATACAAACAACAGCTGTACTTGAAACAAGGAGATGGGAGTAAATATACAAACAGTAGCTGTATTTGAAACAAGGAGATGGGAGTAAATATACAAACAGCAGCTGTACTTGAAACAAGCAGATGGGAGTAAATATACAAACAGTAGCTGTACTTGAAACAAGGAGATGGGAGTAAATATACAAACAGCAGCTGTACTTGAAACAAGCAGATGGGAGTAAATATACAAACAGTAGCTGTACTTGAAACAAGCAGATGGGAGTAAATACACAAACAGTAGCTGTACTTCAAACAATCAGATGGGAGTAAATATACAAACAGTAGCTGTACTTGAAACAAGCAGATGGGAGTAAATATACAAACAGCAGCTGAACTTGAAACAAGGAGATGGGAGTAAATATATAAACAGTAGCTGTACTTGAAACAAGGAGATGGGAGTAAATATACAAACAGTAGATGTACTTGAAACAAGGAGATGGGAGTAAATATACAAACAGTAGCTGTACTTCAAACAAGCAGATGGGAGTAAATATACAAACAGTAGCTGTACTTGAAACAAGCAGATGGGAGTAAATATACAAACAGTAGCTGTACTTGAAACAAGGAGATGGGAGTAAATATACAAACAGTAGCTGTACTTGAAACAAGGAGATGGGAGTAAATATACAAACAGTAGCTGAACTTGAAACAAGGAGATGGGAGTAAATATATAAACAGTAGCTGTACTTGAAACAAGGAGATGGGAGTAAATATACAAACAGTAGCTGTACTTGAAACAAGGAGATGGGAGTAAATATACAAACAGTAGCTGTACTTGAAACAAGGAGATGGGAGTAAATATACAAACAGCAGCTGTACTTGAAACAAGCAGATGGGAGTAAATATACAAACAGTAGCTGTACTTCAAACAAGCAGATGGGAGAAAATATACAAACAACAGCTGTACTTGAAACAAGGAGATGGGAGTAAATATACAAACAGCTGCACTTGAAACAAGGAGATGGGAGTAAATATACAAACAACAGCTGTACTTCAAACAAGCAGATGGGAGTAAATATACAAACAGTAGCTGTACTTCAAACAAGCAGATGGGAGTAAATATATAAACAGCAGCTGTACTTGAAACACGGAGATGGGAGTAAATATACAAACAGCAGCTGAACTTGAAACAAGGAGATGGGAGTAACTATATAAACAGTAGCTGTACTTGAAACAAGGAGATGGGAGTAAATATACAAACAGTAGATGTACTTGAAACAAGGAGATGGGAGTAAATATACAAACAGTAGCTGTACTTCAAACAAGCAGATGGGAGTATATATACAAACAGTAGCTGTACTTGAAACAAGCAGATGGGAGTAAATATACAAACAGCAGCTGTACTTGAAACAAGGAGATGGGAGTAAATATACAAACAGCAGCTGTACTTGAAACAAGGAGATGGGAGTAAATATATAAACAGCAGCTGTACTTGAAACAAGGAGATGGGAGTAAATATACAAACAGCAGCTGTACTTGAAACAAGCAGATGGGAGTAAATATACAAACAACAGCTGTACTTGAAACAAGCAGATGGGAGTAAATATATAAACAGCAGCTGTACTTGAAACAAGGAGATGGGAGTAAATATACAAACAGCAGCTGTACTTGAAACAAGGAGATGGGAGTAAATATATAAACAGTAGCTGTACTTGAAACAAGGAGATGGGAGTAAATATACAAACAGTAGATGTACTTGAAACAAGGAGATGGGAGTAAATATACAAACAGTAGCTGTACTTCAAACAAGCAGATGGGAGTAAATATACAAACAGTAGCTGTACTTGAAACAAGCAGATGGGAGTAAATACATATATAAACAGCAGCTGTACTTGAAACACGGAGATGGGAGTAAATATACAAACAGCAGCTGAACTTGAAACAAGGAGATGCCAGTAAATATACAAACAGTAGCTGTACTTGAAACAAGCAGATGGGAGTAAATATACAAACAGTAGCTGTACTTGGAACAAGGAGATGGCAGTAAATATACAAACAGCAGCTGTACTTGAAACAAGGAGATGGGAGTAAATATACAAACAACAGCTGTACTTGGAACAAGGAGATGGGAGTAAATATACAAACAGCAGCTGTACTTGAAACAAGGAGATGGGAGTAAATATACAAACAGCAGCTGTACTTGAAACAAGGAGATGGGAGTAAATATACAAACAGCAGCTGTACTTGAAACAAGGAGATGGCAGTAAATATATAAACAGCAGCTGTACTTGAAACAAGGAGATGGGAGTAAATATACAAACAGCAGCTGTACTAGAAACAAGGAGATGGGAGTAAATATACAAACAGCAGCTGTACTTGAAACAAGGAGATGGGAGTAAATATACAAACAGCAGCTGTACTTGAAACATGGAGATGGGAGTAAATATACAAACAGCAGCTGTACTTGAAACAAGCAGATGGGAGTAAATATACAAACAGCAGCTGTACTTGAAACAAGGAGATGGGAGTAAATATACAAACAGCAGCTGTACTTGAAACAAGGAGATGGGAGTAAATATACAAACAGTAGCTGTACTTGAAACAAGGAGATGGGAGTAAATATACAAACAGCAGCTGTACTTGAAACAAGGAGATGGGAGTAAATATACAAACAGCAGCTGTACTTGAAACAAGGAGATGGGAGTAAATATACAAACAGCAGCTGTACTTGAAACAAGGAGATGGGAATAAATATATAAACAGCAGCTGTACTTGAAACAAGGAGATGGGAGTAAATATACAAACAGCAGCTGTACTTGAAACAAGGAGATGGGAGTAAATATACAAACAGCAGCTGTACTTTAAACAAGGAGATGGGAGTAAATATAAAAAACAGCAGCTGTACTTGAAACAAGGAGATGGGAGTAAATATACAAACAGCAGCTGTACTTGAAACAAGGAGATGGGAGTAAATATACAAACAGCAGCTGTACTTGAAACAAGGAGATGGGAGTAAATATACAAACAGCAGCTGTACTTGAAACAAGGAGATGGGAGTAAATATACAAACAGCAGCTGTACTTGAAACAAGCAGATGGGAGTAAATATACAAACAGTAGCTGTACTTGAAACAAGGAGATGGCAGTAAATATATAAACAGCAGCTGTACTTGAAACAAGGAGATGGGAGTAAATATACAAACAGCAGCTGTACTTGAAACAAGGAGATGGGAGTAAATATACAAACAGCAGCTGTACTTGAAACAAGGAGATGGGAGTAAATATACAAACAGCAGCTGTACTTGAAACAAGGAGATGGGAGTAAATATATAAACAGCAGCTGTACTTGAAACTAGGAGATGGGAGTAAATATACAAACAGCAGCTGTACTTGAAACAAGGAGATGGGAGTAAATATACAAACAGCAGCTGTACTTGAAACAAGGAGATGGGAGTAAATATACAAACAGCAGCTGTACTTGAAACAAGGAGATGGGAGTAAATATACAACCAGGAGCTGTACTTGAAACAAGGAGATGGGAGTAAATATACAAACACCAGCTGTACTTGAAACAAGGAGATGGGAGTAAATATACAAACAGCAGCTGTACTTGAAACAAGGAGATGGGAGTAAATATACAAACAGCAGCTGTACTTGAAACAAGGAGATGGGAGTAAATATATAAACAGCAGCTGTACTTGAAACAAGGAGATGGGAGTAAATATACAAACAGCAGCTGTACTTGAAACAAGGAGATGCCAGTAAATATACAAACAGTAGCTGTACTTGAAACAAGCAGATGGGAGTAAATATACAAACAGTAGCTGTACTTGGAACAAGGAGATGGCAGTAAATATACAAACAGCAGCTGTACTTGAAACAAGGAGATGGGAGTAAATATACAAACAACAGCTGTACTTGGAACAAGGAGATGGGAGTAAATATACAAACAGCAGCTGTACTTGAAACAAGGAGATGGGAGTAAATATACAAACAGTAGCTGTACTTGAAACAAGGAGATGGGAGTAAATATACAAACAGCAGCTGTACTTGAAACAAGCAGATGGGAGTAAATATACAAACAGTAGCTGTACTTGAAACAACGAGATGGGAGTAAATATACAAACAGTAGCTGTACTTGAAACACGGAGATGGGAGTAAATATTCAAACAGCAGCTGTACTTGAAACAAGGAGATGGGAGTAAATATACAAACAGCAGCTGTACTTGAAACAAGGAGATGGGAGTAAATATACAAACAGTAGCTGTACTTGAAACAAGGAGATGGGAGTAAATATACAAACAATAGCTGTACTTGAAACAAGGAGATGGGAGTAAATATACAAACAGCAGCTGTACTTGAAACAAGGAGATGGGAGTAAATATACAAACAGTAGCTGTACTTGAAACAAGGAGATGGGAGTAAATATACAAACAGCAGCTGTACTTGAAACAAGGAGATGGGAGTAAATATACAAACAGCAGCTGTACTTGAAACAAGGAGATGGGAGTAAATATACAAACAGCAGCTGTACTTGAAACAAGCAGATGGGAGTAAATATACAAACAGCAGCTGTACTTGAAACAAGGAGATGGGAGTAAATATACAAACAGCAGCTGTACTTGAAACAAGGAGATGGGAGTAAATATACAAACAGTAGCTGTACTTGAAACAAGGAGATGGGAGTAAATATACAAACAGCAGCTGTACTTGAAACAAGGAGATGGGAGTAAATATACAAACAGCAGCTGTACTTGAAACAAGGAGATGGGAGTAAATATACAAACAGTAGCTGTACTTGAAACAAGCAGATGGGAGTAAATATACAAACAGTAGCTGTACTTGAAACAAGGAGATGGGAGTAAATATACAAACAGCAGCTGTACTTGAAACAAGGAGATGGCAGTAAATATATAAACAGCAGCTATAGTTGAAACAAGGAGATGGGAGTAAATATACAAACAGCAGCTGTACTTGAAACAAGGAGATGGGAGTAAATATACAAACAACAGCTGTACTTGAAACAAGGAGATGGGAGTAAATATACAAACAACAGCTGTACTTGAAACAAGGAGATGGGAGTAAATATACAAACAACAGCTGTACTTGAAACAAGGAGATGGGAGTAAATATACAAACAGCAGCTGTACTTGAAACAAGGAGATGGGAGTAAATATACAAACAGCAGCTGTACTTGAAACAAGGAGATGGGAGTAAATATACAAACAGCAGCTGTACTTGAAACAAGGAGATGGGAGTAAATATACAAACAGCAGCTGTACTTGAAACAAGCAGATGGGAGTAAATATACAAACAGCAGCTGTACTTGAAACAAGGAGATGGGAGTAAATATATAAACAGCAGCTGTACTTGAAACAAGGAGATGGGAGTAAATATACAAACAGCAGCTGTACTTGAAACAAGCAGATGGGAGTGAATATACAAACAGTAGCTGTACTTGAAACAAGGAGATGGGAGTAAATATACAAACAACAGCTGTACTTGAAACAAGGAGATGGGAGTAAATATACAAACAGTAGCTGTATTTGAAACAAGGAGATGGGAGTAAATATACAAACAGCAGCTGTACTTGAAACAAGCAGATGGGAGTAAATATACAAACAGTAGCTGTACTTGAAACAAGGAGATGGGAGTAAATATACAAACAGCAGCTGTACTTGAAACAAGCAGATGGGAGTAAATATACAAACAGTAGCTGTACTTGAAACAAGCAGATGGGAGTAAATACACAAACAGTAGCTGTACTTCAAACAATCAGATGGGAGTAAATATACAAACAGTAGCTGTACTTGAAACAAGCAGATGGGAGTAAATATACAAACAGCAGCTGAACTTGAAACAAGGAGATGGGAGTAAATATATAAACAGTAGCTGTACTTGAAACAAGGAGATGGGAGTAAATATACAAACAGTAGATGTACTTGAAACAAGGAGATGGGAGTAAATATACAAACAGTAGCTGTACTTCAAACAAGCAGATGGGAGTAAATATACAAACAGTAGCTGTACTTGAAACAAGTGGGAGTAAATATACAAACAGTAGCTGTACTTGAAACAAGGAGATGGGAGTAAATATACAAACAGTAGCTGTACTTGAAACAAGGAGATGGGAGTAAATATACAAACAGTAGCTGAACTTGAAACAAGGAGATGGGAGTAAATATATAAACAGTAGCTGTACTTGAAACAAGGAGATGGGAGTAAATATACAAACAGTAGCTGTACTTGAAACAAGGAGATGGGAGTAAATATACAAACAGTAGCTGTACTTGAAACAAGGAGATGGGAGTAAATATACAAACAGCAGCTGTACTTGAAACAAGCAGATGGGAGTAAATATACAAACAGTAGCTGTACTTCAAACAAGCAGATGGGAGAAAATATACAAACAACAGCTGTACTTGAAACAAGGAGATGGGAGTAAATATACAAACAACAGCTGTACTTGAAACAAGGAGATGGGAGTAAATATACAAACAACAGCTGTACTTCAAACAAGCAGATGGGAGTAAATATACAAACAGTAGCTGTACTTCAAACAAGCAGATGGGAGTAAATATATAAACAGCAGCTGTACTTGAAACACGGAGATGGGAGTAAATATACAAACAGCAGCTGAACTTGAAACAAGGAGATGGGAGTAACTATATAAACAGTAGCTGTACTTGAAACAAGGAGATGGGAGTAAATATACAAACAGTAGATGTACTTGAAACAAGGAGATGGGAGTAAATATACAAACAGTAGCTGTACTTCAAACAAGCAGATGGGAGTATATATACAAACAGTAGCTGTACTTGAAACAAGCAGATGGGAGTAAATATACAAACAGCAGCTGTACTTGAAACAAGGAGATGGGAGTAAATATACAAACAGCAGCTGTACTTGAAACAAGGAGATGGGAGTAAATATATAAACAGCAGCTGTACTTGAAACAAGGAGATGGGAGTAAATATACAAACAGCAGCTGTACTTGAAACAAGCAGATGGGAGTAAATATACAAACAACAGCTGTACTTGAAACAAGCAGATGGGAGTAAATATATAAACAGCAGCTGTACTTGAAACAAGGAGATGGGAGTAAATATACAAACAGCAGCTGTACTTGAAACAAGGAGATGGGAGTAAATATATAAACAGTAGCTGTACTTGAAACAAGGAGATGGGAGTAAATATACAAACAGTAGATGTACTTGAAACAAGGAGATGGGAGTAAATATACAAACAGTAGCTGTACTTCAAACAAGCAGATGGGAGTAAATATACAAACAGTAGCTGTACTTGAAACAAGCAGATGGGAGTAAATATACAAACAGCAGCTGTACTTCAAACAAGGAGATGGGAGTAAATATACAAACAGTAGCTGTACTTGAAACAAGCAGATGGGAGTAAATATACAAACAGCAGCTGTACTTGGAACAAGGAGATGGGAGTAAATATACAAACAGCAGCTGTACTTGAAACAAGGAGATGGGAGTAAATATACAAACAGCAGCTTAACTTGAAACAAGCAGATGGGAGTAAATATACAAACAGCAGCTGTACTTGAAACAAGGAGATGGGAGTAAATATATAAACAGCAGCTGTACTTGAAACAAGGAGATGGGAGTAAATATACAAACAGTAGCTGTACTTGAAACAAGGAGATGGGAGTAAATATACAAACAGCAGCTGTACTTGAAACAAGCAGATGGGAGTAAATATACAAACAGCAGCTGTACTTGAAACAAGGAGATGGGAGTAAATATACAACCAGTAGCTGTACTTGAAACAAGGAGATGGGAGTAAATATACAAACAGCAGCTGTACTTGAAACAAGGAGATGGGAGTAAATATACAAACAGCAGCTGTACTTGAAACAAGCAGATGGGAGTAAATATACAAACAGTAGCTGTACTTGAAACAAGCAGATGGGAGTAAATACACAAACAGTAGCTGTACTTCAAACAAACAGATGGGAGTAAATATACAAACAGTAGCTGTACTTGAAACAAGCAGATGGGAGTAAATATACAAACAGCAGCTGAACTTGAAAAAAGGAGATGGGAGTAAATATATAAACAGTAGCTGTACTTGAAACAAGGAGATGGGAGTAAATATACAAACAGTAGATGTACTTGAAACAAGGAGATGGGAGTAAATATACAAACAGTAGCTGTACTTCAAACAAGCAGATGGGAGTAAATATACAAACAGTAGCTGTACTTGAAACAAGCAGATGGGAGTAAATATACAAACAGTAGCTGTACTTGAAACAAGGAGATGGGAGTAAATATACAAACAGTAGCTGTACTTGAAACAAGGAGATGGGAGTAAATATACAAACAGTAGCTGAACTTGAAACAAGGAGATGGGAGTAAATATATAAACAGTAGCTGTACTTGAAACAAGGAGATGGGAGTAAATATACAAACAGTAGCTGTACTTGAAACAAGGAGATGGGAGTAAATATACAAACAGTAGCTGTACTTGAAACAAGGAGATGGGAGTAAATATACAAACAGCAGCTGTACTTGAAACAAGCAGATGGGAGTAAATATACAAACAGTAGCTGTACTTCAAACAAGCAGATAGGAGAAAATATACAAACAACAGCTGTACTTGAAACAAGGAGATGGGAGTAAATATACAAACAACAGCTGTACTTGAAACAAGGAGATGGGAGTAAATATACAAACAACAGCTGTACTTCAAACAAGCAGATGGGAGTAAATATACAAACAGTAGCTGTACTTCAAACAAGCAGATGGGAGTAAATATATAAACAGCAGCTGTACTTGAAACACGGAGATGGGAGTAAATATACAAACAGCAGCTGAACTTGAAACAAGGAGATGGGAGTAACTATATAAACAGTAGCTGTACTTGAAACAAGGAGATGGGAGTAAATATACAAACAGTAGATGTACTTGAAACAAGGAGATGGGAGTAAATATACAAACAGTAGCTGTACTTCAAACAAGCAGATGGGAGTATATATACAAACAGTAGCTGTACTTGAAACAAGCAGATGGGAGTAAATATACAAACAGCAGCTGTACTTGAAACAAGGAGATGGGAGTAAATATACAAACAGCAGCTGTACTTGAAACAAGGAGATGGGAGTAAATATATAAACAGCAGCTTTACTTGAAACAAGGAGATGGGAGTAAATATACAAACAGCAGCTGTACTTGAAACAAGCAGATGGGAGTAAATATACAAACAACAGCTGTACTTGAAACAAGCAGATGGGAGTAAATATATAAACAGCAGCTGTACTTGAAACAAGGAGATGGGAGTAAATATACAAACAGCAGCTGTACTTGAAACAAGGAGATGGGAGTAAATATATAAACAGTAGCTGTACTTGAAACAAGGAGATGGGAGTAAATATACAAACAGTAGATGTACTTGAAACAAGGAGATGGGAGTAAATATACAAACAGTAGCTGCACTTCAAACAAGCAGATGGGAGTAAATATACAAACAGTAGCTGTACTTGAAACAAGCAGATGGGAGTAAATATACAAACAGCAGCTGTACTTCAAACAAGGAGATGGGAGTAAATATACAAACAGTAGCTGTACTTGAAACAAGCAGATGGGAGTAAATATACAAACAGCAGCTGTACTTGGAACAAGGAGATGGGAGTAAATATACAAACAGCAGCTGTACTTGAAACAAGGAGATGGGAGTAAATATACAAACAGCAGCTTAACTTGAAACAAGCAGATGGGAGTAAATATACAAACAGCAGCTGTACTTGAAACAAGGAGATGGGAGTAAATATATAAACAGCAGCTGTACTTGAAACAAGGAGATGGGAGTAAATATACAAACAGTAGCTTTACTTGAAACAAGGAGATGGGAGTAAATATACAAACAGCAGCTGTACTTGAAACAAGCAGATGGGAGTAAATATACAAACAGCAGCTGTACTTGAAACAAGGAGATGGGAGTAAATATACAACCAGTAGCTGTACTTGAAACAAGCAGATGGGAGTAAATATACAAACAGCAGCTGTACTTGAAACAAGGAGATGGGTGTAAATATACAAACAGCAGCTGTACTTGGAACAAGGAGATGGGAGTAAATATATAAACAGCAGCTGTACTTGGAACAAGGAGATGGGAGTAAATATACAAACAGCAGCTGTACTTGGAACAAGGAGATGGGAGTAAATATACAAACAGCAGCTGTACTTGGAACAAGGAGATGGGAGTAAATATACAAACAGCAGCTGTACTTGAAACAAGGAGATGGGAGTAAATATACAAACTGCAGCTGTACTTGGAACAAGGAGATGGGAGTAAATATATAAACAGCAGCTGTACTTGGAACAAGGAGATGGGAGTAAATATACAAACAGTAGCTGTACTTGAAACAAGCAGATGGGAGTAAATATACAAACAGTAGCTGTACTTGAAACAAGCAGATGGGAGTAAATATACAAACAGCAGCTGTACTTGGAACAAGGAGATGGGAGTAAATATATAAACAGCAGCTGTACTTGGAACAAGGAGATGGGAGTAAATATACAAACAGTAGCTGTACTTGGAACAAGGAGATGGGAGTAAATATACAAACAGCAGCTGTACTTGGAACAAGGAGATGGGAGTAAATATATAAACAGCAGCTGTACTTGGAACAAGGAGATGGGAGTAAATATACAAACAGCAGCTGTACTTGGAACAAGGAGATGGGAGTAAATATACAAACAGCAGCTGTACTTGGAACAAGGAGATGGGAGTAAATATACAAACAGCAGCTGTACTTGAAACAAGGAGATGGGAGTAAATATACAAACAGCAGCTGTACTTGGAACAAGGAGATGGGAGTAAATATATAAACAGCAGCTGTACTTGGAACAAGGAGATGGGAGTAAATATACAAACAGTAGCTGTACTTGAAACAAGCAGATGGGAGTAAATATACAAACAGTAGCTGTACTTGAAACAAGCAGATGGGAGTAAATATACAAACAGCAGCTTTACTTGAAACAAGGAGATGGGAGTAAATATATAAACATAGCTGTACTTGAAACAAGGAGATGGGAGTAAATATACAAACAGTAGATGTACTTGAAACAAGGAGATGGGAGTAAATATACAAACAGTAGCTGTACTTGAAACAAGGAGATGGGAGTAAATATACAAACAGTAGATGTACTTGAAACAAGGAGATGGGAGTAAATATACAAACAGCAGCTGTACTTGAAACAAGGAAATGGGAGTAAATATATAAACAGTAGCTGTACTTGAAACAAGGAGATGGGAGTAAATATACAAACAGCAGCTGTACTTGAAAAAAGCAGATGGGAGTAAATATACAAACAGTAGCTGTACTTGGAACAAGGAGATGGGAGTAAATATACAAACAGCAGCTGTACTTGAAACAAGGAGATGGGAGTAAATATACAAACAGCAGCTGTACTTGAAACAAGGAGATGGGAGTAAATATATAAACAGTAGCTGTACTTGAAACAAGGAGATGGGAGTAAATATACAAACAGTAGCTGTACTTGAAACAAGGAGATGGGAGTAAATATATAAACAGTAGCTGTACTTGAAACAAGGAGATGGGAGTAAATATACAAACAGTAGATGTACTTGAAACAAGGAGATGGGAGTAAATATTTAAAGAGCTGCTGAGTTCTGCAAACATATTTTTATTCAATTTGCTAATAGTGGAAACCTTTTATTTACAGCACTTTTATATATAACATTCAAAGTAAAACCATAATAACAACCGTTTTGCTAAACCACTGTAAAATTTGTGTATTGTAGGGAGCTTCATTATTCAGCTTTTCTGAGTGGAAAATGGTTGAGGTATATCACATTTTGCATATTATCACCTTTAATACAATACAAACTATTCACGATAACAAAAACAAAGACTGTACACTTAAACAAAACATACTCCACACTAAACTTTGAGACACGGTTGTTTGTATATCATTCTGTACATCAGAAATAAAATTAAATACCTCCTCTAAAAGCACAAAGTAAAACAATTTCAATAGATTGTATCCGACGGTTGGCTAACTGGGTCGGCAGTTGATGGCAGGTGTCTCACGTAATCCTTCCTCTCCCCCTTCTCCATCTTCGGTCTGTACAGATGTGATGCGATAGCCCATGTTCATAAGCATTACTTCGAATGGATCAGCATTCATTCGCTTCTGGTTTGCTGACGCTGCATCCTCCAGATCTATCACCTCCCTGTCATTCTTAGTGCCATCCTGTCAACATATTCAATGTTTATGTTTGTGCCAGCATCACATTTAATGCAGGAATTTCTACTTTCTCTACAACATATATTACATCCTATCAAGATTTCACTGAAAGTAGAGTACAAGAATACAGAAGGTTATGTGAGTGTAACACATCAGATTTTTTTATATAATACCAATAGAGGCCATATGCAACTTTTTTCTTCGGTCTTTGAGATATTTATCTACTGAAGTTTTTGTAATATAGTATGAGGGCAGTCCAGGAAGTACCAGATGTTTTGGCCTATCGTGGTGATGGGCAAGGCTAGAAGCCCCCATATTAAGTCAGAATGTTCCTACACTCAGCTGTGGTAGCATGATGCATTTCTTACTTTGCTCTCGCTGAGTCCTGCAATAGAAAATTCCACCACTTGTGAAGTGTGGTTGGTGATTAGGATTTTGTTGGCTCAAAACAGGACAAATGAATTATTAAATTATAGATGAGTCGTATTTTTTACACATCTGCTTCACTTTCGTACCTATTTTGAGGACATATTTCGCAAATCATCGCTTGCATCTACGGCTCTTGTGCGACTGAAGTTAGATCCAGCGGTGTGGGTAATTCTGGGGTTGTTGCTGCCATCTGTGGATTTAGTGATGAACTTAAATGTGGGATTCTCTTCTAGCGGGATTTCAAAGTTCATTAGTTGGTTTTTATGTTTTTCTATCTATATCCTCTCCCATATGACGAGTTCACTGTGTTTTTGTACGTATTTTAGTAATTCTGTGTTATCTTCAATTTCATGATTTTCAGACCAGAAATGAGCTGCTATTGCGGATTTATCAATATTTTTGTATCTTAAGTGCCTGAAGTGTTCTTTCTTTCTAGTGCCTATGTTTCTTTTTGTCCCCATGTAAATTTTTTCACAGTCTTTACACTTAATCTTATAAATGCCTGACTTTTCCTCTGGTTTTATCTTATCAGTATTATTACTGTGAAGTAGGTTTTTAATGTTGTAATTGTTTTTTGGTGCCAATGTTATATTGTATTTCTTGAATATTCCACACAAACATGCAACCATCAACAGTCTCACACACAGATTAGTAAATCTACCTCTCAGCCAGCAAGAATATCAAAACGAATACCATCAAATCTTAAAAACTGCAATTAAAAGTGGATATGGAAAAAACCTTGTAGATAAAAAACTAAAATCATTCAAACTTCAAAAGAGATTAAAACAGATCACAGCTCTCACACCAATAAAACAAGAACTTAGATTTGCTAAATTTACTTACCACCCCTGGGCCACAAAAAAGTTCCAAAAAATATTCAAGAAATACAATATAACATTGGCACCAAAAAACAATTACAACATTAAAAACCTACTTCACAGTAATAATACTGATAAGATAAAACCAGAGGAAAAGTCAGGCATTTATAAGATTAAGTGTAAAGACTGTGAAAAAATTTACATAGGGAGGACAAAAAGAAATATAGGCACTAGAAAGAAAGAACACTTCAGGCACTTAAGATACAAAAATATTGATAAGTCCGCAATAGCAGCTCATTTCTGGTCTGAAAATCATGAAATTGAAGATAACACAGAATTACTAAAATACGTACAAAAAACACAGTGAACTCGTCATATGGGAGAGGATATACATAGAAAAACATAAAAACCAACTAATGAACTTTGAAATCCCGCTAGAAGAATATCCCACATTTAAGTTCATCACTAAATCCACAGATGGCAGCAACAACCCCAGAATTACCCACACCGCTGGATCTAACTTCAGTCGCACAAGAGCAGTAGATGCAAGCGATGATTTGCGAAACATGTCCTCAAAATAGGTACGAAAGTGAAGCAGATGTGTAAAAAATACGACTCATCTATAATTTAATAATTTTTCGCTTCACTGTGGTGTTCCAATACAGTTAAATCTCGAGGACAAATGAAATTTATCATCAACTTTGTGTTGTTTACAGGCAGGGAATGAGTGAAAGCTGAGTGAGGCACTGGAGCATTGATTTTAAAAATGACCATGCTAATGTTCATAACAAGGACCGCAGCAGTAGCCTAGCCTTGTGACTGATGTACTGGCAATGGAAATCAATGACAAAAATTTGTGAACATTGTCATTTCACAATTACAGAATTTTCAGAACATTTTCTGCAAGTTCCACAGAGTTTGGTGTAGCAAATTGTGGTGGAGAAGTTTAGTTACCACAAATTTTGTGCTTGGTGGGTTCCAAAAATTCTAATGGAAGACCATAAGAAACAGAGACTGGCGCAGCACTGACTTTCCTTTAAGATTTTAACACAAATGGTAACAAAGTTCTTGATCATATCATAGTTGGGGATAAGCCTTGGGTCAAGCAAGGCAACTGTGTATTGGGGACACACAAGTGTTTGTAATGCTGTCAGCAAGCTTCTATGTTTTGGGACCCTAAGAGAGTGGTTCTTGTTGACCTTCTGGAATGTGGTACAACAATAAACTCGGAGAGGTATTGTGCAACACTAGAAAGTAAAGGTGCGCCATACAAAATCAGTGTTGGCAAATATTTAGAACTTAACGATTTTTGTTGTTGTTGTTGTTGACAAGAACATACACATGGCCAATTGTACCCAAATGCTGGCAAGTGTTCGATGACCATCCACCACATAACCCGATTTGGTGCCAAGCGACTAGCACCTCTTTCAAGTGATGGATATATCGCTCGATACACAACACTTTGATACTGATGCCGACCTGCATGTCAGTGTAAACCAATGGTTAAAATCACAGGCGAGAGATTTCTATAGATAGGATATTGAAATACTTGTGACATGGTGTAAGAGGTGCCTCAATTTGAATGGTGATTATGTAGCAAAAAAAATAGCTTAAGAGTGTACCCTTCAAATGTAGATACTAAAATTTAATCTTTTTCAATTTATAAATTGTTTAATTGAAAACATCTGAAGCGTTTTTGGACTGCTCTTGTATTTACCATTGTTCTCCCAGTTCTAAAGCACATTTCTGAATTCTTCTTGCCAGAATGCCTTTAAATATTTTCCTTGCTTTTTATAATAATAGCTCTGGAACAATTTGGTTTATTGATTAGCTTTCGCTTTATATATAGGGTGGATTGCAGCTTTCATCCAATTTTCTGGTATGTGGCCCGTGATATTTATCAGATTTAACAATTCTATAAGTAAAAGAAAAAAATTGAAGCCATTAACAGTGAAGCAAATACATTTCACTAAGCTATAACAAAATTAATGACTAAACTTCACTTATCTTTAATGAAATTTAGCTATTAACCATTATTATAATTTATTGAATTCTTTCAGTAGTTAAACCCTGTCAATTTCAGAGCATTGTTCTTTAAGAAATTCTATTGGCATACAAGGGTGACACTGAACATTCCTAGAATGATCATTGATCATTAAAAAGTTTAAAACTTATCAACATTTAAAAACACTTTTGCTCCATTTAACAATAAAAGAGCACTAGTTTGAGAGAGGTAGCAGACCAGACAATGACGGAAGGGGGAAGCAACTACCAGACAACCAGCTAAGAATGTCTCTCCAAAACATTCAGCATATGATATTAGAAGGCATATGAGGCGGAGCTAAGAGCAACTTTCCTATAATACGTGTGCAGTTGCCTAGTTCAGAAAGCATGAACAACAGAGATATCTCTTTATCATACACCCAAAATTACTACTATTGGAAATTCGACATTGTAATATGCCTTGGTATATGCAGCAAGAATTTTTGAGGCAACCTGCACAAAGGCCATTTTTCTATGACATATTGTTCTCAAGTTATCTGTTCAAGAATAAACAAATGACTCCTGTATATAGAATAAAAAGAAGTATTTCAGAAAGTGGAGTGCCATTGTTACTAAAATTAGGCAAGTGAGTCAACTTTGTATATACTTTTCTCCAAATTTGAGTTTGATTTATGAGTCACTATGTTTACACTCTAACTTCACTTACTTGTTGTATAATTGAAACGTTTTCAAGATCATTCGATCTCATCCTCAGCTGTTTGGTGACTAGATGAACCTTCCTCTTCTTCCACTACTACAGCGCTCCGATCACTCTGCCATCTGGTGTTAGGGGCACTAAGTTTTAATACTTCATTTAATGCCGGGATTTCAAAATTTATAACTTTATCACGGTTTTTGATTATGAATATCTTTTCCCAAATATCCAATTCTATGGGTGTACTTAAAGATTTTAACAGTTTAATGTTGTGGCCAATGTTGTGGTTTTCTGTCCAAAAATGGTGTGAAACTGCAGATTTTTCTGTTTGTTTCAACTTAATGTTTCTCTGGTGTTCTTTTTGCCTGGTCAACAGGTTTCTCTTAGTTTTTCCTATGTAGCTTTTTTCACAGGTTTCACAATTAATCTGATAAATTCCTGATTTCAAATTGTTGGGGATTGTATTTTTCAGTGGTTTATTTAGCAGGTTCCTCAGACTGAATTTGTTTTGGGGTGCTAGTTTTAAGTTTAGTCTTTTGAAGATTCGTTCAAATTTTCTAAAAGCCCATGGATGGTAGGTGAATTTTCTATATTGCCAATTTGTATTTTTAAGTGGTGTGAGAGTGGTATTTTTTGATCTTATCTTCAGTTTTTCTTTCCTCTTCATCATGTTCCTTATGATGGCTGGGTTGAATCCATATAATACCGCTATGTCTTTTATGTGTTGTTCTTTCAAAAATTCATCCTTACTCAGTGGGACGTTGTATAGCCGGTGAATTAGACTTCTAAAGGCAGCTAGTTGATGTGAAACTGGGTTGTATTCATTTTTCTTTATGTAATTATCTATGTGTGTGGGCTTCCTGTATATTCCAAAATCTACACCATGACGATTTCTAGTTATCTTGAGGTCCAAAAAGGGTAGGGTGTTGTCTCTTTCTACTTCCATAGTGAATTGGATGTGATTATCTTGCAGGTTTAGTAATTTTAGAGAATCTTCTCTAAGTTTTTCCGGAATGATAGCAAAAACATCATCAACATATCTCTGCCAAAATTTATAAATCTGTGGGAAGGTCTTTACTATGTGTGTTTCAAAATAGCTCATGTATAGGTAACATGTATAGAAATGATATGAGAACCGGTTTAGCAAGTACAGCAAGAGCGGCATAAGTAACAAAATAATTTGCCAACTAAAGGGTTAAATGTTGATAAGCTTTTAACATTACAATAAAATATTGTAATTTGTTATAAACTTCACTTATCCTTTTAAGAAATTATTACATTTTATTGTAATATTTGTATTGCTTCACTGTTGTAAGCTGCAGTATTTTATGTATGATTTTAACATGTTTAACTTTTTATAAATATGGATTAATTTTAAAATTAAATGACCTTTTTTTTCAAAAACCAATAAGATTAATACATTTTAGAAAGCAATGTTGCCACACTTCCTGAAACACTTCCACTGCTTCATCTGCAGACGAAAAAAGGATTCCATGCATTTTGTCTTTAACTGTTGAAAACAATAACAAATCACAAGGAATGTGCTAGGTCAGGGTTGAAGCCATGGGACTGACAATTAGATGTTCAGTTGTTAGTTTTTCTGTAGATGTCATTAAGCTTTTTTTTTATGTTCTTCACAAATTTATAAATTATTTGAATTAATAAAAATACTTACCTCAGGCCTAGGGCTCCATAACCTGACTACAGGATCTATGCCACTCGTTGCCAACAAGCAGTATGAAGGATGTGGCTGTAAGCAGTTCACTATAGACTCGTCTCCTCGAAGAACACGCATTATGTTGGTAGTACTGCGATCCCAGATGAAGAAGGAACCATCATCTGACCCAGCAACAATGTACTGTCCTTGGCTGATAACAAAACAAATTAGAACAGACACTTAACATTTACATATATCGCTAAATCCTCCAGGCCCTAGTTTCAGGTAGCTACTACCCCCACCCTTTATCAGTTTCTCCCAAACATTATAAAACTTAAGGGGAGGCATCTGTGAAAAATGCTAAAATCCAGAGTTTACATCAGAACTGCTTGAAATTTTGTCAAGTGGGGTAAAGGGAATCTACTTAAGCTTCCAAATTTCATCCTTCTAACTTAGTTTTCTTTTTCTAAAAAATATTTACTGCTTTTTACAGATTGACTTTTGTATGTTATATAAAATGTCACAAATCATACAGTTTTTCTTTTAGAAACTTTGAATTTTAGATTCGGGTTTTCTATGTACATCAGTTATAAAAGTTGCTGTACTTTTAAAGTGTGTGTCAAGTAATTTTGGACAAAAAAAATTATATGTGAATATTGTCGGGAACCCATATCTATGATCGCGCGACTTGTTTACATAAAAGGTACTGATAGGCGGGCGGTGCGAAAACCAAGAGCCGGCAGACGAAGATAACATGCAGATAAAGTTCTGCGGAAACAAACAAACTGAGATAAATGGAAATTTCTAGTTACTTCTTGACTGATAGAGACTGTTCGGGTTCTGGTTTATTTTTGAATAATCTAGAAATTATCTGTGAGGTATTTAAAGAGGCAACGACTCGCCAAGAGTGGAGTTGCAAGTTGTGAAACAAGTTGTAAAACAGTCGCGGGAGAGGTAAGTAGAGAACAGCTGAGAATGTTGTAAACTGAACGCTGTTTGTTATTGGCATCAATTGTGTTGTGATATGTGATGTAATTCTGCAGCTACGAAGTGTATTTCTAAGCAAATAAAGAACATTTAGAATTTCGGCAAATTGGACTTTTAATTCTATGAACCCACAAAGTCACAATTGGTGTCAGGAAGCAGGACAACGACATGACCGAGAAGATGTAAGAAATGAAGACCGAATTAACAATGAAGACTGAAGCTGCAAATAGTAACTTGGGCGCGACGATGACCGCAAAGATGACCGACACCAGGAAGAGCAGCCGGAGGAACAAGTAAGAACAGGCGTGGCGAGGAGCACATCGGCGCCATCACCACCATCCCCTCGAGTGACACTGCGCACCGTCAGCCGACGTATGGATGACAGCCTCATCGCGGACGGTTGGGTCAGAGGGAAGCCGTGCCGCGTACTCGTAGACACCGGGGCAGCCGTAACCATCATCAGACCTGACGTGGCCAAGGGTTTGCCATCGAGGAAACAAAGCCGATCATACCAGCTAGTGACGGCATCAGGCGACACCTTGCCCGTGGAGAGGAAGGCTCTGCTGCAGTTGACCTTGGGACGGAGTGCCGTGCGTCAGTGGGTGCTCGTCGCGGAGGTGGCTGAGGAGACGATACTGGGAATGATGCCCTCAGGAGCCACGAGGAGACGGTCGACGACGGCACCAAGGTCCTGCGGCTCAACGGAGAAGAGGTCATACTCCGGCAACCCGAAGAATGCCTTGGAATCTGCAGGGTCATCTTGAAGGAAGACGTGGGTCCCCACGAGAAAGGAGGTGGTGGTGACGGCGCGACTGGAAGAACAGCGAATGAAGAACATTGTTGCCGTCACGAGAAGTGCCAGTGAGGCTACTTAACCTAGCGGACATCGATCACGACGTCCAGGCCGGAACGGAGCTGGGGACGTGCGAGCCCGTGGTCATCGTGACAGCAATCGACAAGACACAGGAGCCAGTGCCAACGCAACACTTGGGGCCCCGGCTGGGAGGCTTACTGGAGAAGGCGGCCGATCAACTGACCCCAGAACAACTCGAGAAGGTTCGACAACTGCTGAGACGATACCAGCGCGTCTTCAGCCAAGGCAGAGAAGGACTACTTCGTCACCCGGTGAGACTTACTGGCGGTAGTAAAGGCCTTGGAGCACTTCCACAAGTACCTGTACGGTCAGCCTGAGGACTGACCATTCCTCCCTAATCTGGCCACTGAGCTTTAAGAACCTGGAAGGCCAGACAGCACGTTGGGTCCAGAGGCTACAGGAGTACGACTTCACCTCGGAACATCGTAGAGGGAAAAACCATGGTAACGCAGACGCCATGTCCCGAAGACCCTGCCCAGAGAAGTGCGGCCAATGCACAAGAGTGGAAGAGAAGGAGCGTGCCACAGCAGTCCGAGTAGTCACGGCAGTGCCTGCGCATGGCTGGGATAGCGCAGGCCTGAGGAGGGAGCAGCTGGCGGACGCAGACTTGGGACCACTCTTGAGGAAAGCGGAGGCAGGGAAAAGACCAACCTGGGAGGACATCGCACAGAGGAGCGCCACCTATAGGTCGTACTGGGCCCAATGGGACTCGCTGAAGATCAGAGAGGGCGTACTGTTCCGGGTATGAGAATTGCCCGATGGCAAGACGCAGAGACAACAGTTGGTACTTCCCCAAAGTAAGGTCCCGGAGGTCTTGGCGGAAGTACACGCCGGTACTTCAGGAGGACACCTGGGAGCAAACCGAACAATCGACAAACTTCAACAGCCATGGCAAGGACCATACCGGGTGGCAAAGAGGATCAACGACGTGGTCTACCGCATCCAGAAGGTGCCCTGAGGGAAGATGTTGGTGGTACACCTGGATCGTCTGGCCCACTACGATGGTGCTGTTCGGGACGACCAGCCTTGAGGAGGGAGCAGTGTCGCGAACCCGTATCTACGATCCAGCAGCTTGTTTACACAAAAGGAACTGATAGGCAGGCAGTGTGAAAACCGAGAGCCGGCAGACAAAGATAACATGCAGATAAAGTTCTGCGGAAACAAACAAACTGAGATAAATGGAAATTTCTAGTTACTTCTTGACTGATAGAGACTGTTTGGGTTCTGGTTTATTTTTGAATAATCTAGAAATTATCTGTGAGGTATTTAAAGAGGCAACGAATCGCCAAGAGTGGAGTTGCAAGTTGTAAAACAACTACGCTTCTTCCAAGTTTATAATTTGTGTAAAACAAGAGTTGTAAAACAGTCGCGGGAGAGGTAAGTAGAGAACAGCTGAGAATGTTGTTGTAAACTGAATGCTGTTTGTTATTGTTATCGACCTTGGAAGATTGTGTTGTGATATGTGTTGTAATTCTGCAGCTACGAAGTGTATTTCTAAGCAAATAAAGAATATTTAGAATTTCGGCAAATTGGACTTTTAATTCTACGAACCCACAAAGTCATAATATATTAAATTTTCCTTAAATTTTTTACAATTTTGAAATTTAAAATTCAACAATAAATAAACTACTCAATTTACAACAAAAATACCAAATTTTACTAAACATTTATTTAGGAATATGTATGCAAAGTTTCATACAAATTCCTTAAAAATTGCAGGAGTATTTTGAAGATACAAAAATGTTGAAAAATTTAAAGCGGAGAAAAATGAATTTAAAGATTTAGATAGAAATTAAACTATTTTGTTTACTTTGAAATCCCCATGCATCATATGAAGGCCCTAAAGCTACCTTATTATCTTTTTTCTCTTTAATTTCGTTACCTTTGGCCCTTTTTTTTATGATGTTTCTATCTACAACAGTTTTTATGAAAAAATATTTGAATTTTTTGCTAGAATTTCTTTACATTAGGAAAAATGTTTTATTCTTTACAATGTTTGTTATAAATGATTGAAACTTTGAATTCTGGTTCCTTTAGATAATAATTACAAAATTGTATATGCTCATTTGCCTAATGTTTAATGGTTCAAGGAGAAAATTTAAGGAATATAAAAGAATTTTCTTGATTTTTTGTCAATTTTTTGTTTTCAATACTAATCATTATTAAGTTGTTTCATATACAGCCATAATGATCACCAACTTTTATTGAACACTTATCTAGGTATATGCAGATATGCAAAACAAAGACTTTCATGGAGAACTTCAGTGTCTGGAGTATTGGCAGTATTAAAAAACTGCTAAAAATTGGACATAAAGAAAAATCTAGTTACAAGCTCTAAATATAAACACTTTTTTCTGTTTTAAAACCATCCTGCATCATATGATGACAACTCAGTTAGTTTATACTTTTCCTTATCATTTAGTCTAGCTTTATAACCCATATTAAATTCCTAACAGCTGCAGTAACTGCAATTTGCTTTCTATTTCTTAATACAAAAACCCCTTTGTGACATTTACTCCATATCACACTATACAAACTTTCATTAGCGTTCTATGCTTTCCCTTTGGTGCAACTCTTCAATAGAGTTCAAATCTCTTTATTTTTATCTATGAGATGGGCATTATAAGTAGAATAGTTCATGCAATTCATACCCATGGTCATAAAAAACTTTTGCATAGAAATATGACCCTTTCAATGCCCAGAAATGCATCAACCATTCCTCTATTTACATCAAAACGTGACCTACTATAATCACTGGTAACTCTAGGGCTATAATATGTTTTCACTTAACATTTACCTCAAGCAGAGCATTCTGTTATCATTACTTACTATTATGACTAGCAGAACTTCAAGTTTCATTACATTTTGCCTCTAAATAGCTACTGTTGATATACGTACCTCTAACCTAACCTGGTATGAAGTATATACTGTAGCAGCAGGAAAGCAAAATGTTCAATTAAGCTTTATTTCCTATCTTAAAATAAGCTGCTATCCACGGCTCTCACTTGTTTGTAAACCACATTTCACAATCACAAACACTATATGTAGAATTTTACTTTCAAAAGTATGAACCAATATATAAAATCGGAAGCAGAAGTATTAAGTAGCTTTCACAAACATCCAGAAGATATCTCTGCTTATTACCACAATCTATGGAATAAATCTGCATAGTTTAAACATGCAAATTCCATCAATTTCTTTGCAACATGCTAGCAAATGACCATGCCCACCTACACATGGGCATTTATATAATGATGTAGCGGCTCTTTAAATGGTGCTAGGGCATTAACTGATGGGAGATTCTGAAACTACAATGTTTACACATAATTTTAAGACAAAAAACAGAAAATGTAATTTTTAATCAAATTTTCCAATGCCTCCCCCTATGAAATTCAAATGTTAAACTTGCACATTATAGCATTTCAAAGACACAGGCTATTTGTTCTTTTTCTTACTTAATACAGCTTATTGCAGTTTGATAGGATGTTTTAACTACAAAATATAGAAACAACATAATCAAACAAATTGAAATTTTGCCAAATAAAATTGTTTTATGCAGAGGATTTTGAAGTCAAAGATATAGAAGTTTCAGCACACAGAGAGGAATATCCATGGTTAAGACCCCAACTATGGCAGTTCTGATTCTACCTTTCAAAGTTTGGCTACACATTGTGTGAAAACAATTATCACTGATTACCCTTACAAATGGGAACTATAAGTAAAACCTTAAAGCCCAGGTCTTAAGTATTAAGTCACCATTGGGTTATGTGATCTCAAATTTGAGATTTTTCATTCTACTGCTATGGTAGTAATTCTGTTTACTATGAAATGAGTGTATGAGAATACATATGAGTCACTCATGCTGTCAGATCTAATGCTTGTTTCAGTAACTGCAGTCATAGGTATTATGTACTGTCTAATCACCACAAGAAGGCAAGCAGGGCATGAAGAGGGAGAGAGGCTTCAACTGCTTATATGCTATCTTAGTAGATCTGTTTACTATGAAATAAGTGTATGAGAGTACATATGAGTCACTAATGCTATCAGATCTAATGCTTGTTTCAGTAACTGCAGTGATAGGTATTATGTACTGTCTACCAACTACAAGAAGACAAGCGGGGCCTGAAGAGAGAGAGAGGCTTCAACTGCTTATATGCTATCTTAGTAGATCTGTTTACTATGAAATAAGTGTATGAGAGTACATATGAGTCACCCATGCTGTCAGATCTAATGCTCGTTTCAGTAACTGCAGTGATAGGTATTATGTACTGTCTGCCCACCACAAGAAGGCAAGCAGGGCATGAAGAGGGAGAGAGGCTTCAACTGCTTATATGCTATCTTAGTAGATCTGTTTACTATGAAATAAGTGTATGAGAGTACATATGAGTCACTCATGCTGTCAGATCTAATGCTTGTTTCAGTAACTGCAGTGATTGGTATTATGTACTGTCTACTCACCACAAGAAGGCAAGCAGGGCATGAAGAGGGAGAGAGGCTTCAACTGTTTATCTGCTATCTTAGTAGATCTGTTTACTATGAAATGAGTGTATGAGAGTACATATGAGTCACTAATGCTGTCAGATCTAATGCTTGTTTCAGTAGCTGCAGTGATAGGTATTATGTACTGTCTGCCCACCACAAGAAGGCAAGCAGGGCATGAAGAGGGAGAGAGGTTTCAACTGTTTATCTGCTATCTTAGTAGATCTGTTTATTATGAAATGAGTGTATGAGAGTACATATGAGTTGCTCATGCTGTCAGATCTAATGCTTGTTTCAGTAACTGCAGTGACAGGTATTATGTACTGTCTACTCACCACAAGAAGGCAAGCAGGGCATGAAGAGGGAGAGAGGCTTCAACTGTTTATCTGCTCTGTTAGTGGATCTGTTTACTACGTAATGAGTGTATGAGAGTACATATGAGTCACCCATGCTGTCAGATCTAATGCTTGTTTCGGTAACTGCAGTGATAGGTATTATGTACTGTCTGCCCACCACAAGAAGACAAGTGGGGCCTGAAGAGGGAGAGGGGCTTGAACTGTTTATCTGCTCTGTTAGTGGATCTGTTTACTACATAATGAGTGTATGAGAGTACATATGAGTCACCCATGCTGCCAGATTTAATGTTCGTTTCGGTAACTGCAGTCATAGGTATTATGCATGGATGAGTTATGTGACAACACTGTGTATTTACATGAACCTAGCATCCTTATCATATTCAAAAGGCAAACATAAACATCATATAGAAGCAAAAGTAATTATAAAATATAAGTGAATTGAGAAGATATTGACACATTGCTTCACTCACACTATAAGCAGTGTCTCAATATCTCTGCTTCACTTTCTCTACGCTTCTTTCAATTTTTATACTTTGAAAAGTAATTATGTTACACAGCCCTCTGTGTTGCTTTTTTGTGGTGTGCAGACAGTACATATGGCTTGTGTGCAACAACAATTTCTAAGATAAGTGAGTTGTTTATTGTAATACATCAGAAATTCATTTACTTGTGTATTTGCTTCATTTCACTTTGAGCATGGTATCTCACCTTCCAAAGAAGTTGGCTTCTTTAATATCAGTGGTGGTGTTACAATGTCCACAGAAACGTATTTCATAGTCGTAAGCCATTTCCCTCCAAATTTTCTCTTTCTGTGAGATAATCAGCTTGTTGGCATTGTTGTTTTTTGTCTGGTCAGATGACTCGGGGGAGTTCCCACTGCTGTCTGCATCTTCAGCTTCCAGTTCTGTTCAATAACAACATTGTAGACCTAGCTTTAAGTTACAAAGGAGCAAAACAATCATCTCACTAAAACAAATGCAACATACAGAGCTATGAATAGCACAAGCAGCTTACCTTTCAGCTATACTCATTTTACATTTGACTGCTCTGATGTCAGAGTAAATAGTAAATAGATATCCTAAGTTGACAGTCACACAGTTTTCTCTATTTCATGTAATTTATTATATCTATTCTGATGTTATATTCACATTAATTTCTCCATCCACTCTATTACAAATTGTTCTTACAGAAGCTTATTCATCTACTCGTATTTACAAGGGTCATTATACTGAAAGGTGGGAGCAACCCATTGAAATTGAAATTTCAACAAAATAACAAACTGCGGAGTAGTAATCTACGGACATTATACCAATGACATTAGCTACTATCACGTGTCAACAGTGAACATCAGTGTTTTGTTTTGATAGTGTGCTGTTACCGAATTCCTTGTTACAGACTAAAAATCTGCTGCTGTAATTTACCTCAGACTTGAATGTTTCTATGGAGATGTGTGCAGTGTTACCAAAGATGAGCAGTCACCCTTGAACTGTCTCCATAGAACATAACAAGCAAACAGTTGATAAGCATAGTGCAGTTCAAGAAATGACTGAAAACTTAGGTTCTTACAAAATATGTGGTCCTATGTTTATTGACCAAAATGAAGGTGGGGATTTCTTGATAAATATTGTGACTGGCAAAGAAACGTGATATAACAAATTCAGTGTACAGCACCTTTTGAAATCACATAATGCAAAAGAGAAACCCAGGAGACAAAATCCCAGGTGTGTACCGGATAAATTGCAATGGCTATGTCAACCTTTACATTGGCAAAACAAAAAGGAATTTGAACATTACACTTAAAGAGCATTTTATGAACATCAAGAACAAAGAAACAGACAAACTGGCAGTAACGTAACATCTTTAGAATGAGAATCACAATATAGAACTAGAAATCCATTTATAAAAAAGTGTTCAGAGTCCAACTGCATTAATCACATGGGAAAAGATATTCATAAAGAAATAAGAAGGAAACTTCTTCAATTTTGACACCACCTTTGAAGAAAACCCATACTTCAAGTTCATCAGGATACCAACGGAGAGGCCCCCATCGCCTCCAAGGAGTTCACCAATCAAAATTCAACAGTCGACATAAGCTGAGGATATTAGGAAGGTTCTAACAAAACATGTTTTAGGTACACACTAGCAATATATGAAGCATTGAGGTCTACTTTGACTCAAAATTGTATTAGCAGTGCAATCTACTGGGAAAGTTAAAGTCAGTGTCTTTTGGGATTCACAGGCTTTTATTCTAGTAATTTTCTTGACCCTGGACAAATCATAAATGTTGCCTGCTATATCCACACTTTTGAAGCTCTGTTGAGCATTGTGAAATAAATACTGTGGAAGGATTATCTTGCAACAGGATAATGCATGAAGATTAGGTCCTCCCTGCAGTCCTGACTATCATCTTTTTCATTCTGCTGAGGAAGATAAGGAAGAGTTGTGAGTAGTACTTAAGTGACTTCTACTGTAGGGGTACTTTTAAACATGCAGAACAATGAGTACAAAGAAACAGAGACTATGTTAAAACTGACAAGAAAATCTATAGATTAAGCTGATGTACGTGGTTTGTCTGAAAAATAAAGATTAATGTTTTCTTGTAATTGTTACTTATGATTCAAAAACTTTTTTAACCCAATTCTCGAACTGTAAAAACACTTAAGCTCCACTTACTTTTGAAATTAGGACATGTTTCAAGGACACTGCGTCCCCATCGTCAGCTAATGTTCAATTGGTTCTTCAGGTGACATCCTCCCTCTCCTGGCACTGTTCAATGAGTTAAATGACATCATCTATTGGAATTTCAAAGTTCATGGCTCTCTTTTTATTCTTCAAAATGTGTATATTTTCCCAAACTGTTAATTCCCAATACCTTTTTGCTGGTACCAAAAGTTATAATATTACAAAAAATAATATTAATACAAAAAAATCATAATATTTCCAAAGACATAAAACTTTGGGTCATAATGTTGGCCATAGTAGCTCAGTGGTTTAACTTTGAAGCCTGGGACTTAAGTACTTACAGCATAGTAAGGCACCACAAAAGGAGCATGTCTCATAGCATATGAGAACCCCTAGTGGTCTACCAGGAAACATACGAGTCAGTTGGAGAATGTAATGTCATGTCGGCATGTTGGCCATAGTAGCTCAGTGGTTTAACTATGAAGCCTGGGACTTAAGTACTTACAGTATAGTAAGTCGTCACAAAAGGAGCATGTCTCATAGCATATGAGAACCCCTAGTGGTCTACCAGGAAACATATGAGTCAGTTGGAGAATTTAATGTCATGTCGGCATGTTGGCCATAGTAGCTCAGTGGTTTAACTTTGAAGCCTGGGACTTAAGTACTTACAGCATAGTAAGGCACCACAAAAGGAGCATGTCTCATAGCATATGAGAACCCCTAGTGGTCTACCAGGAAACATACGAGTCAGTTGGAGAATGTAATGTCATGTCGGCATGTTGGCCATAGTAGCTCAGTGGTTTAACTATGAAGCCTGGGACTTAAGTACTTACAGTATAGTAAGTCGTCACAAAAGGAGCATGTCTCATAGCATATGAGAACCCCTAGTGGTCTACCAGGAAACATATGAGTCAGTTGGAGAATTTAATGTCATGTTGGCATGTTGGCCATAGTAGCTCAGTGGTTTAGAGCAACCGCATGGAGATCCGTGGTTCAAAACCTGGCTATGGCATTGAATTTTTCAGTAAAGCTCTACTCATGTTTTCACAAGAATTATTATTTTTGTACAGTAAGTTCGACCTATTTCTTACCATTTACCAATCATACAACATTATTCAAAACAAAGATAATTTCACAGACCAGAAAATTTGATATCAATTTTATATATCATTAATGTATCTTAAAATCAGGTACTTGAAGCAAAACTTAGTGACATTTTGGTCAAAATCAAAAGTAACAAAAAATATTAAAGAGTGGTTGGGGTGGAGGGACTTTATAAAAGACAGTGTCATATCCTTGGAAGAAACTGAAGTTAACACCAAGTTTAGTTAACAAGGCAGTGAAACAATATGAGAGTAAAGTTAGAACTGAGTAAAAAAATACTAATCAGATTTACTAAAAGAACATGCTGGTCTATTGACTGCCAGAAAAGTTCAAATAATACAATTTTCTCTCTCATGTCCCAACTGCTTTTTTTTTTTTTTTTTTTTCCTAAATTTTATGTTTTACTATTATTTTTTCTATTCTTGATGGTTTTTACAGTTTTGTGTCACAGGTTAAAATATGATCACAGTAGATATATCTGTTGCTTTGAGACAAGTATTTTGACTGAATTGTCCTCTAAGAATTTGCTAAATGTTTGATTTGTTCATTTATCAATGTTTTATTTCAGTTATGTTATGATGTGAATGTTTACATTATGGGTTTAAAACTTCTAAACTTTCAAAACATTTTGTTAACTATGATTTTAAAATACCATAGTGTCAAAATTTATTATAAAAATAAACAAGTATAATTGGAGATTTTTAGTTAGTTGATGGACATTAATCATTTCTTCACACTAGCCATATATAGGCTAAGGTTTTTGAGAGATAGAGTCAACATGAAAAATTCAATGCCATGGCCGGGATTTGAACCACGGATTTTACTCTATCTATCAAAAACCTTAGCCTATATACGGCTAGTGTGAAGAAATGATTAATTTGCATCAATTAACTAAAATAATAAGAGTTAAATGATGAAGCCTGGGACTCAAGTACTTACGATAGTAAGTCGCCGCAAATGGCGTATCTCAAATGTGAGAACTCCTAGTGGTCTACCGGGGAAATATACGAGTCAAATGGAGAATTTAGTGTCATGACGATGGATTGGCCATGGTAGCTCTATGAGTTAGAGTGACTGGACGGAAACCAGGAGATCCATGTTTAAATTCCGGCCATGGCATTGAATTTTTCATGTTGACTCTATCTTTAATTGGAGATACTTTAAGAGCGATGTTCATACATCAGCAATGTAACAGAGCACATGATCAGGAAATGTTGGTTGCTACAAGTAGTAAAATTCTTTTCTGTCAAAGCAAGAAGATAAAATGGCCAAAGTTGGTACACAAAGTGAAAGTATTATATTATAAATGTTACAAATATTATAAAGTATCAAATAATAAAGTGAAAACTAATATTGTATTTAAATTTACCTCTTTGAGATCATTCCTTTGAAGAGAAAGAAGAGTTATTTGTGTTATGAGAGAAGCTATGCTGATGAAATGGATGTTAAAAAGAAAACTTGTAAAATAACATCAAATTTGATGCAAATTCAAATTAGAGTTTGTATTTATTCTGACTTACTGTATTTATTCTTTGTATTGTGTCTTTATGGGTTCGTGAAATGAAAAGTCCAATTGCATCACTCAAAAATGTTCTTTACTTCCACTGACTTCCAGTTGAACACTTGCAAATTACACAGAATTACGTAGTGCACACAATTACGGTTAACCAGTTCGTCCGTTACAGTTCCCTTTTGCTCTCGCAATTACGTACACTCCTCCGATACACATACACAGTCGTCTCGTCCGTACACTAGCTCGGCCCTGCTTCGCTGCTCGCCAAGAACTAACTGTCCTCACTCATTGCAGCCCTTTTTATAGGAAAATCACTGTTTTCTAGAAGTTTCTGGCTTCAGTGAATCACCGCGAAGATTCCAGAGGACAGGGGAAGGGGAAAGAGGTGGCCAGCGACAAGTGACACTTCCCTAACCAACCCCTCAGTTAAGGACTGAGATAGATGAGTGGGTGTGGCCTGTATGCCTCTGGTCCCTTCTCAGCTGTCGTTGGTCTGGCTTACCGGTAATTGGGTGACAGTATTAATTCTCACCTACAAGAACATTCACCAAACTGTTGGGAACTGAACCCACAGGCTTTGGGCCAAGCATGGTCTTTCACAGTAAAGTTTATAGCTGTTTGTTGCATAAAGTTTCAGGGACCTTATTCTTTACAATAGCAATCATATCATTATTGAAACCACAGGCTGAGTTTTTATAAAGCCAAATCAGAATGTATCAAGGTTAACAAGCAGTTTCTCTCTGGAATAGTTAGGACAAATAAAACAAAACAGGCACAATTTTGTTTGCTTATAAGGTTCTGACACACACAAAATGTAGACAAATTTAAAAGCATAACTAAAAAGTCAGTTGGAGAATTTAATGTTATACCTGCATGTTGTAATGTGAAAGATATGTGGTTCAAATCCCAGCCTGGCATTCTACTTTTCAGTTCTGATTCTACCTCTCAAAGTACATTACTATTTGGCAGTTGCATTTCTTTCAGTTTGTCTACTAAATTTAAAGAATTTGCTAAAATCAAATAAAATGGAAACTTATTAAAATTATACTATGAGTCAACTGTACTTTACATAGCATAAACTTTCTTTCAATGCGTTTCACTTCCACTTTGTGTTGAAAGAAAACTGTGGAATGTGAAGTACAGAGTGTAAAAAACAAAACAAGCAAAATTTATAAGACTTTATATTAATTTGTAATATTTTCAACTATACTGTAATTCATATTTATATTTTTGAAAATTATTTTACATAAACTGTATTTTTGACGATGCCATGAGTCTGGTTGACTCCTATGGCAGATAAATAAATAAATAAATAAATAAATAAATAAATAATAAATAAATAATAAATAAATAATAAATAAATAAATAAATAAATAAATAAATAAATAAATAAATAAATAAATAAATAAATAATAAATAAATAATAAATAAATAAATAAATAAATAAATAAATAAATAAATAAATAAATAAATAAATAAATAAATAAATAAATAAATAAATAAATAAATAAATAAATAAATAAATAAATAAATAAATAAATAAATGTCTCAGTCTACTGAGTATCATTTTAATTGTTAAATTACTTCATAGTGTTAATTTCAATTTATCTTATAAAATTAAAACGGAAACTGTCATATCTAAATGAAAACCTGGGTATACTAAATTTAATCTTCAGATAGTGAGCAAATAAACATTTGTAAAACAAAAACAAGTCTCAATGTCAAGGTGAAGGAGCATTTTAGAAACATTAAATTGAAGCAAATTGTTAGCCATCAGTTTTTAACCGCCAACACAAAACTAAAAACCATCACAGTTGGACATACGCTCATCAAGATCATAAACTTTGTAATTCTTAAGAATATGAACTTCAGCAAGGCAGTTGACTCAATTCTTGTTAACATTAGGTCATTAGTTGTTCCATGGAAGAGAGGAAAAAGGAGCTAAGTGACATGGCAATTGTGAAATGGACAGGAAAATAAGTTGTAACAAGAGGCAATAGCTTGGCAACAAGATTTAAACAAGAATACAGGAGCTAGGACATCAAAGAGATATTAGAACTATTGAGCTCAAGATAATAAAGAGGATGATGAAGATGGAAAGCTACAAAAACATCACAAAAAAAATAAAATTTAATAATTTCCAGGGTGGAAAAATAAACAGGGATTGGAACACTCAGGTTATAGGAAAATTACTAACAAAGAGATTGGCAATGAATATGAGAGGCTTTAAACTTCAGGATGCATTTTGAATTGGGAAATTGGAAGGCAAAAGAAACATTTTGGCAAAATTCATTAGCAGGTAAACAATTAACAACAGGAATACTAAAACAAGAATAAAAGTTAAATGGAACAAGGGTATTGCAAATGGGCAAGTGGAAGATGAGAAAAGTGTCCAACTGACTAACAGAAAGGCAAATCTAAGCAGGAAACAAACTTTTCTAGGTAACATGACAGAAAAGGCTGATAGCATCAAGTTATGGTGTGCTTTTATGTAGTGAGTCAGTGGAACAAAAACAATTTTGTATAAATAGCAAGACGAAACAAGAAATAATCAAGGAAAGAGGACAAGAAGTAATTGCAATTGCAATGTTGAACTATACAGAGGAGTAGAAAATAAATAATAAAAGGAGAGTGACTAGGCTAGGTAAACTGGAGGAAAGGAAGTGATAAAGAGAGCAATCATGAGAGAAAATGAAAAGGATATGAACAAGCGAGACAAAATAAAAAATGAAGAAGGGTTGATAAAAGTAGCAAGTGGAGCTTAATTGTAATAGGAAAAAGGGAGAAATATAAGTAAAAAGTCTGTGAAAAATAAGGTAAAGAATTAATAAGAGGTAAATAATAAGATGGGCAAAAGCTGGATAAATAGGAAAAACAGATACAAGAGTACACAATCTATGTATGTACCTGGGTCAGGTTTAGAGGCACTGGCTGTTTCAATATCCTTGACGAGCGCTTTACAAGCGTGACTCTGAACATGGTCTGGGAACTTGTTCTTGAAGGCTTCTATACAGTCAGATGCCTCCTGTACCCACTGAAGTTCATAAAGACATCTTGCCAACCTTAAATATAAAAAACTTCACATCACTTTCTCTACATAGCTTCCACAAACTATTCTTTGCAAACCTTATTTTTCTATCTACTTTGTGTTAAGATGAATATAATAGTTTTGTTACACAAAACAGATACAGGGTATACATTATCTGACTTACCTGATCAATTGATGATTACAAGTGCAACAAAAGAGTAAGTCATAATATGTTTTCTACTATTATTATTCTAATCATTGTATTTAACTATTTTTATGTCACTACATCTATACAGCTCTATGCTTAGTATTACTTATCTAACCAAGCAGGAAGGCTCAGACGGTTTTGTCCGTGGCCCACAATCAGGAGGCTCAGGTTCAATTCCCATGGCCAACCTACTTGACTCATGGGCTTTTTAGGTATTTTCACAGGTAGCCAGGCAAATGCTGGGTAGTCTAATTACATCCATCAAATTTTCTGACCCTCCATTTCATTTCCATTATCATTTCACATCTCTCATCTGGTAGTCTCTTTCAGGGTAGAAGTGTTTGCAGGTGTCTTGGCGTTGCATGGCAGGATGATATACTCTTGGTAAAACTTCCTCCTCCGGTAGGAAGGCCTCTGGTTTCCGAGCCAGCCTGGTGGGCTGATTCAGGTCCATGGTAGGGTGGGATACCAGTTGTACTGGCCTGCCGGAGAGATTCCAACTGGTAAAGTGTAGGTACACTGCCCTCTGCACTATCGTGACTCTCTGGGTTGGCTGCCTTCTGTCTACTCTTTCCTTATCCTTCCTCCCGGCCATTGCCCCACTTGTGGGCATAGGCACAATAGACGAAGTTTGGACCTTGGTGCCGAATCTCCTCGCTACATTCTATCCTATTACTTATATAATCTTATATTTTCTGGCTCTTGTAACATTGACAATGCTTAAGCTATCACTAGTTTTTGAAACTTAATAACTAGTTAATGTCTCTGTAACTACTTGTTTGGTTGCTGTAACAGTATTTTTGGGTTATGTTCGAAGACATTACGAATGTATAAAAATATATGTAGTTGTGTGATTGACCGAAGTAGTAGTGGTGTGACGTGGTATGACGTGATGTGGTGACGTGCCATTGGATCGGCCAATCACAGAATTGAGAAGTAACGTTAGTGAGGAGAAGTCAATAATTTTGAGAAAAGTGATATGTTCTTCAGCCTTGTTTAATTACGATCAGTTAATAATCTTTAAAAGTGATAGGTTCTTCAGTTTTGTTAGTTACAAGAAGTAAATAATCTTGAGGAGAGTGATATGTTCTTCAGTCTGGTCGTATAAATATAATAAAGTAAGAATTCATCGAAATAATTTGACTTCTTTATTCCGAACCACGCCTTGAAACAAATGTCTCATGACTTATTTAGAATTCGATTGATACTTCAAAATAATCATGGAAGTGAAAGTATGAACATAATTTTGGAGCTGATGTTGGCGTGGATGCCGTGTACGAGAGGATCCAAGAAACAAATCAAAATTAACTACAAATAGTCCAACAAATTCCCGTTACAAATGGCGCTGCAACGTGTGGTCGAATAGGATAAAGAAGAGGAGATTAAAACATCGTACAGCTCCGTGGGAATATAAAAGGAAAGGAGAAAGAAGAGAGAAGAAAGAAGAAAAAGAGAACTGGTTTAAGTGAGTGAAATTAATAAAAAAAAAAATAGTAGTATTAGATTAATGATACTGAGAAATCAAAGGTTAGTTAAAAAAAATGGCGAGTAAGAAAATTATAATGGAGGAAGAAGCTAGTGACGATGTAGATTCTAAAATGGAAAATGTAGGATTGAGTAATGAGTCAATGTTGGAAAGAATAACGAGAATGTTAAGTAATTTAGATTCTAAAATGGAACAAAATGCAAATGATTTAAAATTAGGAATGAGTAATTTAGATTCTAAAATGGAGCAAAATGCAAATGATTTAAAATTAGAAATGAGTAATTTAGATTCTAGAATGAGAGATGTAAAATCAGAAATAGGAGATGTAAAATCTGAAATGAGTAATTTGGATTCTAGAATGGGAGATTAAAAATCAGAGTTCAGTCATGTAAAGTCAGAATTGAAATCAGAGTTAGAACAAAATGTAAATGATTTAACTAAGAAAATGAATGATTTAGATGTAGGAGTAAGACAGGAACTAGCACAAAATGTGAGTAACTTAGAAATTAATTTATCACAGAAGCTAAAACAGGAATTAAAATCTGAAATATCACAGATTAGAGAAGGGAGGAAAGAGTGTAGGGATAATATGGAAAGGCTCATGCAGATCATAAAGATTAATAAGAATGAGAATAGAAAGGAAGTCAATGAGTTGAGAGACATAATTCAGGAAACTAGGTTAGGTCAGGACATTGTGAAACAAGAAATAAAAATGGAATTAAACAAAGAGTTAGAAACATTTAGGATACAACAGGCAGAAATAACACAAAAACAAAGAGAAGAATTAGGAGATAAAGTAGAACAAAGAATCAATGTAATTTGTTCTGAAATGCAATTACAACATGATGAAAGTAAGACACACCAAGAGGAAATAAAGTTACAAATTGATGAGATAAGTAAAGCGAAAGAAGAAGTAATTTTGCAAATTAAAGAGGTAAAAGAACATTTTGAAAAAGAGAAGGATAACTTAGGAAAATCGACACAAGTTGTAATTGCATTACAGGCTAGTAAAGTAAATAATGTGAAAGAAATGCCTAGAATTAGAAATATAAATGATTGTGACTTACCAGGTGAATTAAGCAATCATCAGAAGTCTGGTGATGTAGTAAGTGAATGTGGTGAAATTGCGAGTCCAGATAATGATATTAATTATCACAGAAACACACAAAACATGTCCTCACTCACACAGTTTCACAGTCTAGGTCAAAATGTATATGTATACGAAATGTTCACACAAACACAAATACACAATGAAGGTCATAGTGGTCACATGTATGATACACCACACAAAATCATGTTGTTTTCTTTAAGATTTGAACACACAACTAACCTAACCTTCAAACAACGTTATGTACATAAAAACAAAAGATGGATTTACCAATTTCTGGATGCTTGCAAAGATCAGGTTGGCCAACTGAGAAAAATGTATCACACTAACTGTTCAAAAGTTACGAATATTGATACAGGACAGCTAGAAAAATTAATTCTGTGGGCAAATCACCCAACATGAATGACTAAACAGAGAATTCTTTTGCATATAAATTGCATATAAATTGGTTAAAATTCAGTTGTTTCATTTTAATTGTATATATGTTCGTTTACAAATAGTTGTTAAAATATTTTTATATTGTTATAGCATGATTGTTCACAGTCAATAATTTAAAATTGTTAAATATAAAAATGCTTTAATGTAAATTTGGGGCGGGGCACAACCCCACATGAAATCAAAGATATATATTTTAAAAAAATGTGTTATAATAATGCTAAGTGGTTGTTAAATGTTCATTTACTATTATATTTCATTCAATGTATGTTTATTGTTATATTTTATGAATGTTATATTTATGTTACAGTTCATTGTTGTAAACGAAATTGTTAATTGGGGCCGTTCTTCGAAATATATGGAAACAGATTGTTAATTCCTTTATTTGGTTATTTTCCATATATTTCGAAGAGGGGCATTTGTAACAGTATTTTTGGGTTATGTTCGAAGGCATTACGAATGTATAAAAATATATGTAGTTGTGTGATTGACCGAAGTAGTAGTGGTGTGACGTGGTATGACGTGATGTGGTGACGTGCCATTGGATCGGCCAATCACAGAATTGAGAAGTAACGTTAGTGAGGAGAAGTCAATAATTTTGAGAAAAGTGATATGTTTTTCAGTTTTGTTAGTTACAAGAAGTAAATAATCTTGAGGAGAGTGATATGTTCTTCAGTCTGGTCGTATAAATATAATAAAGTAAGAATTCATCGAAATAATTTGACTTCTTTATTCCGAACCACGCCTTGAAACAAATGTCTCATGACTTATTTAGAATTCGATTGATCTTCAAAATAATCATTGAAGTGAAAGTATGAACATAATTTTGGAGCTGATGTTGGCGTGGCTGCCTCGTACAAAAATAACAAAGTAAGAAATCTGAATTAACTACGAATAGTCCAACAAATTCCCGTTACATTGCTAATGTATATATGTATTCTATCGTTTACAAACTTTATCAAAAATAGTTGTTGTTGTTGTTTTCAAATGCTAAGCTTTGGCAATGAAGCCATTAGCTCTCTTGCTCTCCAATATTTCTGTGTAGTGGGTCCGGCAGGTAGGACTTCACAGGTTAGAAGATGTTCTTCAGTCATTTCCTCTTCTTTGTTGTCAAATGTTAGGCTTTGGCAATGAAGCCATTAGCTCTCTTGCTCTCCAATATTTCTGTGTAGTGGGTCCGGCAGGTAGGACTTCACAGGTTAGAAGATGTTCTTCAGTCATTTCCTCTTCTTTGTTGTCAAATATTAGGCTTTGACAATAAAGCCATTAGCTCTCTTGCTCTCCAATATTTCTGTGTAGTGGGTCCAGCAGGTAGGGCTTCACAGGTTAGAAGATGTTCTTCAGTCATCTCCTCTTCTTTGTCGTCAAATGCTAGGCTCTGACAATGAAGCCATTAGCTCTCTTGCTCTCCAATATTTCTGTGTAGTGGGTCTGGCAGGTAGGGCTTCACAGGTTAGAAGATGTTCTTCAGTCATTTCCTCTTCTTTGTTGTTAAATGCTAGGCTCTGACAATGAAGCCATTAGCTCTCTTGCTCTCCAATATTTCTGTGTAGTGGGTCCAGCAGGTAGGACTTCACAGGTTAGAAGATGTTCTTCAGTCATCTCCTCTTCTTTGTCGTCAAATGCTAGGCTCTGACAATGAAGCCATTAGCTCTCTTGCTCTCCAATATTTCTGTGTAGTGGGTCTGGCAGGTAGGGCTTCACAGGTTAGAAGATGTTCTTCAGTCATCTCCTCTTCTTTGTCGTCAAATGCTAGGCTCTGACAATGAAGCCATTAGCTCTCTTGCTCTCCAATATTTCTGTGTAGTGGGTCTGGCAGGTAGGGCTTCACAGGTTAGAAGATGTTCTTCAGTCATTTCCTCTTCTTTGTTGTTAAATGCTAGGCTTTGGCAATGAAGCCATTAGCTCTCTTGCTCTCCAATATTTCTGTGTAGTGGGTCCAGCAGGTAGGGCTTCACAGGTTAGAAGATGTTCTTCAGTCATTTCCTCTTCTTTGTTGTCAAATGCTAGGCTTTGGCAATGAAGCCATTAGCTCTCTTGCTCTCCAATATTTCTGTGTAGTGGGTCTGGCAGGTAGGACTTCACAGGTTAGAAGATGTTCTTCAGTCATCTCCTCTTCTTTGTTGTTAAATGCTAGGCTTTGGCAATGAAGCCATTAGCTCTCTTGCTCTCCAATATTTCTGTGTAGTGGGTCTGGCAGGTAGGGCTTCACAGGTTAGAAGATGTTCTTCAGTCATTTCCTCTTCTTTGTTGTTAAATGCTAGGCTTTGGCAATGAAGCCATTAGCTCTCTTGCTCTCCAATATTTCTGTGTAGTGGGTCCAGCAGGTAGGGCTTCACAGGTTAGAAGATGTTCTTCAGTCATCTCCTCTTCTTTGTCGTCAAATGCTAGGCTCTGACAATGAAGCCATTAGCTCTCTTGCTCTCCAATATTTCTGTGTAGTGGGTCTGGCAGGTAGGGCTTCACAGGTTAGAAGATGTTCTTCAGTCATTTCCTCTTCTTTGTTGTTAAATGCTAGGCTCTGACAATGAAGCCATTAGCTCTCTTGCTCTCCAATATTTCTGTGTAGAGGGTCCAGCAGGTAGGACTTCACAGGTTAGAAGATGTTCTTCAGTCATCTCCTCTTCTTTGTCGTCAAATGCTAGGCTCTGACAATGAAGCCATTAGCTCTCTTGCTCTCCAATATTTCTGTGTAGTGGGTCTGGCAGGTAGGGCTTCACAGGTTAGAAGATGTTCTTCAGTCATCTCCTCTTCTTTGTCGTCAAATGCTAGGCTCTGACAATGAAGCCATTAGCTCTCTTGCTCTCCAATATTTCTGTGTAGTGGGTCTGGCAGGTAGGGCTTCACAGGTTAGAAGATGTTCTTCAGTCATTTCCTCTTCTTTGTTGTTAAATGCTAGGCTTTGGCAATGAAGCCATTAGCTCTCTTGCTCTCCAATATTTCTGTGTAGTGGGTCCAGCAGGTAGGGCTTCACAGGTTAGAAGATGTTCTTCAGTCATTTCCTCTTCTTTGTCGTCAAATGCTAGGCTCTGACAATGAAGCCATTAGCTCTCTTGCTCTCCAATATTTCTGTGTAGTGGGTCCAGCAGGTAGGGCTTCACAGGTTAGAAGATGTTCTTCAGTCATTTCCTCTTCTTTGTCGTCAAATGCTAGGCTCTGACAATGAAGCCATTAGCTCTCTTGATCTCCAATATTTCTGTGTAGTGGGTCCAGCAGGTAGGGCTTCACAGGTTAGAAGATGTTCTTCAGTCATCTCCTCTTCTTTGTCATCAAATGCTAGGCTTTGGCAATGAAGCCATTAGCTCTCTTGCTCTCCAATATTTCTGTGTAGTGGGTCTGGCAGGTAGGGTTTCACAGTTAAAAGATTTTCTTCGGTCATTTCCTCTTCTTTGTTGCACAGAGGACAATTTGGACTTGGATAAATCCCTATTCTGTGTAAGTGTTTGGCCAAATAATCATGCTCTGTAAGTAATCTAAAATTTGCTACTGCAGCTTTACGTGGGATTTCTGGAATAATTTCTGGATTATTAATTAAAATGCTCCATTTTTTATCTTTGGCTTTGTTAGATATTGATTGGTTTTATTTGTTTTTATATTTGCTTTTATGCTACTTAAAACATGCTACTTTTCAAAAATAGTGCAAATGGCAACATAACCTGAAACATGTTGTATAAGTATGCCACTAAATATTGTTTCCAAGACATCGCAAAAAGCTGAAAAGTATTTCAATAAAATGCAAATATTCATAAAATTAAATCAATATCAACATATGTCAAAAATGGCTAATGCCCTCCCCCTCAAAAAGTTATTTCAAATAAGTTATATTTTAAAGGTATTTATGTTTCTTGTGTAGTATTTTTACCTATATCTTGTATCAGAAGGAAGAGGTCTTGTGAGAAGTTTAAGGATATACATTTAATTTTTAAGGATAATATCTTAAACATATGGCAGTTTAATTAAAATCATTATTGCCATTTTAGAAAAAAACACAATTTTCAAAAAATGTTCCATGTTAAGGGTAGCGTGGGGTGGGAAGATTTTCTTGAAAATGTCTGTGTTACATCCTATCCACACATTTTATCTAGAGCTTCCAGATGCATTGTTGTTGCAACACGCAACAGTAGGATAGGTCATAGAAGGCCATGAGCTGTGATTTCCACAGGTTAGTAAAATGCTAAGCATTATTTTGAGCCAAACTAGTACTGTATGCTAGTGTGTAGTGAGGACCTTACTAACATCCTGAGCTAGGTCCCTACACTTTAACAGTTGGCAGCCAGTATCCCACCCTATTGTAGTCCGGAAATGGCCCCACCAGATTGGGTTTGGAGACCAGAGACCTTCCTACCAGAGGAATATCATCCTGTTATGACCACACTTCTACCCTCAAAGAGACCACCAGATGAGAGATGACATGAAATGATAATGGAGATGAAATGGAGGGATACGAAATTCATGGAATGTAATTAACCTACCCAACATTCGACTGGCGACCCGGGAAATCCCCCCCCCAAAAAAAAAAACATGGGAGGGGTAGGGCAGCCATGGGAGTAGAACCTGGACCTTCTAAATGCAGGCCACCTGGCCATGCTGCTCAGTCCACTGTAGGGGAGCGTCTGAGGCATCACTGGTGATAAATTTTGTGGAACCTGTTTCTAGTTGCTAGAACATGCTAGTTTGCCCCATTATCAACTGGATATTGAATAAACTTATTTGGTGATGCTGGTCTTTTTGCAGACTGCTCTGATGGCAATTCCAAGAACTAGTAGGAGATCAAAATTGAATATTCTGTTTGTATTCTTCTAGATGAAGTTGTTCCCATGTTGACAGTTATTCTTGGTTCTCTGATATATGTTTTAATAATTTTGGTTCCAGATTAATGTCATGATTTCCCTCCAAAAATGGTAGCAAATGCTGATTTTTCTAAGTGTTTGTGTTTTACGCATTTGAAATGCTCCTTGGTTCTTCTCCCTAAGCTCCTATTAGTTTTCATATTAAACCAGGTTGCAGTTATTGCATTCTATTTGATAAATTCTATTAAAAAGTGAGCACTGTTTAGTGTTACTGATTCATTTTTTCTGTTTTTAATGTGATTCCAACAACAACTTCCCATATAATTTACCTAAAGTGAGCCTTCATGTGGTCTGGTTCCAGCTGCAGGGCAGTGTGGCAGTCCCTCATGGCTGCATACACATCGCCATCCCTGAAATATTTACATATACAATTTAACATATTTGCTTTTTCCTTAAAGCATTTTATAATCTTTGCAGCTCTATAATATGTGGGTGGTAACTGAAACAGAGCAGATTTTAGTCAACTTTGCACACTTCACTCACATTTATCATATGGTACAACATTTTGGAAAACATCCAGCCATAATAACAGAATTTTTATAATACCAAACAGGTCAATTACATTAATATTAATCTTCTGTAGTTGCACACCTTATCTCAAATTATTAAAGATTTCACCAATTTACACATGAAACACTGGTTACAATATTATTAAATTTTAGATGAGTCGTATTTTTTACACATCTGCTTCAGTTTCGTACCTATTTTGAGGACATGTTTCGCAAATCATCGTTTGCATCTACAGCTCTTATGCGACTGAAGCTAGATCCAGCGGTGTGGGTAATTCTGGGGTTGTTGCTGCCATCTGTTGATTTAGTGATGAACTTAAATGTGGGATTCTCTTCTAGCGGGCTTTCAAAGTTCATTAGTTGGTTTTTATGTTTTTCTATGTATATCCTCTCCCATATGACGAGTTCACTATGTTTTTGTACGTATTTTAGTAATTCTGTGCTATCTTCAATTTCATGATTTTCAGACCAGAAATGAGCTGCTATTGCAGACTTATCAATATTTTCGTATCTTAAGTGCCTGAAGTGGCAGCAACAACCCCAGAATTACCCACACCGCTGGATCTAGCTTCAGTCGCATAAGAGCCGTAGATGCAAACGATGATTTGCGAAACATGTCCTCAAAATAGGTACGAAAGTGAAGCAGATGTGTAAAAAATACGACTCATCTAAAATTTAATAATTTTTCGCTTCACTGTGGTGTTCCAATACAGTTAAATCTCGATATACTGGTTACAATAGTTAAATAGTTAAGGCATTTATGACCTAAATACCAGTAACACATTACAAGGCATAAAAGAACTCTATATGAAAAAAGTCTTTACTATGGCATTAACTACAGACAAATGGAGTAGGAGGTACAATTCTTGAACTTATCTCATCCTACCTCCAAAATCAAAGACAATGTACTCAAATATACTGGAAGCAAGGACATGTTATTCTTATAGTTAAATCCAAATATGACATGATAAAAACAGTAGTTCCCCAAGGCTCTATCATTAATCTGTGCAGACAAAACTATTAGACAACTAGAAAATAAGTCCTGTACATCATTAAAGCAAATTTCAAATTACCTAGCAAATTCAAAGTTGTAAATGAATTTGTAAAAACAAATTATATTTTATTCAAGCTATGTGATAGCAATGAGAGTGACTTAGTAAATAGTACCACTAACTAAAATAATGAGGAAACAGATTACATAAATTTTCTTGGAATTTTTATTAGCAAAAAATGTATCATACAATACTCATGTTGATATGTTGAGTAAAAAGCTATGCACTAATATATATCTGTTAAGAAAATTATCAACTCATATTGAAAGAGGAACACTAAAAATGGTATATTATGGTCGAATACACTTGCACATAGCAGTGATGTTATAAAAATATGGGATGCTACAAGCAACTTAAGTTTAACAGGACAGGATACTAATCTTGCTGAAAAAAGTTTAAGGTGCATCTTCAACCTTCCAAGCTGAGAGTCAGTGAAGGAAATATTCATTCAAAAGTCAGAAAATATTAACAGTTATCTAGTCCATTTACATCGCTAAACAGACCAGAGGAATAAATCACTACCATAGAAAGAACCCTATATCATAAGTATGATCATGTATAAGAAACTTCCTTTATATATGAAATCATCACTAGGTAATGCTTTTAAAAACCTTCTGAAAATATTTCTCATTGACAAATGTTTGTATACAGGATGAATCACCCACAACTTGCACTGCCAATATTTCCGAAATGGAAAGTGCTATTGATGTGCAGTTTTCACAACATTGTTTGGTATTTAGGGGCTCATAGTTTTAGCCTATAAATAGGTTTTAATAACACTTAGGTGTATTTTTTGAGCAAACATACTTTTTTAAATGGAACAATGCCTAAATCAAAAATCTAAAGGACGGTAAATTAGAATGTTAATGGTGTTATTTGAAGCAAAAGGTTAGAAACAGTGATGTATTTAACATTTGAAAGTAATGAGTCAGTTTGAATGAATTACCGACTCATTACTTTTAAATGTTAATGGTATTTTCTGCAGGATTCTAGTGCCAGTAGTTCACGAGATATATTATTTTGAAACTTTTACACTTCAACACTAGTACTACCAATGGTAGTGCAAACTAAAGAAAAACAAAAGGGAGTGCACTGCCACTATGGATCCTGACAAGTAAAGAGAAATTTGACCTTCAAAGCTTGTGTTCAAACTGATCACCTCAGCTTCAATACAAGCTTCCGGTCTCCTGTGATAAGACTGCTGCACACTTTCTAGCATTTCAACAGCAATTTCAGAGCAGGAAGCAGTAATACGTTTTTTTATATCATCTGGTGTAGTGGTTTGTCCTTGTAGACAGTGTCTTTCAGTTTTCCCCATAGAAAAAAGTCTGAGTCAAATCCGGTGCACAGGCCGGCCAAGATACAGGTCCACTTCGTCCAATCCATGGATTTGGAAACAATCCATGAAGAGCAGCTGTAGTAATTCATGCACTATGGGCTGGACAGCCATCATGCTGTAGCCACAGGTTCCTCTTAGTCTGCAGAGGAACATCTTCTAGCATCTGTGGAAGATGTTCTGTTAGGAGGCTGAGATACCTGTGCAAATTTAGTGTTCCTTCTATGAAAAAAGAGCCTTTGAGCCGATGGTTCACTATCCCACACCACACATTTAAACTTCATGGATGTTAAGTTAATTAGGAGTCGATTAATAACACAAAACAACACTCACTTTTAAAAGTGAGTGTTGTTTTGTGTTATTAATCGACTCCTAATTAACTTAATTTATACAACAACACTGTTTTCAACACTTCCATAAAAGGATTCATGGATGTTGACATTCCATCTGACGAAGCCAACGGGGATTGTCAATAAACCAATAGTGCTGCAGTTGACCTGGCCATGATTAGAAAATGTTGCTTCATCATTACACAAAATAAATGATGAATCTGGAGTATAATGTCTTAATGCCCATATACAAAAGTTAACATGATTCTCAAGATTGTTTCCACGCAGTTCTTGATGGAGAGAGAGTGATAGTGAGGGAACCTATGTCGATAGAGAGTACATTTGCCTGACTCATTCCACTTCCATGTGCGACTGGGCAGAAACTAATTTGCTGATCTACTGCAATAGCAGCCAAAACAATTTCTCCTACATCTCCAGTCACCTGTTTGTTTCTGTCAAGTTTATGTGGTGTTACACTATCACTTTCACGTAACTGGTTGAAGAGGGTGATGAATAGTTGCAGAAATGGTTTACGTCCATATACACTATACAAGAACAAACTGCATTCTTCCTACACTCTCTGTACACCATGGGCATGTCAGCGTTTTCTGCATTGGTAAATCCCATCTTCATTCACAACCTGCTGCTTGAACTATCACTAGCTGACCAGAATGTAACAATGCACACATGAACCGCAAACACATGTAAACAAGCCATAACAACATTGTATCTAGTGACTAAGCCAGTTGAATGGAACACATAATTATTGTCAGTGTGTAAAAGTTTCAAATTTAGATATCTTGTGAACTACTGGCACTAGAATCTTGTGGAAAACACCACTAATATTCTAAATCACTGCACTTTTGATTTTTGATATGATTAGGCATAGCTCCATTTAAACATTATAATCCATTAAGTTAATTGGGAGTCGATTAATAACACAAAACAACACTCACTTTTAAATTTTCCCGGAACCGGTTTCTGAGGCCTTCCCTCTATCTTCAGCCGGACATCGACTAGTTCTCATTGGTGTAGCTGGCAATATTTTGTCTTCGGTCTCCTCTGGTGGCGGTTCGAGGAACTTGCTGAACAAATCTTTCTGGGGGATGTCGAAATTGAATACTTTGTTCCTATTTTTTGAAATAAAGATTTGTTCCCATGTGGACAGTTCTTCTTTTCCTGTTGTATGTTTTAGTAATTTTGGTTCTGGATTTATGTTGTGGTTTTTTTCCTAGAAATGCGTGGCAACTGCTGATTTTTCTAATTGTTTGTATTTTATGTTCCTAAAGTGTTCCTTTGCTCTTGTTTCTAAATTTCTTTTGGTTTTTCCAATATAAATTTGACTACAGTCACAGCATTCAATTTGATATATACCAGACTTCTTGTTAGATGGAATGGCATCTTTGATGTTTGAGCAAATTAGGTTTTTTAAGGAGTAATGGTTCACTGGAGCTAGTTGAATGTTTTGTTTTTTGAAGACTTTTTTGAATTTATCAAAGGCCCATGGATGGTAAGTGAATTTTTTGAAGATCATTTTAGTTTCTGTAGCTGAGAGGGTTGTGGTTTCCTTTAGTAGTTTCTTCTTTTTTGCTAAGTTCACTTTTTTGTCTACTAGTGATTTGGGAAAGTCATTTCTCTGTGCTATTTCAATAATTTTGTTGTATTCTATTTTGTATTCTTCTGCTGTGAGAGGGATGTTGATCAGTCTGTGTGCTAAACTATTAAAGATTGCCTGTTTGTGGGATCTTGGATTGTAGCCATTAGCTTTTATGTAGTTGTCTGTCTGTGTTGGTTTTCTGTAAATGCCAAAGTTTATTCTATTTTTATTTCTGATTATTTTTAGATCTAAAAATGGTAAATACTCGTCTTTTTCAACTTCTACAGTGAACTTGATGCTTTTTTCTTGTATATTTAAAAGTTTTAGTGCATCACTGATGTGTTTTTTTTTGGCACTATGGCAAATATGTCATCTACATATCTTTGCCAGAGTTTGAACATCCATGGGAAACCTTTAGTGATCCTTATTTCTAGTGCACTCATGTACAGATCGGCCAGGAAGGGTGATAAGGGGTTGCCCATTGCTAAACCGGAAGTTTGATGGAAATATTTTGTTTGAAACTGGAAGAAATTCTGTTCTATGCATATCAAATGAAGAAGACACACTAGTCTCATTTGACGTTATATCACTGTTTCCCAGCATACCAGTTAAACAACTCCCAACATTGATAGAAAAATGGCTCAAATCACTTGGAATGTCATCACTTGAAATTTCAGATTACATCGAACTTACCAATTTATGCATAGAACAGAATTTCTTCCAGTTTCAAACAAAATATTTCCATCAAACTTCTGGTTTAGCAATGGGCAACCCCTTATCACCCTTCCTGGCCGATCTGTACATGAGTGCACTAGAAATAAGGATCACTAAAGGTTTCCCATGGATGTTCAAACTCTGGCAAAGATATGTAGATGACATATTTGCCATAGTGCCAAAAAAACACATCAGTGATGCACTAAAACTTTTAAATATACAAGAAAAAAGCATCAAGTTCACTGTAGAAGTTGAAAAAGACGAGTATTTACCATTTTTAGATCTAAAAATAATCAGAAATAAAAATAGAATAAACTTTGGCATTTACAGAAAACCAACACAGACAGACAACTACATAAAAGCTAATGGCTACAATCCAAGATCCCACAAACAGGCAATCTTTAATAGTTTAGCACACAGACTGATCAACATCCCTCTCACAGCAGAAGAATACAAAATAGAATACAACAAAATTATTGAAATAGCACAGAAAAATGACTTTCCCAAATCACTAGTAGACAAAAAAGTGAACTTAGCAAAAAAGAAGAAACTACTAAAGGAAACCACAACCCTCTCAGCTACAGAAACTAAAATGATCTTCAAAAAATTCACTTACCATCCATGGGCCTTTGATAAATTCAAAAAAGTCTTCAAAAAACAAAACATTCAACTAGCTCCAGTGAACCATTACTCCTTAAAAAACCTAATTTGCTCAAACATCAAAGATGCCATTCCATCTAACAAGAAGTCTGGTATATATCAAATTGAATGCTGTGACTGTAGTCAAATTTATATTGGAAAAACCAAAAGAAATTTAGAAACAAGAGCAAAGGAACACTTTAGGAACATAAAATACAAACAATTAGAAAAATCAGCAGTTGCCACGCATTTCTGGGAAAAAAACCACAACATAAATCCAGAACCAAAATTACTAAAACATACAACAGGAAAAGAAGAACTGTCCACATGGGAACAAATCTTTATTTCAAAAAATAGGAACAAAGTATTCAATTTCGACATCCCCCAGAAAGATTTGTTCAGCAAGTTCCTCGAACCGCCACCAGAGGAGACCGAAGACAAAATATTGCCAGCTACACCAATGAGAACTAGTCGATGTCCGGCTGAAGATAGAGGGAAGGCCTCAGAAACCGGTTCCGGGAAAATTTAAAAGTGAGTGTTGTTTTGTGTTATTAATCGACTCCCAATTAACTTAATTTATACAACAACACTGTTTTCAACACTTCCATGAAAGGATTTATTATGATCCATTATGAAGTCCCAGGCATCTTAGTTACTACTATTAGGTTAATTGACTTAAATACTTACAGCATAGTAAATCGTCACAAAACGTGCATATCTCATTGTATATGAGAACCCCTAGTGGTTTACTGGGACAAATACAAGACAATTGGAGAATTTAATGTCTTGCTGGCATGTTGGCCATGGTAGCTCAATGGTAAGAGCACCAGATGGAGACTGGAAGATTTGTGGTTCAAATCCCAGCTGTCATTGAATGTTTCAGTCTGATTTTACCTATCCAAATCTTAGCCTACACATGGCTAGTGTGGAAGAATGATTAATTTATGTACTGTATTTTTTAAATTTGACAAAGTCAATATTTCTTATTGGAAATCATATGGTGAAATAAATGGTCTTACCAGCCTCTCTTCATGAATGCTGCAGCTCTGTTCCCATACAGGACTGCGGCACTCGGACATAAACTGATGGCTCTGTTGTATAAATTGATAGCTAGAGTGTAGTGCTGTCGTTCAAATGCTTCGTTGGCCTGCAGCAAAACATTAATATCAAATATAATATGCAAATTATTGATTTGCAAAACAAGTCTTGTTTTAATATACTGTGACTAATGACGACAGGCAGTTCTAATAATCTCCTTTATTTATTGCACATGCCTTCACAGCAGTGTTAATCAAGTAGAATGTGTTTTCCAGGCTTGAAGGCCATGGTCCAGTCAATGAAAAGCCATTTGACATTTCACCCGTAGCTTCAGAGAAAGATTTCTGGCTGGTTTACTACTAGAATGGCACTTGGGGGAGCACCCAAACTATATGTAGGCAGGAGTGACCAGCCCGTATCTCCTATTGGTCGCCTGTCCACCAATACCTGTGCGGCTGAGGATGCTGCCATATGATGTCTGGTTGGTTCTTTAAGGTTTTGGTTTTGTGTTGTCCAACACTGGCATCCAGGCTTTGTGTAGGCATGCTACTTCCTCTTTTCTATTAGGATAAAAACCTGCACCAAGGAACACAAAAGCAACTGCCGACAATCAGCAGTAGCCAAACATGCCACAACATTAAGTGTGAGCAAACTGAGGTTCTTGACAGCACAGCCTACTATCACATATGTTGCACCGAGAAGCCTTTGAGATCTAATAAACAATTTTAATAGAAAAGAGGAACTAGCACACCTGGCTGCTAGTGCTAGACAACACAAAACAAAAACCTCAAAGAACTTACCGGACAAATCTACCCTTACCATGTATTTATATCTGAAAAAGTTTCATTCATACATGAAAATAAAAGCATCTTTAAGCTTAACTATGAATACCACTCATACAAAACGTGAATGGCAACATCAATGCATCTCCAACACCATAGATTAACAAAAAGTTTTAATTCAGTTTCCCATAAAGGTGTTAACTTATATAATAAAATCCCCAAGACCATCGAAGTTCCACAGATCAAAGCATTTAAAAATAAAATTAAAAATTTACTCTTAAACTACATTAAATTTATTGGGAGTTGATTAATGACACTAAACAACACTTACTTTTAAATTTTCCCGTAACTAGTTTCAGAGGCCTTCCCTCTATCTTCAGATGTCTGGCTGAAGATAGAGGGAAGGCCTCTGAAACTAGTTCTGGGAAAATTTAAAAGTAAGTGTTATTTAGTGTCATTAATCAACTCCCAATAAATTTAATTTATACAACAACACTGTTTTCAACACTTCCATGAAAGGATTTACTTGAACTACATGTTTTATTCAGTTGATGAATTCATGAACACCCAATTTTGACGATTCTTTTGCACTAAATCACTTGTTTATTTAGAATTAGAAATCAGTAAATAAGCCATTCATCCCAGTTTATTTTTGACCTCTGAACTTTTTTTTTTTTTTTTGAGTGGAGGAAAAGTCCATTTATGGATTTCCACCGTGTTGGAGGGCACAGTGGGGTATGTGGGCTTCACCACTCCACTAAAAAAACCTCCACCGGATTGGGAAGGAGAAATGTGCTGCGGTACCGCCTTAAGCACCCGCGCAATCCAGGAGATGATCTTAGCTGTCTCGCAGTGCAATTCAGCAGAGTGGGTTTCTGGTGCAGGGATACAGACTTGACATGAAGCCCAGCCTGATCCACTGCCTATTGTGGGTGGTATTTGGTAGGATTCCTGGTGTTATTTGTTGGGAAGTTTAGGGTAATTTATCATGCCATTGCGCTGTGTCTTAATTTTAGGTGTTTCATTGTCACTTGCAAGCATGTCAGTTGTAATCTATTATACTTACTGCTATCTTGCTAAACCTAAATGTAAATCTAGTTTGCATTATCGGCATTTGCCTTTAATGGTCAGTTGTAATTATCTGCCGTCAGCATCGTTAGTTGTGTGAAGAAATCTTCTCATAGTCCATGTATCTGCTTGGTTGATATTTTAGAGTGCACACTCGGCGGGCGGCCTACCTATTCAATTGTAGGTGCGAGCCTGTGCCACTCACGGGGGACCCTCTTTCCCCTGGGCTCCCTTGGTCAATGATTGGCGCAAGGACTTGAGGGCTGTGGGAGGTGTGTGTGTGTGTGTGTGTGTGTGTGTGTGTGTGCGCGCGTGTGCATGTGTGTGTATGTGCGGGTGCACGTGTGCGTGTGTGTGTGTTTATCTCTGGTCAGCGATGCAAAGCATCTGGAGCGTTAACAAGGTTTTCTAGATATTGTTGTAGGTCCACCTCTGGCTCCCCAAGATTAATTGTTCTTTCAAAAATAGACAGTGGCCTTGCGTGTTTATCGTGTGTTGTGTCATATTCCCCTAGTGCCCGTATTGGTTGTGGTTTAGGTTGAAGCTGAGCCTTTTGATGAATTGCTCGATGGAATGCATTTTTAACTCCTCGTGGAGTTGGTATGCTGGTGCGAGTGGTGGTAGCCTGGTAATAATCCGAAGTATTCTATTTTGCATTGTTTGCAATCTTTTAAAGTGTGTTTTGGCTGCATGTCCCCATACGGGGGCAGTGTAAGTTAGGATGGGTCTAATAAATGTTTTATATAGTGCTTTTCCTATCTCTAGTTTTAGTGAGCTGTTTGTATTAATAATTGGGTATAGTTTATTTAATTGGGCATTTGCTTTAGCTCTTACTCTGTTAATATGTTGTTTCCACATAAGGCTCTGATCCATTGTTACACCTAAGTAGGTGATTGTGTCCTTCCATTCGATTTTCTCGTTCCGGAATGTTAGTGGCATTAGCCCATGTTTGTTGTGGCGGTGCTTGATTCGTTTGGTAAATATTATTGCTTGACTTTTCCGTGCGTTAACTTTTATGCGCCATTTGGTGAGCCATGGCTCTAGGTTGGTCAAAGCATTACGTAGCCTACTGGCTATTATTCTGGGTGCGGTCGATTGTGTTGCTAGTGCCGTGTCGTCGGCGTATAAGTATCTGTCTACTCTCACTGTTTCTGGGATGTCATTGATGTATAAATTAAATAGGACCAGTCCCAGTAGGCTACCTTGGGGGACTCCTGCTCTAATGTGTCTTAATGAGGAGGTTTCGTTTTCTATGCTTGTGCGGAAGGTTCTATTAGAGAGATAATTCTTGATGATAGTTACTAAGGAGTCCGCAAATCCAAATGTTATAAGTTTTCGGAGTAGTCCAGCATGCCAAACGCGGTCGAAGGCCCTTTCGATGTCTAGTAAGATGACACCTGTTGAACGATTAGTGTTGAAGCACTTCGTAATTGATTTGGTTAGTCGGAGCAGTTGCAGTGTTGTCGAGTGTTGGCTTCCAAACCCAAATTGCTCGTTGATCAGTATGTTGTTCTTTATTATGTGTGTATTAATGCGTTTTAGTAGTATCTTTTCCAGAACCTTGCTCATTGTATTTAGAAGGCTAATTGGCCTATAGTTTTCTGGAAGCGATTGGCTCTGTTGCAGCTTGAGAAGGAAATCTGCCTTTTTCAATGGTGTGATTGAATATGTTCGCTAGTAGCTTTAATGCATTCGTTGGCAGATGTTTAAGTGTAATATTTGGTATTTCGTCTGGCCCCGGGGCCTTTCTTGTAGGTAAGTGCTTAATAATCCATTTGATTTCTCCCGCGTTAGTTCTGCGTGTTTTATTGTGTGTTTGGGTGTGTCTGAAGTTGTTTTCCTCGTGTACGCGTCGCTGGAAAGTTGAGCTGCCTTGCAGGCGGTGCTTTCCTGACTGTTACCGTGCCAGGACTAGGTCCTTTGCTGGTAGAAAGGTGGTGGTTAATAGCAGATGGTGGAAAAAACGGTGGGATAGTGTTTGTGGATTTTTTTTTTTTAGAAGGTAGAGTGTGATATTGAGAAAGGGGATGGTTTGGTAAGTTTTAAAGATGGGGTGACTTCAGTTTGTGAGGAGAAGTCTGGGTCGTTTGTAGCTTTCGCCGGAGTCTATGTCATACTCTCCGAGAACTCGTATGAGAGTATTGAAGCTTTGCGGGAGAGAGTCAAAGAATTTTTGTGATAGAGAGAGAATATAGTCACGTAGAGTGGGCATGGATGTGTCACGGTGAATATTCAAGTTGGGAATATACCAGACAGCATTAACCGATATCCTGAGGAAACGGCTTTGGAGGACTTGTAGTCTTTTGAAGTGAGTTTTTGCAGCAATGCCCCATACTTGACAAGCATAGGTAATGGCGGGACGAAGGACTTGCTTGTAGAGCAAGAGTTTATTGTGAATGGACATGCAGGAATTTCGATGATAGAGGGGATAGAGTAGGGCCATCCTACGGGAGATCTTGTTGTGCACATATTCTATGTGCGGTTGCCATGTAAGCCTGTTGTCAAGAATGACACCGAGATATTTGACTTGTGTTGCCCAGTGAACAGAACTGCCAGCAATGCGTAGTTCCGGGACGTTGTCTTCCCTTCTTCTGGTGAAGGTGTTGGCTTGTGACTTTGTGGGATTGACACTAAGCCGCCAGGTGTTGAACCATGTTGTCAGTTGGTCCGCGTATTTTTGTAGTCTACGCACTGCAAGTTCATGGCGTATAGAGCTGGTGGCGATCGCAGTGTCATCCGCAAACTGGTAAAGCATGCAACTGACGTAGGATGACAGGGTGTTTATGTATATGAGAAAAAGAACGGGTCCAGGGACACTGCCTTGGGGTACACCGGCGTGAATAGGAAAGGTGTCAGAGGTGACTTCCTCAATAGTGACACTGAAGGTTCTGTTATGGAGATAGGTATTGATAAGGTGAATAAGGTAAGAAGGAATGTTGCATTGTATAAGGTGATAGAGAAGCATGCCAGAGTCGAAGGCGTGTGTTAGATCAAGAAGCAGGGCTACGACGAAGTGGCGGTTGTTGAAGCCAGTGATGATGTGATCCACTAGGCGGAGAAGTTGGTGGACTGTGGAATGTTGCCTCCTAAAACCAAACTGCTCTGGTCTTAGAATCTCAAGTGTCTCCAATGATTCATTAAGTCGAGATTGGATGACTTTCTCGAAGATCTTGCTCAAGCTGGGGAGCAAGCTAATAGGTCGATAATCCTCCGGAGTGGAGGAATCCTTTCCTGGTTTCGGGAGGGTGATCACCTTGGCATGTTTCCAGATGGTCGGGAAGTATGCCAGTCGTAGCAGATCATTGAAGAGGTTTACTAAGGCTTTCTTCCAGCAGTTTGGTAGTTGTTGTAGCGCCTTGTATGGAATGTTGTCGTAGCCTGCTGCTTTGAAAGGTTGGACAGAAGATAGGCATTGCTGCAGTTCAGTCAGATTTGTAAGTGGGGGTTGTTCGGGATCATGTGGTCGGGAGAGGTATGCCCTAACTGCTTCGTTAGTTTGTTGGATGTGGTCCTGATTGCAGGTGTTAGCTGGATAGAAAATGGTTTCCAGATAGGTGGCCATGAGTCCCACTTTTTCTCTGGCAGACTGTGCTATGATGTGGCCATGGCGAAGAGGTTTCTCCTGAGCCGGGAGGCGTAAAAGAGCTTTGGACATTCTCCAGAGAGACTGGTCTTCTGTGTCCAGGGTAGAGAGCCGGCGTTCCCAATCTGCATTGGCATGCTCTTGAAGCTCTAGTTTGAGATTACGCCTCAATCTATTGTACTCCCTACGATCCAGGGGACAACCTGTGTGCTGTGCTCGACGCCGAGCCTTGTTTTTTGCTGCGATTAGATCGCGCAGGTGGCGAGGGAGCTTCCTGACTGTGCCATGGGTGTTGCGGGTAGGTGGTGTAGCCCTGGTTATGGCATTCGTGATGCTGGATGAAATGTTCATGAGCACAGCGTCAGCGTCATTGGTGGTCTCACATCTATTGAAGGCCGGTGGATTTGCTGCCATTATCTCGCTGAACTCCTCCCAGTTGGTGCGCCGGGGGTTTGGTAGGAGGCGTTTTGCCTTGAAGTTTGGTCGGGATTGAAATAATAAGAGGACAGGATAGTGGTCAGAAGATAGTTCGGGAAGGGTGAAAAGCCGTGGATGGTATCGGACATTTTTAGCTAAGGCTATATCTAGCCAGTCCGGCGAGCTACGATCACCATGGTGAATTGTAGGAGATGAGGGTGAGAGTACCACGAGGCTTCTGTTGTTGACGTAGTGCTCCAAAGTTACTCCTCGCGCGTTTCGGATGTTGGAATTCCAGGCTGGACTTTTGGCATTATAGTCACCCATGGCCAGGGTGGCAGCAGTGGAAGTGAATAGTTGATCCAGTTCGCCAGCAACAATGGGTTTGCCGGGAGGGATGTAGACGGAATAAAGATGAAGAGGCCCTCTGTTTGTGTCCTCCTGTACACCTGTAGCTTCCAAGTTGGGCGTCTGTGGGGTGACCAATGGGTGATGAGCAATGTTGCGATGCACATAGATGGCAGTGCCACCATAACCATCTGCTCTGTTAGTGCGATAACATGTCATGCCAGGTATTCGGGCTTTGGTATTGGCAGACAAATGTGTTTCTTGCACAAGTAGAATATGCACCCCTTTGTCTGCTATAAAGTTGGAGGTTTCATGCAACTTCTATCTAAGTCCATTAGCGTTCCAGTAGCAAACTTTGAGGGATAGAACATCTGTAGTATTGTCCCCTCTAACAGCCATTATTGATCATGAAGGTGAGGACGGCATGTACGAAGATGGTGTAGGGATGAACATTGGAGGGGCGAGTTCTCAGGCCCCCAGCCAGATATGCGGCAAACAGAGGTTGTAGGTTTATGGGGATCTGCCCCATGGTATTGAGGAACGCCTCATCTGGAATGGTAGGATGAGACGTTGAATTGTTATTGGCGGTAGAAACAGGCCGAAGCGATTCCGGGTTTTCTGCCCTAGGTGGTCTGGGCGCCGGAGGCTGTCTTGTCCTGGTTGAGGGAGGTCGTGGGGGCCTAGAAGGCGGTGGGGATGTTACAGTTGGAGCTGTGTAAGTAGAGGATTGCGGTGGCTTCAAGTGCTGTATTTCTTCCGGCACCTTGTCTGCTACTGAAGGTGGACTGACAGTGTTAGTAACTGCAGCTGCATAGTTGGGGTACTGTATTGGTGTACGCGGTGGCAGTCCTGGATATCCTGCTCCACTAAAAGCTTCCCTGGGTAGCTCTGTATTGTGACGAACCCTGGGTTTGGCATTATATTTGGACATTTGCCCGTCCTTTGTTGCCTGCAATTCAAGTCGTGCCTCTTGCCAAACAGGGCACTTTGCATATCTGCAGGAGTGGGAGTCCCCGCAGTTGTAGCATCGAGGAGTAGCTCCCTGGATGCCGAGTCTTTGACAGTTGGCACGTTTATGTCCAACCTCGCCGCAGAAAGCACAGACTGGTTGAAGTAAACATCCAGCAGAATTGTGCGTAAACTGCTGGCAGTTTGTGCACTGTTGTGGTCTTGGTGGTGGCTTATATGATTCCACTCTTACTGTGGCGTGGAACATGTGCGTTTCTTTGTAGATATCACGCACTGTTGTTGTCTTCTGGAGTGCCACACGGAAGTGCGGAAGTGGTTGAGGTTTGGGACCTCTGGTGGTCAGTTGTGCGGCCCTCTCTACAGTGTAGCCTTTTGCTACAAGGTGGTCTCGCACTTCTTCTTCCGTAACAAAGGAAGGCATGTCTTTAATTGTCACATGCAGGTGACGGTCCTCAGAGAGGAGAGTGGTGACAGCTTCGATGTTCTGCTCCTCTAAATGACGCCTAAGTCAGCGATGGTCATTGGCCGTGGCAGATAAGAGAGCCACAGTACCATGGAGGTTCTTTATGGTGTACTCTGCAGACACACCAGACGATAGTACTTTCCTGGTATCTGCGGGATTGCGCAGGAAAATGGGCGTTGGACGACTAGCCCATGCAGTGGGAACTGTCTGCTGCGTTGTGTTTGCAGCTGGTGAAGCTGTAGGAGCATGATGATCCTCTTCCATCTGCTCTGGTTGTGGTGGGTGTGGGACTGTTGTGGAACACTTACGTTTCTTCTGTGATGAAGTGGGTTCGTCAGGGAGACCCGCTTCAAGAGGAGCAAACTGGTGGTGGTTTTGATGGTGGTGGTGGTGGAGGGAGCAGTTTGGGACGTTTTAGTGGTCCTCTTTTTAGCTGTCTCCCATGATGTGGAAGCACTGCTGTGGTCGTGCTTTGTGAGTAGACTCAGGATGGCCTCAATCCTAGAACGGTGAGCCACGTAGACTCTGAAGTCTGAGATGGCAATAGTATCGCTGACCTTAGCGCTGTTTATAAGGCTTTCATCAGCCTTGTCCAAATATTTTTGCCTAGCACAAAGCTCCAGCTGAAGCAAGTCAGAAGTTGTTTGTTTCATGAATCCTTACATCTGAGAGATATGACAACCTCCAAGAAAATGACTCTACTCCACATCTACATTTTAATACCTATTAGTAATCACTTCAGTTGTAAATCTAATGCAATTGTATACCCAAGCTTTTTTCCAAGATTTCCCTCAGTTTTAAGTCAAATGCTGTGTTTCACCTAGTGAACCTTATGTTTGTCTTAGCATGTTTTTAATGAGCCCATATTCTCTATGAATTTTGTTAGTGAATAAATCTGAATGTGAAAAACTAGTTTTGCAAAAACTTTTCTGCATCATCAGTCAATACATTAGTGACTAAATTTCACCTACCTTTGTCATATCTGGGTTGTTATTTGCACAGATAATGTTTATGATAAATAACCAAAAATAAACAAATTGGCTGAGGAATCAAACAAGTCATATAGTTAAATTTATTGGAAGTCGATTAATGACACTATGATTACCTTGAAAAAATGGAAGAAATGCTAACTAACAGTGAATATGAAACCATTAACAAAAATCCATTAACAACTTGCATACAATCATTTGAAAAAACAATAGCAAAATCAAGTATAATATCAAACAAATATACAGTTAAACCAGATAACCCAACCTTACCTAGACTTTATGGCTTACCCAAAATACACAGACCATCCATAACAATGAGACCTATAGTTATCAGTATAAATTCACCAACATACAAACTTACAAAGTGGCTAACAAACAAATTCAACTCCTTTCCAAAATTTGATAGCCTAAGCATCAAAAACACGTATGAACTTATAGAACACATTAAGGATACTGAACTAAATGAAGAGGACACTCTAATCTCATTTGACGTTAAGTCACTGTTTCCCAGCATACCAGTTAAACAACTCCCAACGCTGATAGAAAAATGTCTCAAATCACTTGGAATGTCATCACTTGACATTTCAGATTACATCGAACTTACCAAATTATGCATACAACAGAATTTCTTCCAGTTTCAAACAAAATATTTCCATCAAACTTCTGGTTTAGCAATGGGCAACCCCTTATCACCCTTCCTGGCCGATCTGTACATGAGTGCACTAGAAATAAGGATCACTAAAGGTTTCCCATGGATGTTCAAACTCTGGCAAAGATATGTAGATGACATATTTGCCATAGTGCCAAAAAAACACATCAGTGATACACTAAAACTTTTAAATATTCAAGAAAAAAAGCATCAAGTTCACTGTAGAAGTTGAAAAAGACGAGTATTTACCATTTTTAGATCTAAAAATAATCAGAAATAAAAATAGAATAAACTTTGGCATTTACAGAAAACCAACACAGACAGACAACTACATAAAAGCTAATGGCTACAATCCAAGATCCCACAAACAGGCAATCTTTAATAGTTTAGCACACAGACTGGTAAACATCCCTCTCACAGCAGAAGAATACAAAATAGAATACAAAAAAATTATTGAAATAGCACAGAAAAATGACTTTCCCAAATCACTAGTAGACAAAAAAGTAAACTTAGCAAAAAAGAAGAAACTACTAAAGGAAACCACAACCCTCTCAGCTACAGAAACTAAAATGATCTTCAAAAAATTCACTTACCATCCATGGGCCTTTGATAAATTCAAAAAAGTCTTCAAAAAACAAAACATTCAACTAGCACCAGTCAACCATTACTCCTTAAAAAAACCTAATTTGCTGAAACATCAAAGATGCCATTCCATCTAACAAAAAATCTGGGATATATCAAATTGAATGCTGTGACTGTAGTCAAATTTATATTGGAAAAACCAAAAGAAATTTAGAAACAGGAGCAAAGGAACACTTTAGGAACATAAAATACAAACAATTAGAAAAATCAGCAGTTGCCACGCATTTTTGGAAAAAAAAAAAAAAAAAAAAACCACAACATAAATCCAGAACCAAAACTACTAAAACATACAACAGGAAAACAAGAACTGTCCACATGGGAACAAATCTTCATTTCAAAAAATAGGAACAAAGTATTCAATTTCGACATCCCCCAGAAAGATTTGTTCATCAAGTTCCTCAAACTGCCACCAGAGGAGACTGATGACAAAATATTGCCAACTACACCAAGGAGAACCAGTCGATGTCCGGCTGATGATAGAGGGAAGGCCTCTGAAACTAGTTCCGGGAAACTTTAAAAGTAAGTGTTGTTTAATGTCATTAATCGACTCCAGTCATATACTAATAAATAAGTGAAGTCTAGTCACAAGTTGCACAGATCTTAAAACTTACTTTCAGTTTTAAATACTCCACTCGGTTTGGTAAAGAGCTTTTTTTTTCTGATGGAGGTGAAGTTGGGAAAATGGACGTCATCATTCCATTGGTGCCACGTGTTACACCATTACTGGTTGGTGCAAAACCGTTGGTACCAGTTCTGAATCCATTGCTATAACCATTGGAGGAACTACAATCTGTAACCAATACAACACATATGTCATTGCAAAAATTTGCTGATCTCAAATAATTTTTTGTAACATTTAGGAGACAAAAACAGACTCAAGTCATTACAGTAAATCCCTAATTACTTGAGTGCTAGTTATTCAGACATTTTTATACACAGAGAGAACAAAAATACATAATGTTTGGTCTGCTTGCAAACTTAACTTCCTGAGTTTAAGTCACTCATTAGAGAGGGAGCTCTAGGACACACCAATAAACATCTCACCAATGATACGAAAATGATTGGCAAACAATGGCGCACAGTTCCACATTGGGACACCAATTTGAAGCAAAAATGATTGTCGAACAAAGAGTTCTACGTTGACGCGACAATTTGGAACAAATAGTGTTTAGCTCAGGGTAAAGCAATGAGGTTTCTCACAAGGTATGCATGGATATGTGTGAGAAGGATAGTTTAATGACACTGGAATGCCTGTTTCAAACTGATTTATTGACTGCTTCTTTTTCTCAGAACATCGAACTTGAAGTTGCCGACCAAGGACTATCAATATCACTGTTTAAAGTTACTGAAGGTGGAATGCTTATTACTCGATAATACATAAGTATTTATGTATAAACCGACAAATATCTTCTCTCTGCCCTCGACCAAGACAGAAGAAGTTGACCGCCCTAACCGGCCTCACGCCATGGACTGAGTTAATGGCTTCCAGCCACGAAATGTCTGAATGACCACAGATTTGCATGGGTGTACATGTGACTTTCACTTTCTCGAAACCCTCTTTTCACACAAAGATTCCCTTTGTGGCTATTTTGTCGCCATTATAAATGGTCCGAAGAAGACCCTATTCAAAGTCAAGTGCCATCCTTTAGAAATCTGCTAAGGACACTGTTTCTTACGTTTCTTTTGTTAAAACATCTATTCACCCCAAACTGCTATTCTACTCAAATGCACCTGCACGTGTTGTATCAAAGAACCAACATTCCTTTGAAATCCATTATGATTCTTTACTTATTGCAATCCTTTAATTTCGGTATCACCACATAATAAATGAGTATCGGTCCTATTGTTATCAGTCTGCCTATTTCGTGAACAATGAAAACAAAACTCAGTTGTCTGGTGTTAAAGTGTAACTATCAGTAAAGCAAGGTCCAATAGGAAATACACAAATTCAACAGGTATATGATTAGTAATAGAAGATTGGAATGGACATGTTCAAAGAGTAATAAAAAAGTTAATTCAGGTATATATATTATAACAAACAATGCAAATAATAGATAAAAAAGTATTAAACAAATATACTATGCATTCATTCAATCTCACTTGAGCTATGGAATTGTATTAGGGGCACAGTACATAGCTTTAAGACTATTTAGACTGCAAAAAAGAGCAATACAGAAAATAGATACATGTAGAAATGCATTTAAAAAAACTAAATATTTTAACATTACCTTCATTATATATATATATATGAATGTATCAAATTTACATTAAAAAGCTATGATCAAAACAATAGCAGCAACCTCCACAAACATAACACCAGAACAAAAGATAATTATTTTAGAAACAAACTTACCGGTATCCTAAACAACAAATGCATAGAATCAAAGATTTGTATAACCATCTACTGGCAGAAATTAAACAGATAACAAAAGAAAAAACAAAACTACAGGCTCTTACATCTTATTTTTTACAAAAAGTATTTTATTCCGTGGAAGAGTATAAACAGGTTAAGTTGAATATGCTATTTATATGCTTCTCATAATTTTGTAAACATTTTTTGTAAATATTACTGTATTAATTTTATGTGATGCAATTTGACAATCCATGTAAAAGTTTTACAGTTGGAGATAATAAAACATCAAGGTAAAAGAAGTTCATAAGAGAGGGAAAAGTGTTTGTTAAGGACATTGAGAAGAATATGCAAACAATGCAGGATTTTGTCATCAATTGTGACTATAATTCAAAGCACTGCACAAAATTTTCAACTGCTCTCAGAAGCCAACCAACATAAGACTATATATTTTAAGAAATAATGGGACTACAGTATCTGGTGGATGTGGTGACAACTTAATGGCAGTTTCTTCAAGTTACCCGCAAAGTATACCTACCCAGTGAATACCTTCCTGAATCTATTCCTTCTTAATTGAAGGTTTCACTGGGTCCTGTGTCTATAAAATATTTAGTCAGAGATACTTTTCCCCATTCCTCTTTGTTTCATTGTATTTGTATTTATTTCATCCTTTGGAACATAATACATATGTTATAGGACACGTCAGTTCAAGATACAAAGATAAATATAAAAAGTTACATAGGATTAAAAACTGTAACAGATACAGAATACAACAAAAGTCTAAAATAGAAAAAGCAAATAAATATAAACTATATAAAGACCATAGAGAAATGCTATATAAAAGTAATTGTTCACAAATGTGGAGTTTATTCTAATTCATGATTTAATTCAATTTATTTTGTCCTTTTGATTGATATCAGACACATCATAGTATAAAAATTACATTAATGTCCACTGTCATTGTTTACAATCACTTAAAACTAATTAATATTTAAAAACTCTTTTACAGAATAAAATGAATGTTGCAGTAAAAAGTGTTTTACTCCCTTTTTAAAATGTATAATTGCTTGGTTATAGCATGTAACTTGCTAACTCTGCAGAAGGGTTCAGGTCTGTAACTCCCTTCTTGCTCGCTGATCTGCTATTTCATTGCCAGCACTACACAAATGTGCTGAAGATATTTCCACTCCAATTTCAATTTGAATTGTTGTCAATTAAGTGCTTTTAAAGCAGATTGACTAACAGAGAAAATGTGTGATTTAATTTAGCAGTTCAGAACTTAAACATTTGAATACAAAATATACACTTGAAAATAAGCCATTTTTAAAATTGATATACATTTTACCTTAAAAATTAATATTAAATTATACAGGTTCCTTAATTATCCATGTATTTAGATATCTTGTGCATTTTCTTTCCTCCTCATCTATTATCCCAAATGGTCGAGAGCTTACAAAAGCCTCTATAATAATGTGATACCTCCCAAAACTCTGTACTGTATTGGAACAACTGTCCTAAGACTTCCTCATTGAGCTAGTGGACCATCTCAATACAAATATTACTTTTCTAACTGCAGTCTCCCTTAATTTACACTTATCTTTAGCACAAATTTCAGGGAGCTTAGCCTTTTAAATAGTCACATCAAAATATGACTTAAAAGCAAACCAGTCATATATGCTATAAGAGAAATAAATTATTAATTTTGGAAAAAGCAGAACATACAAACAGGATGGAAGACTTATTATGGTTAATAATTACATAAAAGTGGAAACTAATCCATTAAATGATTACATTGAATCTACAAATAAATTTTTAAAAGGAAGCAAATTAATCAGTAAGAAAGGATTACACAAAATTAATCCAATTGATAAACTGGATAATCCAATATATAGATAGAACCCAATAGTAGATAATCCAATTGAAAATACTATTTGTAGTAGTTTTTTAGATACAAAAGTGAATCGAGAAGATATTGACACATTGCTTCACTCACACTGTTTATTCACAGGACATGTTTCAAGAGCTCTCGCTCCTATCATCAGCTGATACTCGACTAGTGCAAGTTGTAGTGGTTTCCTCTTTCTCCGTTTTGTCAATAGATGGCGTGATGTACTTGTCAAAGATGTCCGGTGGTGGAGTTTCAAAATTCATGACTCTATGACGATTTTTGTTGATGAAGATTTTTTCCCATACGGAAAGGTCTATGGGGTGATTAACATATTTTATTAGAGATGTTTCCAAGTTGATGTCATGTCTAGTATTCAAAAAATGTCTAGTATTCATTTTTTGAATACTAGACATGACATCAACTTGGAAACATCTCTAATAAAATATGTTAATCACCCCATAGACCTTTCCGTATGGGAAAAAATCTTCATCAACAAAAATCGTCATAGAGTCATGAATTTTGAAACTCCACCACCGGACATCCTTGACAAGTACATCACGCCATCTATTGACAAAATGGAGAAAGAAGAAACCACTACAACTTGCACTAGTCGAGTATCAGCTGATAATAGGAGCGAGAGCTCTTGAAACATGTCCTGTGAATAAACAGTGTGAGTGAAGCAATGTGTCAATATCTTCTCGATTCACTTTTGTATTAATTTGTGCTTCACTGTCCCTACGCTTCTTCCAAGTTTATACTTTGAGTTTTTTTGATACTTTGTCACTTACATTTTTATACTACTGAAGGACTAGTTTCGGGACCTGTCACCTCATTATCAATGATAATGAATAATGGACACAACAGCTTCCAAAACTAGTCCCTCAATAATACAAAAATGTAAGTGACAAAGTGTCAAAAAACCAACTACAATAATTTTTTCAATTAATTTTGACATCATTGTTACTAAATTCCTCCAATCATGCATAATAGATAATCCAACATTACCAAGAACATACAAAAACACATAAAACAGGAAAAGCCATGAGACCTATCACTAATAACAAATGCCCTCACATATAATTTAGCCAAGTGGTTACTAAATAAATTCATTAGCTTCCCAAAGTTTGAAAGTGCAAATTTAAAAAAAATATTTAGATTAGTATAAAAAATATAAGACAAAGGTGGACAAAAATAACAAACTCGTTTCATTCCAATGTGTAAGGACTATGATACAATGAAGCACAAGATTAATATAATTTTGAGTCAAACTTGTACTCAATGTTCCACTTATTTAATGTTACCAATGTTCCACTTATTGGTAACCGAGATTTCCTTAACAACAGAGTTTGGAATTAACTGACGATGGAAGCGTGAGTGAGTGAGTGTGTGGCGTTTAAGGGCCCGTCGACAACAAGGTCATTCGGGCCGACGATGGAAGCAAAATGCTTTTGAAATCTATATTATAAAGAAGAAGGAAGTATTAACATCAACTTCTTAAGTTAAGTGAAGATTCTTTTACAAATATTTTTATTTGTGTAATACTGTTTGTTTTTTATAATTAGCAACTTTTCCCAAACATCGAGTTCGGCTGCATTACTGGCTGATTTTAATAGTTTTATATTTGGTACAATTTCATGATTGGTAGACCAGAAATGGTGAGCTATTGCTGATTTTTCCATTTGTTTGTATTTCATGCATCTCATATGTTCCTGTAATCTAATATGTAAACTTCTTTTGGTTTTTCCTATGTAGAACCTATTGCACACCGAGCAGTTGATTTTGTATATACCTGATTTCTTGTTTTATGGGAGTCGCATAAGAGCCGTAGATGCAAACGATGATTTGCGAAACATGTCCTCAAAATAGGTACGAAAGTGAAGCAGATGTGTAATAAATACGACTCATCTAAAAATTAATAATTTTTCACTTCACTGTGGTGTTCCAATACAGTTAAATCTCGAGACATTTAGATGATGCATTAAAACTACTTAATCTGAAAGAGAAAGCTACCAGATTAACAACAAAAAAGGAAGTCAATGGACAACTCTCTTTCCTAGACCTAAATATCATCAGGAGTGGCACAAAAATAAAATTTGGAATTTACAGGAAGCAAGTCAGAAAATTACATAAAAATTCAAGGCTATAACCCAATTACACATAAACATGCAATAATAAACAAACAGCCTGCCTTGGTAGTGTAGATGGTAGCATGTCTGCCTCACCTCACATTCAAGAGGTCCCGAGTTCGAATCTCAGTCAGGGTGAGTTACCTGGATAAGGTTTTCCCAGGGTTTTCCCATATCCTAAAAGACGAATGTCGCGTAACTGTAAGCTCCATGGACCCCAAGCCCATTTGAGCATCATTTCACCCATTCCATTCATCGTCCGATATGACTTAAAAAAAGTTAAAGGAGTAAATTATAAAAAACACCTCTTACACACAGACTAATCAACATAAAGCAGAATACTACAACGAACAAAAAGCCATACTTTACATAGCAGAAGAAAATAGATACAACAAAAGTCTAGTGTTTCAAAAATTAAAAAGGCTAAACTAAAGAAAACCATTAAGGAAGCAACCTCATTCACAAAAGAAAAAGAAACCAACAACATTACACAAATACATCTTTTTGCAACAAAAACTTCACTTATCTTAAGAAAATTATGTAAATTTTTCTTATTAATTGATGAGATTGATTTCATAAACATTCGTCTACATCTTCAGTCATCAAACAACTGAAGTTGTAGGTAAGTGAAGTTTTGTTGCAAAAAGTTGTGTTTGTGTAATATTTATTGCTTCACTGTAGCTAGCTTCATTTTTTATGTAATTACAGCAACAGCATATTCAATGCAGTCACATACCACCCAAAAACATTTAATAAATTTAAAAGATCTTTAAAGAACAAAATATAATCATGGCACCTACAAATAGATATTCAGTTTTAAAACTTCTAAATTCAAAAACAAAGGATGAAGTCCCAGAAATCAATAGATCCAGAATATATTGAATAAGTTGTAAGGATTGTGTAAAATGCTACATAAGTCAAACTAAAAGAAATCTAAAAACCAGAGTCAAAGAGCATTTTAAAAACATCAAAATGAAACAGGAAGATAAGTCAGCAGTAACATTTCACTTTTGAAACAGACCGACCTTGATTTAATACTAATATTATTAAAAGGTGTGATAAACTACAAAAAACTGACAATGTGCGAGTACATCATAATATGGAAAAATAAGGACCGAGTAATGAACTTTAAAGTCCCATTAGTAGATAATTTGATAAAGAACTTCATAGTGCCATCATTAGAGATAAGGCTGCAGGCAGCAACAGCAGACGATAGTTAGACTTTTGAGGTTGAAAATGGAAACAACAGCTCCCAAACTAGTCCCTCAAAAATTAAAATGCAAGTGACACAGTATGAAAAACCAACTACAAATAGTTCTATCAAATAATTTGGATGTCATGTTACTAAATTCCTCCAAAATCACTTAAGGAATAATTTTGTTAAGAGATTGGGCAGTGGGAGTCACTGAGAAGTTTCATACATACTGCCAACACAATATAAAGGGAAATGTTAAACACTACAACTTTCATTTCCTTGTGATATAAGTTAATTACCTTTACTTACTCGTGTACTTGCCTTTGTAGCTTTTGAAAGTATCAAAGTTGACAGCTTGAATATCAAACTTCTTTGGTTTCCGTTTATTGTTTATATCAAACAGGTATATCTGCTCTCCACCCAAATTGACAAGCAGTTCATTGCCATCTGCACTAAACGTAAGATACGTTGATGCAAGATTCCTGTACTTCTTCCTGTAATCCTGTTGCTTCACAGGCAGATGTCCTGGAAACCATATTATACCTTGTGAAATAATTATTGACATGCATAAAAAATAACATCACTTTGGTCCAAACAAAGGAAGACAAATCATTAATATAATTTTGAGTCGAACTGGTACTCGATGCCCCATATACAGAGTTACCACAGATGTTTTACCTGCATTCATTGGCTTGTATTATGGAAGGTATGAGTCAGTTTAAAAATGCATTTATTAAACAAGCCCCACCTACGTCAACAATTTATAATTGGTACAGCGAATTCAAAAGAGATCAGTTCATCTTACGTGACACATTTTGTGAAAGATTCTCAAGAACTAATGTTACTGCTGAAAATATTATCACTACTTCAGCAATGCTTGAAGAAAATATACATGTTATGACCTTACTGGACATTGATATGAACCAAATACTAAACATTCCACATCAACATATATGAGAAAACTTTCTTGTTATGGATTCCACAAACTGACTCCCAGTCAAAAATAACAATGTACTGCAGAAAAACTCTCAAAAGATTCCAACGTGGCACTTCAAATTTGGTTTGGAATATTGTTACGACATTGGGTTTATTGTTATGATACTGAAGAGAAAACTCAATCGGCTCAAGGAATCTTACCAGAACCTAAATCTACAAAGTCCAAAAAATTTGTAGAGCCAATAAGATGGTTGTTCTAAAACATGTCATAATGCTACTATAACATTAGAAGATAAGATGTGCTGTTACTGACAACTGGTACGCAAATGTCTGTTTAACACAAAATTTGAAAAAGATTGTGAGAAACACTGAAAAAGAAAAATATGTTCATTGCAACAATACATCGTCACATACAGCAAAACTTTATGTCCCATGTGTAAAGGATCTTATTGGCAATATATTTTCAAGTTGCAGAAGGACAAGCAGCAGTGAATCAAGACTAATAATGGAGACAACATTCTAGACATGCTGTAGTAAGTGAAGTTAGAGTAATAAACATTTCAAGATGTATTTTTTTTAAATAACTTCAATGTTTTCCCCCAAAACTTTTTTTTTTTAAAAAAGTTAACACTGATTACTTAAGGAGCATGTGCTATCTGGAATGATATAGAACAAGAAATCCATTTATTAAAGTGTTCAGGGTCCAACTGCATTAACCATGTGGGAAAAGATATTCATAAAGAAATATGAAAGAAAACTGTTCAATTTCAACACCTCGTTTGAAGAGAACCCAAACTTCAAGTTCATCAAGATACCGACAGAGACGCCCCTATCTCCTCCAAGGGGTTCATCAAACCAAAATTCAAAAGTCGACATTAGCTGAGGATGTTAAGAAGGTCCTAACAAAATGCATTGTAAGTAAACATTAGCAATATATGGAGCATGGAGTACTAATTCAACTAGTTATGTATATCAACACTGATTTGTTTACATGACTGTCACAAACCACTGACATTGATACCTTACAGCACACCATGCAACTATCAGAATAATTTGGACATCTTTGAGTAAGACAGAGAACTTTTGTGCAGAGAACATGGCAGAGAATGTATGCATGGCCCAATATGAAATATAATCAAACTTCATATCAATAATTTTGGAAGTTCATGAAAGTGTTGGAATCACACTGGAATGTCATTTCCTGTTTTAATAATCAAACTTATCAAAACTTAAATCAACCATGCTTCTTCTGTCTCTCTAAATACCTGCCACAAAGTACTGGACACATCCGAGAGGCAGGTTACCGTCTATATCTCCCTCTCCTGCACGAGACGCCATATAGTTGTGGCGCTCCCAGTTGCTACGAGGCACATTTTCTGGAGGGTACTGCAATAGAAACCAACATCAGGCTCTTCCTTTCTTGGAAGTGTTGAAAACAGTGTTGTTATGATAAATTAACTTTAAAGAGAGTCGATTAAAGACACTAGACAACACTTACTTTTAAATTTTTCCGGAACATGTTTCTGAGGCTTTGCCTCTATCATCAGCCAGCTCGACGAGAGCCGGCTGATAATAGAGGCAAAGCCTCAGAAACATGTTCCGGAAAAATTTAAATGTAAGTGTTGTCTAGTGTCTTTAATCGACTCTCTTTAAAGTTAATATATCAGGCTCTGTAATATTTCTGCAATATCAAATTGTAAACATGACCAATGGCAGGTAGACATAACGAACATATTTGCAATTACTCCAGAGTTCACTTCCACTTTCACATCTTGCTGATGTAACATTGTTAAGGTTACTGTCGCTAGGTGCAAGAATGAATTTCATTAAACATATTATAACACTCAAAAGCAACACACACACTGAAATTTTTCTCATATTTCTGTATGAGATAGCTTAGTGGAGGCCATCTAAGTTTGATATTCTGTTTGAAGTTTTAAATACATAAAATATGTAAATATATCAACAAATAAGCATAACACTTCACATTAAATTCAGCACAAATAAATATAAAACATTCAAACAATTGAAAAACCAATGTATCAAATATTCTGATTGTATAAGCTCAAAGTACTGCCAATTCACATGTTAAAATGTTTTTAAATTAGAACCATACAGAATGACAGTCGTACAAACATGTTCACTGGCTGTTGATGTAACCTAAGGTAGTGAGCAACATAAAATCTAAACCTATCGTACTAGGCAATTTCTACACATCCACAAGATTGTTGTTCAATATTCCTCAACACACAGATGTCTACTTGACCTTTATTCCCAATTAACTAAGAGCGTAATTACCACAGACCAAAACTTTAAGCATTATAAATCATTAAAATAGCCAGGCAAAAATGTATGATAAATAGCACAAATAGGTAGTAAAAGGTCATTATAAATATAATTGGGATTAATGTTATGTTATTAGAAGAAATTGATAGCATAAAATTTCTGGCCTTCAAGTTGACAGATGTTTAGATTGGAAACCTTACATAAAGTATATATTAACTAAACTCAGCTCTACCTGTTATGTTATCTGAGCACTGGTTAATGTGAGTTCTATTTATAAAATTATGCATACTTTAACTCTATTGTGGAATATTATTTTGGAGCAACTCAGTAGAAATGAAAAAAAAAAAAAATATATTTCTTATGCAAAAGAAGATTTAAAGAATCATTACCAACACCCAACCAAGGTTCGGTGCTTGGACCTCTTTTATTTATAGTGTACATTAATGATTTGGCAGATAATGTAGAAAACAGAACCAATATAAATGTTACACTTTTTGCAGATGATACAAATATTTTTATCAAAGGGGTGAATAAGGAAGGGGCAGATGTACATATTGAAAATAATCTAAAATATATTCAAAAATGGTTTAGTGCCAATATGTTAATATTGAGTAAGGAGAAAACAGCAGCCCTAAGCTTCTATAATAAAATGAGTGGAAGTCAATTGTATCCAAAATTAATGCTGGGACAAGACCAAATACATTACGTACAAACTATCAAATTTCTGGGACTAATACTAGATGAAAATTTAAATTGGGAAACTCACATAGAGGCATTGACGAAAAAGCTTAGTAAAATGTGTTTCTTAATGAGGGCGATTACAGGCATGTCAAGCTTGAAAGTTCAGAGAATAGTGTACTTTTCATATATACACAGTTTGTTGGCATATGGTATAATTTTTTGGGGAAATTCTAAAGACAGTATAAAAGTATTCAGACACCAAAAGAAAATAATTAGAATCATAGCAGATGTCTCAAGCACAACTAGTTGTAAGCCATACTTCAGTAAATTAGGTATCTTACCACTGTCAAGTATATACATATATGAAACTCTTGTACATATGAAAGCAAGCCTAAGTTTATTCAAAACAAATTCTGAAATTCATATACACAACACTAGAACAAAGAATAATTTATTTGTGAAGTCACACAAAACAAAGATGTATGAAAATAGTTTCACATATGCTGGCTTACATCTTTACAATAAGCTACCTGAATCTATAAAAAAGATTGAATCACAACATCAATTTAAGAAATTGTTATTAAACTTCCTTAGAGCCAATAGCTTCTACAGCGTGGATGAATTTTTAAATTTGTAAATATTTAGTTAGCTACCTTAATTATAAATATTATACTTAGTTTTTAATTTGACGTGTCCTATAACATGTACATGTTTTAATGGATGAATCAATAAATCAAATCAAATCAAACCCACAGCAGATGCTCCTGCAAATATCTTTTTAGAAGATTGAAGATATTAACCTTTTCTTGGATGTATATATTCTCAATTCTAACATTCTTTGTATACAATTGTGCCTCATTTATAACAAATAACGTAATTCACAGAATAAACACCAGACAAAAGTATAACTTCCATTATTCCAGTGCTAAACTTTCTTGCTTCCAGAGAGGTGTGCATTATGAAACCATTAAGATATCTGGTGCTCTTCCTAATGATCTTAAAGACAAAATTTATAATTTCAGTGCTTTTAAAAATGCTGCTAGAGAGTAACTATGCTCAGAATGATGTTATTCTGATACAAGATGTTCTGAATGACAAATTATTCCAATAATGCTTAGTAGTTCTAAAGTAGAATCTAACTTTTGAAAATAATGAATCGGTAATTCAAAAACAAACATCACTTAAATTATCCTTACTTGGACATGTTTTGGAGAACGTTTTGTCCCCATCGTCAGCAGTTATCCGACTGGTTGGATCCAAGGTTTATTGAAGTGAGCTAGTTGTCTGTGGTGGCTTCTGTTGTCTGTGAGATGAACTTCCAAAAAGAGTTTTCAGGTGGCAATTCGAAATTTAAAGTATACTGTTTGTTTTTTATAATTAGTAACTTTTTCCAAACATTGAGTTCGGCTGCATTACTGGCTGATTTTAATAGTTTTATATTTGGTACAATTTCATGATTGGTAGACCAGAAATGGTGAGCTATTGCTGATTTTTCTATTTGTTTGTATTTCATGCATCTCCTATGTTCCTGTAATCTAATATGTAAACTTCTTTTGGTTTTTCCCATGTAGAACTTATTGGAGTCTGAGCAGTTGATTTTGTATATACCTGATTTCTTGTTTTCAGGTACTGGGTCTTTCAGGTTGTTGCATAATAAGTTTTTTAAACTGAATTTATTTATTGGGGCAAGGGTGATGTTGTACTTCTTGAATATCTTGTTGTATTTATGATGCATTCTGGGATGATATTTGAATTTCCTGAACTGTATCTTGGTTTTTGATTCTGTTAATTTTGTGGTATCCAATATGTGTTTCTGTTTCTTGAATTTCCAAATTTTCTTGTCTATTAATTGTTTACAGTATCCATTAATTGCAGCTATATAAATCATGTGGTTATATTCTTTGTTGTATTCATTCTTTTTCAATGGGTGTTGACTAGTCTATATGCTAAGCTATCCAAAACTGCATGTTTGTGGGGTGTAGGGTTGTAGCTATCATTCTTGAGTAATTATCTGTTTGTGTTGGCTTCCTAATTATAAAAAACAAACAGTATATTTTAAATTTCGAATTGCAGCCTGAAAACTCTCTTTGGAAGTTCATCTCACAGATAACAGATGCTGCCACAGACAACCAGCTCACTTCAGGAAACCACAGATCCAACCAGTCAGATAACTGCTGACGATGGGGACAAAACGTTCTCCTAAACATGTCCAAGTAAGGATAATTTAAGTGATGTTTGTTTTTGAATTACTGACTCATTACTTTCAAATGTTAAATACATCACTGTTTCTAACCTTTTGCTTCAAATAATAGAATCTAACTGTTCCAAGGACAAGTCATTGCCAATAAATCTTTGATGTCTGTTCAAATACTAATTTAATGTATATGTATTGAAGAAATGACAATAAATAGTATCTACTGCAAAAAGGTTGAGACGTACTGGCAAAAGCCAAGTGAAAGTTGATTAAAAAAGTGTTTGATTTTCTATCATATATAATTATCCCTGCCTTGTTTCTCATATTGCCTGTGTGTAATGTGTGTCTTATGTTAAATTTTCAAGTATATATGCTATTTAGGAATAGTTATTGATGAAAATCTCAGTTGCAAACCTTCATATTAACGAATTAATTAAAAAACTGGGACAAATCTGCTTCAAAATGAACATTCTGAAACACTCAGTGAGTAAAAATACTTTTAGGGTCATGTATTTCTCCAAATTTCACTCATTAATTTCATATGGAATATCCTTGTGGGGAAATAGTAGTGAAGCTATTAAAATATTCAAATTACAGAAAAGGATCATTACAATTATTCTTCTGTTGTCAGCTGCAAACCATTCTTTAAAGAACTAAACATTTTGCCATTACCCTGTATATATTTATATGAAACAATTGTATTAATGCAAACACACATCAAGGATTTTACCATAAATTCTGAAATTCATTGTCATAACACAAGAGATAAAGCAAAACTACATATAACCCCACATAACAAAAAATTGTTTGAAAATAGTGTCTACTATAGAGGCATTAAATTTTACCACAAATTACCTATTGAAATAAAAAATTAAATTCCTTTCTGTGCTTCAAAAAACATCTCAAGCAATTTACTGAAGTATTCACTTGTATTTAACAATATATAAATTTAATCTACATGTACAATATAATTTTTTTTTAATTACTATTGTTAACTCTCACGATATTATAATTAACTGTTTAAAATACTTATTTAAATTTAAAGGGAGTTGATTAATGACACTAAACAACACTTACTTTTAAATTTTTCCGGAACATGTTTCAGAGACTTTGCCTCTATCCTCAGCCGGCCATCGACTGGCTCCCATTGGTGCAGCTGACGATACATTGTCACAGGTATCCTTTGGTGGCGGTTCAAGGAACTTGCTGAACAAATCTTTCTGGGGGATGTCGAAATTGAATACCTTGTTCCTATTTTTTGAAATGAAGATTTGTTCCCATTTGGATAGTTCTTGTTTTCCTGATGTATGTTTTAGTAGTTTTGGTTCTGGATTTATGTTGTGGTTTCTTTTCCAAAAATGTGTGGCAACTGATGATTTTTCTAATTGTTTATATTTTATGTTTCTAAAGTGTTCCTGTGCTCTTGTTTCTAAATTTCTTTTGGTTTTTCCAATATAGATTTGGCTACAGCCACTACATTCAATTTGATATATACCAGATTTTTTGTTAGATGGAATGGCATCTTTGATGTTTAAGCAAATTAGGTTTTTTAAGGAGAAATGGTTCACTGGTGCTAGTTGAATGTTCTGTTTTTTGAAGACTTTTTTGAATTTATCATAAGCCCATGGATGGTAAGTGAATTTTTTGAAAATCATATTAGTTTCTGCAGCTGAGAGGGTTGAGGTTTCCTTTAGTAGCATCTTTTTTTGCTAAGTTCACTTTTTTGTCTACTAATGATTTGGGAAAGTTATTTTTTTGTGCTATTTCAAATATTTTGATGTATTCTGTTTTGTATTCTTCTGCTGTGAGAGGGATGTTTACCAGTCTGTGTGCTAAACTATTGAAGGTTGCCTGTTTGTGGGATCTTGGGTTGTAGCCATTAGCTTTTATGTAGTTGTCTGTCTGTGTTGGTTTTCTGTAAATGCCAAAGTTTATTCTATTTTTATTCCTCATTATTTTTAGATCCAAAAATGGTAAATACTCGTCTTTTTCTATTTCTACAGTGAACTTGATGCTTTTTTCTTGGATATTTAAAAGTTTTAGTGAATCACTGATGTGTTTTTTTGGTCTATTGCAAAGATGTCATCTACATAACGTTGCCAGAGTTTGAACATCCAAGGGAAACCTTTGTTGATCCTTATTTCTAATGCACTCATGCACAGATCGACCAGGAAGGGTGATGGGGGTTGCCCATTGCTAACCCTGAAGTTTGGTGGAAATCTTTTGTTTGAAACTGGAAGAAATTTTGTTCTATGCATAATTTGAATTAGAACAAAATTTCTTCCAGTTTCAAACAAAATATTTCCACCAAACTTCAGGGTTAGCAATGGGCAACCCCCTATCACCCTTCCTGGTCGATCTGTACATGAGTGCATTAGAAATAAGGATCAACAAAGGTTTCCCTTGGATGTTCAAACTCTGGCAACGATATGTAGATGACATTTTTGCAATAGTACCAAAAAAACACATCAGTGATGCACTAAAACTTTTAAATATCCAAGAAAAAAGCATCAAGTTCACTGTAGAAATAGAAAAAGATGAGTATTTACCATTTTTGGATCTAAAAATAATGAGGAATAAAAATAGAATAAACTTTGGCATTTACAGAAAACCAACACAGACAGACAACTACATAAAAGCTAATGGCTACAACCCAAGATCCCACAAACAGGCAATCTTCAATAGTTTAGCACACAGACTGGTAAACATCCCTCTCACAGCAGAAGAAAACAAAACAGAATACATCAAAATAATTGAAATAGCACAAAAAAAATAACTTTCCCAAATCATTAGTAGACAAAAAAGTGAACTTAGCAAAAAAAGAAGATGCTACTAAAGGAAACCACAACCCTCTCAGCTACAGAAACTAACATGATTTTCAAAAAATTCACTTACCTCCATGGGCCTATGATAAATTCAAAAAACTCTTCAAAAAACAAAACATTCAACTAGCACCAGTCAACCAATTCTCCTTAAAAAACCTAATTTGCTCAAACATCAAAGATGCCATTCCATCTAACAAAATATCTGGTATATATCAAATTGAATGTAGTGGCTGTAGCCAAATCTATATTGGAAAAACCCAAAGAAATTTAGAAACAAGAGCAAAGGAATACTTTAGAAACATAAAATATAAACAATTAGAAAAATCAGCAGTTGCCACACATTTTTGGGAAAAAAACCACAACATAAATCCAGAACCAAAACTACTAAAATATACATCAGGAAAACAAGAACTATCCACATGGGAACAAATCTTCATTTCAAAAAATAGGAACAAAGTATTCAATTTTGACATCCCCCAGAAAGATTTGTTCAGCAAGTTCCTTGAACCGCCACCAGAGGAGACCTGTGACAAAGTATCATCAGCTGCACCAATGGGAGCCAGTCGATGGCCGGCAGAGGATAGAGGCAAAGTCTCTGAAACATGTTCCGGAAAAATTTAAAAGTGTTGTTTAGTGTCATTAATCGACTCCCTTTAAATTTAATTTATAACAACACTGTTTTCAACACTTCCAAGAAAGGAATTGTTTAAAATACTGACGAATCCACAACATGTATATGTTAAATTGGATGAATAAAAAATTGAAATTGAAATTAACTGTATACCTACGGGCATGTTTATGTTCACAGTCCTTTGTGGCTACAAATGAACCCACTATGTGCAAATCAATCTAATCTCAGAAACTATTTGTAGTTGGTTTATTAATACTCGTCACTTACTTGTTTATATTTATGAGAGACTAGTTTCAAAGGCATTCGCCTCCATTTTCAATCTCTTTCCAACTGGCATCTGTTGTTGTCTGCTCTCTCTCTGGTGGTGGAACTATGAACTTCTTTGTCAAATTATCTACTGGTGGGATTTCAAAGTTCATTACACGATCCTTATTTTTCCATATGAATATGTTCTCCCATGAAATCCCACCAGTAGATAATTTGACAAAGAAGTTCATAGTTCCACCATCAGAGAGAGAGCAGACAACAACAGATGCCAGTTGGAAAGAGATTGAAAATGGAGGCGAATGCCTTTGAAACTAGTCTCTCATAAATATAAACAAGTGACGAGTATTAATAAACCAACTACAAATAGTTTCTGAGATTAATTTTGACATCACTGTTACTAAATTCCTCCAAACACATATAACAATCTAATCTACTAAAACAGGCAAAAAGCAGCAACTAGAATAAGGCATTTAACAGATGACACTATTCAATAACTCAATCGCCATATTTTAAAGAATTTCAAAGTGTTATACAAAATGCTAGTGTTGTAACTGACAAGAAATTGAAATATTTTTTAAAAATGCCTATACAATGCCTTATTTGTTGCACATGAAAACCAAATGCTTTTTTAAGTTCTCTTGGGTCATGTTGAGTCTCCTGTCATATAACACATTTTTCGTATGAGAAAATGACCTCTCAACATTGAGAGAGGTTACTGGAGCAAACAGCATCATAGTAACATGGTACAGTGTAGGATTCATTGCAACTACATCAAAATTGTCACCCTCACTGTACAATTTTTTAAATGTTTCCAAGTTTATCCATATCACAATTTTTCGATGACACTTTTATACCTTTCACTAACTAATGAACCCTGTTTCCCTGGTACACTGTCCAGTCTTTGCACTGCATCATCCACAATTTTCAGTGACTTCAATAAAGGTTGTCCTCTTTCTTGAAGCTGACAGATCATTTGCGGCAGGAACTCAAACTCAGCCGCAATGAAAGTTAAGTCATTTTTCACTTCTGAAGAGTTGAGAAGTTTCTTGGCTGCTACAATTGAAGATGTTTCATTCTCCAAGGCGTTTGTCACCTCAGTTATATTCTGGAAACTTGAAGCATAGTGAAGTTCTGCTGAGATCCATAACTCCCATTTCGTTATGATAGTAGGTAGGTCAGAGGTACATATAGTGCAACAGGCTTCTTGATGGGGGTTTCACAAAGATATTAATACTGGAAATCAATTTGTCAACGTTCAGAAAAAAGCATCCTATCTCTTCTGACACCCTATGAAAACCACATGAAGCATATCGAGATTTAACTGTATTGGAACACCACAGTGAAGAGTCGCACAAGAGCCGTAGATGCAAGCGATGATTTGCGAAACATGTCCTCAAAATAGGTACGAAAGTGAAGCAGATGTGTAAAAAATATGACTCATCTATAATTTAATAACACATGAAGCATGTTTGGATATAGCAGTATTCCAGCCTTTTTCATGTATGGTGCAGCATCCCTGATCAAAAGTAAGACATTGTTGTATTGAATCTCTTTGGGCCACAGTAACTTTAATGAGCTTGTCAATAACTGCACAATAGTTGGATTGTTAACTTTCTCAAGACACTCTGTTGTAAGAAGGAATGGTTTCATTGATTCATCTTCTGTAGGATCTAATGGTCCAATAACAACATTGGCAATCAAACAACCCATGGTATCAGTTAACTCGTCAATAGAAATCCAGATCTTATTTTTCATTTAATCTTTAATGTATTTCATTTTGTCATCATAACATTCAGTTAAGTAACATTTTTGTAAAATTTGACTCAGTAGGTACAGATTGGTTAGATACTTCACCTAAACTGTGTTAATGTAGGATTCTATAATTTCCACAAAGGGATTTCAGCACTAAGAAAAGCGTTACATATGTTGAATGCAAATTGGGATTTTCAACTCAATGTTGCAATTACTGTTTGAGGTAAAGAAATCTTCTTCCCAGTAGCATCTTTATGTTTGATTGTGTCGATATTTTGTGATATAAAATGTTTTTTTTAGTTCACTAACTGCTCATATATTCTGCATGTGAGTGCTTTATCGTTGGCACAAAATACATCAGATTCAGAAGTATTAACATAACAGTAATTTACTGCATAAAGGAACACTGATATTCAGCATCTTGCTGCTAGCTACAACAATGTCACAGTGAAAACTGATACAAAAACCAAGTTAGACCGTAATCATTATTGCCTTTTAACCGCTTCGCCGATGGCCATTTAAACTCTTCAGGGGCTGGAAACCGATACCCAATAAACAGAACAGGACATTTAAATTGTTAAATGCTGTAAAAATGCATCATAAATACAATACCATATCTTCCGTATTTATTAAGTTATTTAAACGAAACAAAAACTGGTTTAAAACTCATTAAAGGCAGTATAAATCTACAGTAACAATAAAGTAGAGACTACATTAATAAATTGTTGAAATTTCACTACTTTGTTTCACTGTAGCAAAAGCCATTCTTTGTGCCGAACGCGCCTAATATGTGAATCATTTTGTTTTGTGTGTATACGAGCCAATGTATGTATGTATAGCTATGCAAGTGACTTCTCCGGTTCAAGTTTAGTTTATTTATGCTATACCAGGTGATAAGCATACAAGAATATATTGCGTTACACACTCACAAACTGGAAACAAAACTCTCTGTCAGCATCTGTTATTACAGTGTTTCTCAACCAATGTTTCTGGTAGCTTTATGCAGCTGTTTTCGCTCTGTATTTTAGTTATTTATTCTCTGTGTTCAGAGTGATTTCTTATAGCTGTCAAGAGCTAAATGAATGGCACATTTGAAATTGTTAAATTTCTATGTTAACCATGGCTTATCCCCGTAATGTAGCAAATAAATTAGCTTGAGTATGATGCATACAGGCTTCTGATAATACTGTAGAAAATCTGGAAGATTTGTTGTATGATTATGAAGGAGATCTTTAGGACATACGTAGCAGTGACGTGTGCTGGTCTACAGATGACATGTCAGCTACTCCATTGTTTGGAGAAATGGCGGGTCAAATATGGGTGATGCAGATCAGCTATTACTAGCTATCCCTCTTTACGGAAAACAGTTAAATGGTAAAAAAAAAAAAAAGTATTTTTATGCCACTGTATGTAACTATGCACAGTTGTTTAGTAATTTTCAGAGCTGTAAATTCATGTAAGACATTCATCTACCTGTACTTGCGCGTATAAAGAGCTCGTAACCTAATTCAGTATTATAATACTCAGAGGCCTCTTTATACTAGGGGGTAGGAAATTCACCACGACATCACCCCTCGTACTTGAGAGTAAACACTTTCCTAAAAGTATACCACCCACAACCAAAAAACTTGTAACCATTTCGAAAATGTGTAGCGTGTTGCGAAAAAGAAGTTCGCAAGGAAACCAATATTATTTGGTGTGAATCTGCAGATGTGCCCTTGGGTGTTTATCCAGGTTTGGAGGTGTACAATTCAAAAAGAAACCTTTAAGGGTACGTTTACATTCCTTATAGAACTAATTTAAATTTATTGTTAAATAGCAAGATTAAAATAATTGGCATTAAATGAGAATTAAATGCATGTATGCGCAGGACGTCTATACGCGTCCATATCGGTTTGGGGCATTTTAACTTGAACGTCATATGACGTCCATATCGGTGAAAGGGTTAAAATAAACACAAATGGAAATTCAAACGTTTTCTGTTATCTCTACATTTGTGTGGCAGCACTCAGTGGTGCAAAGAAAATAATGAACTGATTGAAGAGTGCCTATGTTGTCTGCAACTTAAAGACAATAATTACATTCAGCGAAGTAACTTTCACTGTCATGGGCCAATGGTTATGAAATAAAATATATCTAAAGGAAATATTAATAATTAATAAATTATGAAGTAAAGGCAACAAAAAGGATTTATTTAGTAAAATAGATATTTATATTGAAAAAGACAGAAAAAGGCAACATAAAACTGTGGCATTTCAATCATAAAGATATAATTCATACAGATTCACTTTCAAATTGAAGGCAGATTTGCATTTAAAAAGGCATTTGCCTAAGTTCCAGTCGCTGGTAATTACTGTTTCTTTCAACAAAATGGGGCAACATATTACACAATCTAAGAAGTTACTTTTCCGCATTCATCACATCACATTCACTAGATTTGACATATGACTTTTATTTAGGGAAAGCTGTATGACCAGAATTCCTATTCTATTGATAAACTGAAAGATAACTTCAGGAATTGCATCTGCACTATCACCCTAAGGAACTGAATGTATCTATATGAACCCGTAAAGAGATGCAAAGAAGTGTCTAGATGCACTTCCAACATTTATTTTGACAGTAAATAGAGGACACATTCATTTATTCACTTTATTCCACTTGATGTTTGTTTCAAATTTATGCGATAACATGGACAGTATCATCTGCCCAACCATGTATTTGTTATAAATAATACAGTTCACAAGATGAATATTAAAATGCAGCAATATAACTGTGTCAAAAAAATTGTCTTACTTCAATCCATCACCTAGCAACAGTAACGTCTAAATAAACCTAAGAATGGAGTTACCTCTATTGTTGTAGGCTTTATCATTCTTCTGTCATAAAGACGGACATAGGGGTCATTAGCCCCAACAGCTAGTAGCTCTGGACGCTGTGGGTTTATTGCAAGGCATTTGGCCTCAGCGTACCGACCTAAATGACTCAATAAATTTATCAGGACATTGTTCACTTCTCTGGAACACGAGTGAGGTGTTCGGAAATCAAATTGCCTGCAACAGAAACAAAACTCAAAATGTGATGTGTTATACTAACATATCTTTCTCTACCCATTCAAACAAATGTTTACTCCTCTACTTTATGTTAATCAAGTTAAATGTTTGCAAAAATGATTTTATTGCATGTTTCCTTATAGATACAATGACAAAAACTGAGCAAGATCTCGGCCTCCATATTCTTTTTAGTCCGGTGGCTGTTTTATATTCTGGATTATTTTTCTCTAATTTTTAACATCTGTTTTTGTACTTAATCTAAAAGATGTACATAATTCTATTTACATACATTAGGTTTGCTTAATTGTCTTAATTACAATGATATTTGTAATATATATTTGTTGATATATGCAAACTATTATAACATACCAACAGTCCAGAAACATCCTCACTGTCTGCGCAGTATTACCTGTCCACTGCCTTGGTGCTCATTACCGTCTGCTGCTGTCATAGAACGACGCAGATAAAACCATATAATATTTTTAAAACCACTTTTAAAAGCTTTACTTACCCATGTTATTAAAGGAGATGCTGACCACCGCTGTCCATACATATTTGGCACCTCCATCACTTGCCGTAGTTCACACTGAGATGCTGGCAGATATTTTGTTTAATTCCTCTGGAGTGTGTAGTTTTGTCTTGAACACTACGGTTTGTGTTAACCAAAAGATAGAAATTATGTTAGGTCGGGGACTGAGTGGGCGACAAATCTCTACTAATAATTCTGTCCTGAAATATATTTTCAATTGTTCTCATCAAAAGATTGACTTAATGAGCTATTGTAGTCTTAAATATTAAAAGCAGAAGCATTATTAACAGTGAAGTAATCTTCATATTTGAGTTTGATTTATGAGTCACTCAAAGTGACTCATAACTCAAACTCAAATATTGTAGTCTTGTTGAAAAAAGACAAACTCATGCTCCATCGTTAAATCTCTAAAAGGATGCAAAGTTATATTCATATATGTACAGGCATAAACTGTTGACTTGAAAAAAATTGGGCCTATAAATCTTTCTCTGTTAATGGAGAAATGCCAGCATTTCTCAACGTGAACCACGGCAAGTGATGGATATATATTAAAAGCAGAAGCATTATTAACAGTGAAGTATTAAAACTTAGTGCCCCTAACACCAGATGGCAGAGGGATTGGAGCACCTTAGTAGTGGAGGAAGAAGAATGTTCATTTAGTCACCAAACAGCTGAGGATGAGATCAAAAGATCTTGAAAGCATTTTGATTATACAACAACATAGTAAGTGAAGTTGAGTGTAAACATAGTGACTCATTAATCAAAATCAAAAAAGTGATGGATAGTTTACTAAAGAGGTGCCAAATATGTATGGACAATGGCAGTGGCCAGTTTCAGCAACTTCTTTAATAACATGGGTAAATAAAGCCTTTAAAAGTATATCAAAATTTAACTGTATTGGAACACCACAATGAAGTGAAATAATTATTAAATTATAGATGAGTCATATTTATTACACATCGGCTTCACTTACGTACCTATATTGAGGACATGTTTCGCAAACCATCGTTCGCATCGTCGGCTCTAATGCCTTTAAAAGTAGTTTTAAAAATGTTGCATGGTTATATCTGTGCCTTTCTCTGAAAGCAGCACATGGCAACAAGCACTGATGGCACAGACAAGCAAAAAACTGTGCAGCCAGTTCCGATGTTTTTGGTCATATCAGTAGTTTGGGTATTAAGTATTAAAGAAAAGATTGATTGTATGTTACTAGGCTAATGATAATGGGAATAAGAGAATACAGTAGACTTTTAAGTGATGATTAAATGTTGATTACAGCTGATTACTGTGTATTTTTTAAATTACTTTCTCTCTGAATGTCCAAGAGATAAAGAAACTTAATAATGACTTCTCATTTGACAAAAGTTTTGCAAAATTCAAACAAATAGCAAAAAATATCTTGAAATTGGTTCACTCCATGGAAAAAACATGTATTTGACAAAAGTTGTGTGCTTTAATGATATCTGCATAAGATTTTGTCTAATCTCTTACAGTTTATCCGTTATACAAAACTCATTCAAATGAAGAGGTCTTCTGAGTATATTCCCAGAATATTCAAGATACGTTTTTCATTTGTCATAAAAATATTGTAAACATCTGGATATTTAATAAAAACTGTTATGTCATTTCTGAGAACATAAACAAATTTAGAAGAAAAGTTTTATGTTAAGGGTAGTCAGTGGTTTTCCTCAATAAATTCATGTTGCATCCTTCAAGATGGTGACCTTAAATACCAACTTTATTTAACTCACAATTAAAACTGTGGCAATGCAGGGCACTAATAATTTAGGTTAATTATTGAGTCAATTTTTGACACTAAATATGCTTCAGGAGCTAACTGTTCAAATCAATGGAGTCCAAAACATGTACATTACTAATAAAAACTTTTTTAAACCACTTCTTGAACTGTAAAAACACTTAAGCTCCACTTATTTTTGAAACATGTCCTAATTTCAAAAGTAAGTGGAGCTTAAGTGTTTTTACAGTTCGAGAAGTGGTTTAAAAAAGTTTTTATTGATGAAGCCCCACTGTTTATAAATACTTCTATTTATAGTTTTATTTTTTTTTTATAATGTACATTACTGCTCAAGAGATTTTGAACAGCCTTTTTTTCTGCAATTAACAAGTGTATAATGCCAAACAAAGCCAATGTCATATTATATATGGTAGAAATCCATGGAAACATAACTGAAATTTACTATGCTATCTTTAGTTTGTGTATTCTGAAAATGTGGCATTTGTTGACCCTTAGAGAAACACTTGCCTTAATGTTGTTTTCGATGTCATAGCATGTCTCTGATTCCGTAGATATCATTCACAGACCTCTGTAAATAGCCCTTTAGTGCTGCATAAGCAAATGAATGGTACACAGTGTTATTGTACAGTTGAAGAGTCTGAAATGAATAAAAGAAGGAAGCTTTCAGTAGGAAAGTGTGCTGCAATAATCAGCTGACATAAAGTAGCCACACCATGTGTCCAATTGCCACACAAGGACAAGTTTCCTTGGGAAGTGTCCATTACACTGTAAAGAGGTACTATGTAACTACAATCATTATCGAAAGGGGAGGTCTAGAGTAAACTCGAAAAGTGAGGATAAACATTTAATAATGACCAGTAAACATTATCACTCCAAAACAGACCCATGCTGACAGTGGAACTGAACCAGTTAAGGGATGAATCTGTGAGTGTTTCTACAGTGAAAAGACAACTTCAGGATGCACATCTGAAATGTTGCATTGCAGAAAAGAAACTTCTATTGACAGCTTTCAATAAATGGAGAAGATTACAATGGGCCAACTGACACGTAAGGTGGACTGTTTATCAGTGGAAAAAGTGCTATTTACTGATGAATCTAAGTTTGAGTTATTTGGCTCAAAATTTGCCAGTTTGTCCAACGTGAAAACACATGGTACCTCAGTGCATATCCCCTACAGTCAAGCATGTAGGGGTTCGGTGCTGGTATGGGGTTGTTTTGGTGGCAATACAACAGGCAATATTGCAAAAATAGAAGACATTATACAGAAGGAGCATTATTACATTTTCTAATGCCATGCCAAACCATCTAGGATGCGGTTAATTGGCAAGGATTTCGCTCTACAGCAGAACAACCGCACACATACTCTTTACTCTGTAGAAGATATGTTGAATGACTGAAAGACAGACAAGACTTGAAGATCATGGTTTGGCCCCTCGAAGTCCTGATTGTAATCCTATTGAATTACTTTAAGATCATGAGGACAGAGAGACCAGAAAGAAACAACCCACTAATGTAAATGCATTGTGGAGTTATGTGCAAAACGTTTGGAGGGATATTTCTGTGGATACACTGGCACACTTAATAGAAAGGATGCCCAGAGTTTGCAAAGCTGTAATTAACGAAGGGAAGGTTACTTTGAAGAAAGCAAAATAAAACATCAGTCTTACTGATTTTCATTAAATATACTGTTGTGACTATATATATATCTTTTATTCCATTGTTTCAATAAATCCTAAAAATGAGGTGTGTTCAAGAACTTTTGAGCAGCAGTGTATTTCCGTGAGATCTTGATATATTTTTGGTGCAATACAATACTTCCCCTACTTACTATACATGCATAGTAGAGAAAGGAAAAATAAAAAATAAAGATATTTGATACTGTCACATCGAAGGTGCATGTATGCCTGCCGTGGGTCAACTGCATCATTTGTTATTTGTTGGCAGGAGAAGTAAACGGTTGGAACTTTCAAGGCAGCCGCTAGTCGATGTGAGCCGCAAAAAGCATTTGAGACTGTTCCAATTTGGCAGAGTGAGAACCTGGCAGGGAATATAAAAGAGGTGCAAAGCCTAGCAGAGTCAATCAGTGGGTTGAGCTGACAGAGAAGTTGGAGGGCACTCAAATGTTAGAATTGTGTTCAAGGAGGCAGTGTAAGAGGTCATAAGGTGTGTACAGATTACCAACAGCACAAATTGGTGCACACAACATTGATATAAAGAAACATTCCAGACAATTTATTTTTGAAGGATAGACTTGACTTGACTTGGGTAAAGAAGTTTGGTTTTAATTGCCTTCGAACACAAAAACTTTATGGGTTTATATTGTTTTTAGTTAAATAACCCTGTCGTTTTTAAAGAGACAGTAGGTTACTAATTAAATTGTCTGTAGGAAGATCTTCTTCTAGTTTAGCTATACCCAGTAATTCATATCTTTTTCTATCTAAAACTTCACAACTGAATATAATATGAGAGGCAGTTATTTCCTCTATAATGCATAATATGCATACCGGTTGTCCTTTAAAGATACCCACTGTGTGCAGATGTTTCCTCAACCTACAGCGCCTATCAGCTTTATCTGGGATCTGTTAAGTTAGAGAGGAGAATATTCTACTGTGGCTGCATCTTCCTTTTCGTCCCCATGTTTTTTGGTGGTTAAATTTTATCCACTCATCAATGGTTTTTATACAGTATTTAAAGAGATGCAAAACATGGTCCAGGACCAGTATATGATATTGCAGAGCCTTTCCTTGCAAGGGCATCCGCTTTTACATTACCTGAAATACCTTTATGGCCTGGCACCCATCCAAGAATTACCTTGTTGAGTTTTGCCAGTTTATAAGGTTTTTGGCAATTCCAGAGTAACTTTGAGGTTATCTTTGCAAGTGCTTTTACTGCTGCCTGACTGTCAGAGAATTTCCAGATGAGAGAATATCCTTTATAGTCCCTTCCTAGATTATCCCTGACGCAGGTTGAACGGTAGAGTCAGACTGAAAAATTCAGTGCCATAGCCAGAATCTGAACCACAGTCTCCTGGTCTCCGTCCAGTTGCTCTTAACCATTGACTTACCATGGCAGCATGCCAGTATCCAACTGACTTGTATTTTTTCCAGTAAACCACAAGTTCCTTTGTGGCGACTTACTATGCAGTAAGTACCTAAGTCCCAGGCTTTATAGTTACCTTGTTGTCGACGGGCCCTAAAACACCACACACTTGCTCATTTTATAGTTAAAACTATTAGGTTAATTGATGGAAATTAATTATTCTTTCCAAATAGCCATGTGTAGGACAAGGTTTGGATAGGTGGAGTCAGACTGAAAAATTCAATGCCATAGTCGGGATTTGAGCCATGGATCTCCCGACATATTGGCCAGGGTAGCTCAATAGTTAAGAGCAACCGGATGCAGATCAGAGGTCTGTGGTTAAAATCCTGGCTATGGTACTGAATTTTTCAGTCTGACTCTACCATTCAAAAACCTTGTTCTACACAGGGTTAGTATGGAAGAAAGATTAATTTCCATAAATTAAATTTAAGAGAATGTTTAAGTGTGTATCTGTTTAACAAAGAAAGTAACTATGTGATTAAATAAAGGAGGAATCTTAGGTGAACATACTGTGTCATTTTTGTCACAATATGTAAAAGGTGATATGCGTGGCAAGATTTTCTACATAATTTTTGTGCTGTATCCTTTTTCACTCCCATATTGAATACAAACTTACATGACAGTTCCATCTTCAGCAGCACTCCAGAACATATAAGGAACATTGGGGGCTGTAGCGAGACGCTTCACACGGCCTGTATGGCAGCTGCACACATGGGTTGTCTCCCCAAGACTCACATCATGTACTCTGATTCTGCAGTCACCTGCACCAGTTACCACCACCCCATCTCCAGATTTTGGCAGGAACTATGTGAAATATTAAATCTATTAGCAAAACTTTTGGGGTAATAAAATAAAATGTTTGCTTTTACAGAAAAGCTGCCAGTGCTTCCATATTACAAATAACAATAAGACACCTATGAGCAGCTGTACGTAAGAACAACTATGACTTTAGATGTCTCTGCCATTCAAGATGTTTCCAAATGACAGAAATTTTTGTGTAAAACTGTGGTATAAATAAATGGAAGAACATAATTCCATAAACATAAATGTAACTTGCTTAATATGGATGCAAAATATTTTAGAAGATCTGAAAATGTTGAATTATAAATTAAACTATTAGTAATTTTGAGGGGTGTTTTGAAATATTTACAAATGCAATATTTTAAAAATTGTAGACATGTCCTCTCACAAAATTATGAACTTTTACAAGTACACCAGACAGATGCTAGATGTATGTATGTTGCTAATGCTCTGGAGTCAACAATGAAGTCATTTTCCTTCTGACTTGCCAGTACTTAGGAGTTATATCCTGATAATTTTGTAAAGCTGCACAGTTTTGTAGATGTTCTCTATTTTGAGAGTACAATACACAATTTGGAGATGTTTTCCTAGGCAATCATGTCCTGTAGTAAGCCTCATCATGGTAATAATTAGGCAAATGCTAGATGGCAGTTAAGAACACACTAAGAGTAAAAGGAAGTTTTCCTTTGTTACTAAGCACAGAAAGGCATGAAAAAGTTGGAAAAAATTAAGTAAATATTTTGTTTGTTAACGTTGCTGTCAATCACCAGGAGCATTAGCCTGTACCAGGTTTGAACCTGCGTCCTTGGGATCAATAGGTTGTCTAAGCCATTCTACCAATGACAAAATGCAAGGCAACTATCATAAACAAAGATGGACTGCATGGTTTTGTGGAAGGAAAGAGTCAAAGCAGCAGACATTCCCGTAAGCATTTAATGCCTCCTCTGGCTGCAAGACCATAATGACATACGGGAAAATGAAAAAACTGATGAACTTGCAAAGATATAATCCTACTGGACTTAGAATGTAATATAACATATAAAATAATGGTCTGCAGATAGCATTACTATGCCCTAGGCACAGCATATGCACTACCTCAAACACCTGACTTAACTCAGAGCACATGTTTTAATAACATATTCCTCAACATGAATTTCCATATTATTTAAGCAATGTACAATAAATACCTTTACAGAGAATATGTTTCCATGGTGACCAGTTTGTATTGTGTGAATCTTCTTGTGCAGAAACGGATCCCAAAGAATGACGTGCACATCATCTGAGGCAGAAGCAAGTGTTCTGAAATAAAACATACATACATTCCCATTACTAAATATATAATCTATCCCTACGCTTCTTTCAAGTTTATACTTCGATATCATCTATCTTTATTTCTCTTTAACTAAATGATATTTTATACATAAAGAGTACATACACACTGATATTTGCTACAAGCAATACTTGCATAAAAAAAAAAAACAAATGACAGTGGTGTGAAGCAAAACACTGAAAACCATCTCATCTTGAAAAATTAATTTATTTAGTTACTATGATTATACTGCACCTTTCTTACATTTTATATGTATTCCAAGAACAATACTGATACACTGTTCACAACTGTGACTACCATAGCACAGTGTGAATCCTTTGAAATATCTTATGTTCATTTATGAAGATAGTTAAATGCGAGAAAAATAACTCTAACAGTTAATTCTTCTACTGCATCGACACGTGTTTCATTAACAATTGTTTTACATTATCCCAAAAACAAAAATCAACTGGCCAGACAAATAGACCAGTGGTCTCTATCCAACAATTTGGAAAATATACATTTAAACTGGTAATTTCAACAAGGTAAAGCAAAACGTGCAAGCAGAACACCGCTGAAAAATCAGAGTTTTCCAAACATTAATGACGACATCTTAAAGTAGCTCCTCAAGCACACCATAAACATATTCATTGAATATTTTATAGTAATACATTCTAATACCCAAAATTAAATAAATGAAGGGCCGCGCCCTGGATCAGTGGTTAGACCGCTTGGCTCTCACCAAGGCAGCCCAGGTTCAATCCCAGGCGACCGCAAAGTGAGATTTGTGGTGGACAACACGGCGCTGGGGCAGGTTTTCTCTGGGATCTCCGGTTTCCCCTGCCATCTCATTCCACCGGTGCTCCATCTTCATCTCATCTATCATCAGTGTGATCGCCTGTGGTGCCGTATGTAGTAAAAGTGGGCGTTAAACACTACACTACAAATTTTTAAATAAATGACGTCACAGTAGACTGGACTGGACTAAGCTACAGAGGGAATTTGGCAGAGAGCTCCAAATATGGTCTGTTATACCTATACCCTCAAATGGGGCACCCCCCCCCCCCCCACCGGGATGAAGGATGAGGCAAGAGGAGACAGAGCATTCATCCAAGGAGCCATGACATTGCAGAGGGCAGGGTCCATACACTTTATCCTTTGGAAACTTCCTGGCTGGACAGTACAATTGGCATCCCACCCCTAGGGTCCCTTAACAGCCCACTAGGCCAGCTCGGAGACTGTCCTACTGAAGGAGGAAGTGTTTACCAAGAGCATATCATCCTGCCATGCAACGTTGAGACATCCGCCAATACTTCTACCCTGAAAGAGACAATCAGATGAGAGATGATGTGAAATGATAATGGAGATAAAATGGAGGGACAGGAAATTTGGGGGATGGAATTAACCTACCCAGCATTTGTCTGGCGACCCAGAAAAAAAAAACCAAGGCCGACCACTCGGACCTGCCAAATGTTGGCCACAGATAAAACAACCTGAGCCATTCAGCTCAGTCTGTGTCACATACAACAAACTATTTCAGTTGTTCATTATTTCTAAGAGAATAAGAATAGCTGAAACATGAATGCAGCAGCTACATAAGTGCTCCATCTTCATGGCTTTTTATACGGAAAACAAAGCATTTCCAGATAATACTTTATTTTAAAAAAAGGTGTCTAATTTGATGCACTTTATTACATCAGAACATTAGAAATAGTTCTTGTTACCCTGTATAAACATAATATACACACATACTATATTTGAAATATTTACTCAAATTCAGCTGTACTTGTCTCATATCTCTCCAGTACATAAAAACATTAATAATGTTTCTAGTTTACTGGTATTGTTCATGTACACACTAACAAATCAATTCCTTTTGTGTCATCAACAGTTTAACTTACAGGCTGGTCAATGTCCCCTTAAACAAGAGTACTATCATCTAGTTAACATTACAGAATACAAGTGCTGAACTGGTCGAAAAGAAAATTGATACATTCAAAAGACAACAGAGATGCAGACAAATGACTAATCCTTCCCCAATCAGTAATAAAACTTCATACAGAAAATTTAAATATCTACTATCCCAGAGCTAAATATTTTTCCAAAAAGTGTTTCTACTTTGGCCTCACAGAACAAATTCTGTGTACAACATCTTTTGAAATAAGTAATACAAAAGAGAAGCCCACAGACAAGAGCTCAGGTGAGTACTGGATAAATTCTAAAGGCTGTGACAACTTTTATATTGGCAAAACAAAAAGGAATTTGAACATTAGGCTTAAAGAGCATTTTAGGAACATCAAGAGCAAATAAATAGACATATCGGGACAAACTGACAGTAGCATACCAGTTTTGGAATGAAAATCACAATACAGAACAAGAAATCCATTTATTAAAAAGTGTTCAGGGTTCAACTGCATTAACCTGTAAAAACTGTCACGTGTTGGACTGAAAGTCATAATAACAAGAGAGAGGACTGCTGTCATTACACCATGTTTTGGCTATGCCTCTCCATTGTTTCGCCTTTGACCACAACTGCTCCACTCCTCTGATTATAAAAAATGCCCCTCAGATATGCTTTGAGGTTGAGGGGCCTAAAGGCATGGATCAAGTTTGTTACTTTCAAGTTGACATCTATGATACTGGAGTATACTATGGTGCTATCTTCAGTAAGAATTGGAAACTGAAGTTAAGAATGAGACCAGCTGGAAAAAAAAAATCTGCACATATAACAGTTTATCAAATAATATAATAAAGTTAGATTTATGATAAGGATCTCCAGATCGAAATGGCTGTCACATTTAAATACTGTTATCCTGCCCCTGTATTGAACTAATCTTCGGCTGGGAAGGCCCTACTCAACTGTGTTAATCAGGGCAATAAATCAATTGTGAAGAAAGTAATAGTTAACATAAACTTATGAATGACCCCACACCAATAGCAGAATAGACAATAATAAGGAATGAATTTGAAACTAGTGCATTATACATATTTGCAAAAATGTCAAAAATGTACTAATATCTGTTACCTTCCTGTTTCATTCCATTCCAGGCAATTGACACACCCACTGTGACCTTCTAGTTCAGTCTCCAAACCCAAGCGATTCACGAAATCTTCTGTTACATGCAACTTCTGCTGTAGTTTGTGGTTTATGGAGTCCTGGCAAATAAAATGTTTATTGAAATAATAGTCTATACAAGTAATGCAGGACCATAAAAAATATTTATACATACTTTTATCTCCCGATGTCTCATTAGCCGTGCGATATTACGCCCATTAGTAGTTGTGTATTTTCTATTCATCGTGCTGATATTTCGAACATGAACTCTGGTTGTTTGTATGACCAATGTTCTGTCAGGCACTATTTAGTGCTCCACAACCTGTGAATGCACAACAAAAGAATAAAAATACTTGTAATAGCACTTGCTGGACAGTTAATTAGGTTTGTGACAGCAATAAATTAGATTATATTGCAAATTCGCGCTTACATCCTCAAAGTTGACAACGGGATTGTCATAGATACGATTATGGCCATTTTCGCAACAGTAATATAACGCTAAACCAAAGCAGGTACAAGACAATTACTCTGTATTATACATCACTTCTGTGTCTTTGTATGGAATAACTAAACCATTTCATTTCAACATGACCGAAATCAGCTGATTTTGGTTAAGAGTGAACATTGATTTTTCTAATTGTAAAGATATTCCTACCAAATGAATGCAAACATTAATGACAAAACAACAAATGGCAAGTATTTATTACCATTATTATTAGTAGTAATATGTAATTAGATTTATGATTTAATTTTCACATTCCTCTTGCGGTATAACTTTTTATTAATGCCTACATGACGTTCACAATCAATGACTGCCAATTTTTTTGATGCTGCTAAACCCTAAGCTAAAATCCAAACAAAGCTGTACATTAAGTTGGCTTACCTGTAAAGTGAACAATTGCTGAATACGGCCATTGGCTATCGGAGGAGGTGAATATGGTGGCAAAAACAAAATTAACATGTGCCAGTTACACCAAAGGAAAGAAAAATATTGGTCTTGGAAGAAAAACGAGGGCTTCAAATGAGAAGAATAACAATTAGTAAAGGATAAGCAATTAATGTATCAATATTATTGCAACATTACTTAACATAACCTCCCTAATCAATTATGCCCGTAGTTCAACATGTTTACATTTATAAAAAAAAATAGCTAAGTACTACACTCTGACTCCAATAGTTTTAAATAAGAATTCCCAACTACAACATGACTTATAAACCGATTAAACATATAGATCAACAAAACTATTGCGATATTATTTCAAAGTAATATTCCATGTACGAGCAGATTCTTGCATGACGAAAATAGGGGAAGTCAAGAAAGTATGGCAGGCTAAGAATAAAGTAAAAGCTTTGGTGCCCTTTCTCAGTGAGCTATTTTTTACATATGTGCTGCATTTATTTGTGTATATAAAAACGTACTACGGTAGTTGAAAAATTTGCAAAATACCGCCATAATGTAGTTTCCCTACCGTGCTGAAGGAATCGAAGTTCTGTAAGATATGTGAAAACGATCAAAGACGTGTGCGTGCCATAAAGTTCCACATTGTAGCTGTTAAGATGCATTTCATAAAAATAAAATCTTATGGATAGCTTTTTTTTTAATGATTTTCAACATATGATTGTATTTTTAATGTCTTAAGGCAGCCTGCACGACGTAAGTGTCGTCCTCCGTGTTCTAGGGGCTAACATTCTTGTTCCCGAGGTCCAGTGGCGGTGCGTAACTTCCAACGCGAGGGAAGCTCCAAATAATACTTTTCATTAAAATAAGAGAGAATAATGACTCAAAGAACCAAGCCTACTCTTCAGTAATGTTTCTATTGTAAAGTCACACGTAGGTTCAGTGTCGAGGTGTGACTTTCAAAACGAGGGAAGCTCCAAATAATAATTTTCATTAAAATAAGAGAGAATAATGACTCAAAGAATTAAGGTTACTCTTTAGTACTCTTTCTATTGTACAGTCACACGTAGGTTCAGTGGCGAGATGTGACTTTCAAAGTGAGGGAAGCTCCAAATAATAATTTTCATTAAAATAAGAGAGAATAATGACTCAAAGAACTAAGTCTACTCTTCAGTACTCTTTCTATTGTACTGTCACACGTAGGTTCAGTGGCGAGATGTGACTTTCAAAGTGAGGGAAGCTCCAAATAATAATTTTCATTAAAATAAGAGAGAATAATGACTCAAAGAACTAAGCCTACTCTTCAGTACTCTTTCTATTGTACAGTCACACGTAGGTTCAGTGGCGAGATGTGACTTTCAAAGTGAGGGAAGCTCCAAATAATAATTTTCATTAAAATAAGAGAGAATAATGACTCAAAGAACTAAGTCTACTCTTCAGTACTCTTTCTATTGTACTGTCACACGTAGGTTCAGTGGCGAGATGTGACTTTCAAAGTGAGGGAAGCTCCAAATAATAATTTTCATTAAAATAAGAGAGAATAATGACTCAAAGAACTAAGCCTACTCTTCAGTACTCTTTCTGTTGTACAGTCACACGTAGGTTCAGTGGCGAGATGTGACTTTCAAAGTGAGGGAAGCTCCAAATAATAATTTTCATTAAAATAAGAGAGAATAATGACTCAAAGAACTAAGTCTACTCTTCAGTACTCTTTCTATTGTACTGTCACACGTAGGTTCAGTGGCGAGATGTGACTTTCAAAGTGAGGGAAGCTCCAAATAATAATTTTCATTAAAATAAGAGAGAATAATGACTCAAAGAACTAAGTCTACTCTTCAGTACTCTTTCTATTGTACAGTCACACGTAGGTTCAGTGGCGAGATGTGACTTTCAAAGTGAGGGAAGCTCCAAATAATAATTTTCATTAAAATAAGAGAGAATAATGACTCAAAGAACTAAGTCTACTCTTCAGTACTCTTTCTATTGTACCCTCACAGGTAGGTTCAGTGGCGAGATGTGACTTTCAAAACGAGGGAAGCTCCAAATAATAATTTTCATTAAAATAAGAGAGAATAATGACTCAAAGAATTAAGGTTACTCTTCAGTACTCTTTATATTGTACAGTCACACGTAGGTTCAGTGGCGAGATGTGACTTTCAAAGTGAGGGAAGCTCCAAATAATAATTTTCATTAAAATAAGAGAGAATAATGACTCAAAGAACTAAGTCTACTCTTCAGTACTCTTTCTATTGTACAGTCACACGTAGGTTCAGTGGCGAGATGTGACTTTCAAAGTGAGGGAAGCTCCAAATAATAATTTTCATTAAAATAAGAGAGAATAATGACTCAAAGAATTAAGGTTACTCTTCAGTACTCTTTCTATTGTACAGTCACACGTAGGTTCAGTGGCGAGATGTGACTTTCAAAGTGAGGGAAGCTTCAAATAATAATTTTCATTAAAATAAGAGAGAATAATGACTCAAAGAATTAAGTCTACTCTTCAGTACTCTTTCTGTTGTATACTCACACGTAAGTTCAATACCAAGGTGTGACTTTCAAAGCGAGGGAAGCTCCAAATAATAATTTTCATTAAAATAAGAGAGAATAGTGACTCAAAGAACTAAGACGACTCTTCAGTACTCTTTCTATTGTACAGCCACACGTAGGCCCTTCTTGCATTGCAAGAGTGGTCGCATAACAAGCAGACATTATCCGGCTTCTCCTCTCCACTCAGATGTTCTCTGGGCACACACTGCGTGAACTGTTAGCCTAACATGGAGAATGTATGCAGTTCCGATACTTTTGCTAATAAATTAAAACTTCACAAGAATTTCCTATTTGTCACCACTAAATATCAATCCACGTAAAATACTATTGCTAATGCTATTGATATATACTTACACTTGTATTTAAAAGCATCACATCAAACAAAAAAATAAATGTTTCTTTACACAGTACAAAGACTTCACGTGACAAAATCTGTCAGTGCTTCCTAACAATCGAAGCAAATTTACGAATGCGTAATGAATGAACTCGCGAAACAGGTCACTCGAATCTAAGCGACTGTCAAATTGTTCGCAGCATGGCGCATGTATCCGGAGCAAATAAAGTATTGTTTGGCCTGAATTTTCTTGTTTTCTCCTGAAATTCTTGGGGAAGCGATGCTGTCAGCGCTTCATTGAACCCCGCCACTGCCGAAGTCCCGAGTTCAAATACAGCGGAGAACTATGTATTATTTTCGCCCTAAAAACCCTTAACCGGTGGTTCCGTATCGTAGACTTATGTACTTAGAATTACCTCAAGCCTAGTAAAGAGGCCTCTGAGCAAAGTTAAGCGGTTTTCATGCCCAATATAGAATGGGGCGAGTAGTGATAACCCTAGATTAAGCAAGTGGATTAACGATAATCCTGCCACCAGTGTGGATTAGAGCGCTAGTGTCGCTTTTAATCCGGTGGTGGATTAGCGAACTATGGCGCGAAAGTTTGAAATGGTGGCAGGATTATCGTTAATCCACTTGCTTAATCTAGGGTTATCCTAAAAGTCACGTGACAATATGGATTAAAATTCAATTGTCTTTTTGGGATAGGTTTGTGATTAAATGTCACGTGAGTTTAGCAGAAGGAATAGAGCGGTGACCAGTTTGACGTCCAAGGAGCAAAAGGATGAAAATGAGCCGTGAACGTAATTAAAAAAGGAAGGGGGAAGTGACGTGTAAGGTTTTGATTGGTTAAAATAAGAATGTTTTTGATTGGTTGAAAAGGTTAAAGGTAGAGATTTGATTGGTAGGAATAAAAGCATTTCTGATTGGTTAGAAAAAGCTGGAGGAAAGAAGAATGGGGAAGTAAAATATATAAAAGGAGAGGTGGAAACGATTATGTTCAAAGATGATTTTGATAGCGATTGCGTTGATAATAAGCGTCACAGCTGGCGCAGAGGATAGCTGCGTTAGTTTTGGGAGATGTGGGTTTATGTTAAATGACCAAACGGGACATTTGGAAAATTTGACAAGATGCGATAAGGACTACGAATTGTTGTCTAACTGTACCTGCGCTTACCGTAAGGGTACTGGATGTAGGTTTGGATCTGATTTTATTAATATGGGGACACTGAAGAACGTGTATAATTGTTTAAAACCGATAACTAGATGTCAAAGCGGGCGGAATTGTGGAGGGATGATGTATGGGGGTGTAAAGTTTGGACAACTTCAATGTCCGGAGGGGTACGTAGTAAATTCGCAATGCGGTTGTGAAAAGGGTAAGATAAGGAAGGAAGAAGGTTGCAAATTTTATAAAAAGCCAGTGCGCATGTATACAAGTGACAACAGTTCGATTTTGGTGGAGATGGTGGATTGTAGTTTATTGGCGGACACAGTTGATTTACCAGAGGGTTTGGAATTAGACTGGAAACTAACGCCGGAGGAAAGCGAGCTTGTAATGGCATATAGTGTAGTAAATGAGATGAATTCCTACTTTTCTGATAATTTTGTTTACATATTTGGAGAATGCGGGAATGGAGAGTGGCAGTTAAACTTAGGTGGGGGTAGAAAATTAAGCGGGAGGGTAAAACGTGCCTCAAGGTGGTCTGCGGAGGGTAATTTGAGAATAAATTCAGAATGTGAAGGAAATGGTGGGACTGCGGGTAGGGTGTCGGTGAACAGTATAAGGAAAGCGGCTTCCGAGAGGTGTAAGAAAGAAATAAATGGAGTTAAACAAAAGATGAGAAAAGAATGCGATAATAAGACGAGAGAAAAAAGAAGGGAGGTGGATGCAGCGAAAAAGGAAAAGGAAGAGTGTGAAGGAAGGGCAGCACGAATAAAGGAAACGATGGAAAGAATTAAACAAGAATTGGAAGATAAGAAGAAAAACGTGACGAAGCAGCAGGAATTGGTAAATAGAATAAAAGGAAATGTGGCTAAACTGAACAATGACTTTGAGGCATTAAAGCAGATGATTGCAAACTTGGAGAGCGCATGTACGCGTGGAGTGGATGAATTTCCTAATTATGAAGGAAATTATGATGAAGAAGCGATTCCCGAGGAGGAGGAGGAGGTAGCGGAAGCTGAGGGAGGGGAGGAAGAGCTGTTGGGATACGAGACGAAGTAGAACACAGGAGAAGGTAGCTGAAAAAAATGCATAATACATTATAAACGAAAAACAGCTTATTACGACAGTTGTGGTAGTTTTAAATACATCTTTTTGTTTTTTATGACTGATATAAAAATATGAGGAAAAGGAGAGGATTCCTACTTTGGTAAAAAATGAATAAAGGTAAATGAAGGACACACAAAATAAGTTTTTCAATATATATTAAAATAAAAGTATTATTTTTTCATTTAAATGTCTGTACATTGGATGACTATACTGAATAAACAATAATAAAAAGTGTTTAATATATATATTGAGAAAACATACTATTTTAAATATTTAAAAGCAGATAACTTAAGCATGTATACTTAGAAAAAAGAAAAGAGAATAAAATGCAAAATACACTAAAACAAAACTTTAGATAAATAAAACGCTTTATGATTACATTTTAAAACAAATTAGGGTATGTAACCTGAACAGCGAGTGCAAGAATAGATGTTTTTTCTGTCTAAATATTTGTATTCAATGCATATATTTTTGAGCACACAAAAGCGCCGTGCCTGGCATTCCAAACACGTAGGAGAGTATGCATTAAAGCCTTTAGGTCCATGCCAGACAGTGTACGGTTTGTATAATTTTTTAACCAATTCTTTGTTTTTTACGCTTTTCGCTGCCACTGAGCATGAAGTGCAGTTATCACAACTCATGTCTTTAAGGTTTGAAGCACTTATATTACATTAAAAGAAAATTTAAGTAAGAGAAAATATTGTACATACCTTTTGGAAATAGCAAAAAAAAATCACTAAAACTAATAAACTACGCACTACACTAGGAGTTTTTTTTGGTGAATGAAACACATTTAAGACAGAAGGCGCTGTTTCTTCACGTGGGCGTACTTCCGTTTTGGTTGTGGCGACAGGGGCACCAGCTCAGCTATACGTTTTTGTGTAGCAGGTCTTTTATTCCCAAAGCGCATAGATGGAGATACAGGTATCAGAAGAGGTATGGCCAGATCACTGACTAGGTCTTCGTCTAGATTTATGCTCAGAAACTGCTCGTCGAAGTCGTCTTGGAAGCAGTCTGCGTGAACACACCATCCGTTGCTGTATTGCAATTGCAAATTTTGTGGGGATGTAGTGTTGAATGACGCCAACAGATTTCTTTTGGTGCCGCGCCTGTTAAAACTGTAAGGGCGACAGGAGAGGAGAGGAATTAGAGACTGAAAAGAAGGTGAACGCGAAGAAATGTGCTCTGATTTTGAAGGGGAGGGAGCGGTCTGTTGTGGGGTTATAGGCGTGAACAGCTGACGAGGAGATGGAACCTCTAGATGGGATGCAGTAGGCGAAACTGAGTTGGGAAAATGACTTTTGAGATGTGTGGGAAAAGAAGAGGTGGAAGGGTGAATTTCGTGCAGGGAAATGGGTGTGGAAGTCTTGATGGGACGGAATGGTGGTAAAGGGGAGTAAGAAATGAAACAGGAAGCTGCAGAGTAGCACGCAGGACTGACCTTACTTGTTGACGTCAAACTCGGCACTACCGAAGATGGTGACCCATTCCACGAATGTGATGAGGACGCAAGAGACCCAGAAGAAGACACGTCACTACTCGACGACAGCACGATGGTCGCAGATGGAGCAGGTGAAGCACTTCCAGCTGCCGGGTGACTGTCACTGTATGGAGATGTTGATCTTGGCGGAGTAGGCGGTGTTGGGTTTAAGTGAAGCACTACTCCACTGTCACTAGGTAGTGAACGCGAAATGAGCAGTGTGCTCAGTTCGCTTGAATTCAACACTGCTCCACTGTCGGTTGCGGCTGAATTAGGCTCCACCTCCAGAGACGACGACGAGACTTGAGGGTTGGAAACTGAAGTTTCGTTTGCATGAACGTTCACCTCGAATGATGACGACGCCAAGACTTCAGGATTGGAGTTTTGGCTAGTGTCTACCTCCAAAGTTGACGAAGCCGAGGTGTCAAAAGAAGGCTGGTTTGAATTAGGGTGCACCGGCGGCGTCGAAGGTTCGCTAAAATGCTGTGGAAACTGGCTTGGTGCCGTGGAACGGAAGGCTTGCAGAAAAGGCGGAAGAGAATATATGAATGTACTAGAAGAATGAACCTCCGAACGTTGCACGATACGGTCAATAACTATACGCCCAGAAGGCGAAAAAAAAAAAAGTTTCCCTAACAACCTCGTTGACCGATGTAGTTTGGTGATGCTCCATGTTAGCTGGTGAAACTAAGACTGGGAGTGGAATTTGCAAGTTAGAAATTTAAAAGGACTGAATACCGAGGAGTGGGGACTTCCGTTACAGTATGGCCGCCGCGATTAAAGTTCTGGAAAAGTCACGCGGAAGTGTTAAATCGCCTGAGAAAGGAACTTTAATTAGCACGAAAATCTTTAAATGTGGTTTTGTGGTAGACGGTCGGGAATTTAACTGCATATCGAAACCGGATGAACTGGCGCCCGAGTGGCGAGACCGGAAGCTGCGGCGAAAGGCACCCGATTGCAACTTGGGAAGTTGTGGTGAGATAACCCGCTGGGATTTTTAATTGGACTTTTAACAGAGTTCACAAACGGAAGTTGTGGCAACGATAAGCACACTATAAAAGTTCAGGAGCGATAAGCTGTTGCCGAAGTTAATTTTTTGCTGTGAAATACTTGAGAAGCGAAATAATAGCTTTGCGTTTTGAAACAAATTCGTATATTTCTGTAAAAGTGATTATTGCTGACATACTAATTGATCGGTATATGTAACCATAGCACTGAATTTGCGGGCGCGTGATTGACTTTGGTAGTTGCATTATCTTTAGAAGAAAAAACAAGGTGTTAAACAAGTAGCCGTGCAGAACATTAGCATTTTAGAAAAGGGAACGTTGCCGTTGCGCGAACATGGACATCAAACTAGAGAACGTGGAAGAGCAGGATGAGGTAAGTGGCGATTCTACCTTGCAGCCTACGTTTGCAGTTTTGGTGCAAAGGGGCAGGGAATCCAAAAAGTTATATTCAGGGTATAACGAAACAGACATATCCGTGACGCCTATGCCTTTGGGAGCAGATCCTGGGAGGTGGGTGCTTACAATGTTTGATGAGCTTGTAAAGTTTGTTAAGACAGAGCTTCTGAAGAACGAACCCGGGTACTTAGGGATATCCATATCGGATTCGAAACAATCTTCCAAAGCATTTAATATGAGCGTTCGAAGGTCAGATCAAGTGAATGCCGAGGCAGTTCTTAAATCTATAGAGAGAGTCATGCAAAGCAACGCGGAATTTTTGATGGGAGGGCCTCTGAAAATTACTTGCGTTTGGACCAGAGAGGTTGCGGGTTCGTGCTTCAAACCGTGCGAGGAATGTAGGAGGAACAAGGGAATAGTAGAAATTTCAAACAACAAGGACACGTTGTGCGTTCCAAGGGCGGTTGTCGTGTGCAAGGCAAAAGTGGATGGTGACATCAATTATAACACAATTCGAAGGAGTGAGTTCTTGCAGAAACAGAGAGCTGTAGAGCTATGCGAGGTGTTAGGAAAGACCAACGGCAGGTTTACTGTAGAAGACGTGAAACGTTTAGACGAAATGCTGAAGGAATATGCCTTCACGGTCTTTGCAGACCATTCGGGAAAGAACGTGCTATATAAATCGAGAAAACAGAGTGAAAAACACATCGATCTTATGCTGCACGACGGACATTGTAACGCTATAGTAAACTTGAACGCAGCTTTAAAATGTAAATGGTACTGCCGAGAATGCTGCTTTGTTTCTAAGAATAAGAAGGAATACCATCGCTGCGACGAAAAATGTGCGAAATGCCACCAGGTATGCCGTGTTAGCTCTTACGATTACGTACGCTGTAATGAGTGCCATCGCGATTTTAAGGGGCAGGTTTGCTTTGACAATCACAAGAAAAAAGGCGCGTTCTACCCGAGTGGCATGTCTGTGTGCGATGTGGAAAAGGTCTGTCTTTCTTGCAATAAATTATTGAACTTAAGACACCGCAAGACAGCCCACCAGTGCGGCGAAATATTTTGCAGTCATTGCAAGATACACGCAGACCCAAACCATCAATGCTACATACAGTCGTATTGTCCTAAGAGCACTCGAAGCGATTTTGTGTTTATGTTCATTGATTTCGAATGCACGCAAGAGACTCCATATTTGGAAAAGCGGGACACGTTTCAACACGTTCCAAATCTTTGCGTGCTGTACCAGGCTTGCCCCTTGTGCATAGACGACCAGCACAAGATGACGTACTGCACGCGGTGTGGCGTGAAAGAATGGGTGTTTGACGATAAACCAGTGTCGCAGCTGTTTGCTCACATCACTCAACCTACGTTTGCAAGTTGTGACGTGATCATCTTGGCTCACAACATGCGCTCGTATGACGGGCAATTTCTATTACGTCATATGGTGAGCGAACTTAAATGGACGCCCGAGCTTATTATGAACGGGAACAAGATATACAAGATGAAGTTTGGCAACGTTACTTTTCTTGACTCATTAAACTTCATTCCCATGCCACTGTCTCGCTTTTCAAAGACGTTCCAGTTAAAGGAATGTAAAGGGTATTTTCCTTATCTGTTTAACACTAAAGCCAACGAAGACTACGTGGGGCCTTTGCCAGAGCAGAAGTACTTCTGCCCGGATGGCATGTCCGTTGAGGGTCGAATGGCTTTCGAGAAGTGGCATCAAGAGATGACGTCATCGCAGTACGTGTTTATAATGAAGGAGGAGATGATCAAGTACTGCAAGATGGACGTGTTTCTCTTGAGTCAAGGAGTAGCAAAATTTCGAAGAGAATTCCTCGAAGAGAATGGCATCGATCCTTTTAGAGAATGCGTGACCATCGCGCAAGCGTGCATGTGCGTATACAGAAAACGATTTATGCCCAAGAACGCCATCGCTCTGCTACCTCCGGGCGGTTACCGTCTGGCCGATAAGCATTCGCGCATTGCTTGCGTCTGGTTATCGTGGGTGGAAAACCAAGAGAACGTTATCATTCAGAGTGCTGTTCGAGGAAGAGAGGTGAAGCTTTTGGGGCACAAGGTGGACGGATATCGACAGGAAGCCAATATTGTCTACCTCTTCCACGGGTGTTTCTTTCACGGGTGTAAGCGTTGTTTTCCGAACCGACACGCCGTCATTTACTCCACGGGAAACGAGACCATGGCCTCTAGACTTGAAAGCACAGAGAGGGTCACGCAGCTGTTGAAGGAGGGGGGCTATGACGTCATAGAGATGTGGGAATGCGACTTCCACGCCATGGCGCGGAGGGACGCCGAACTGGCAGAATTTGTCAAGACCTTTCCCATTCCCGAGCCTCTCAACCCGAGAGACGCCTTCTTTGGAGGCCGGACCAATTGTACAAAGACCTACTGCGAGGCCAAGGGCGACCTGACAATGTTCTATGTCGACATCTGCTCTCTGTATCCGATGGTGAATAAGACGAAGGCATACCCTGTGGGGCACCCGAAGATCCACTTGGATCGCTTTCCCGATCTGAAGGACGTACAGGGCGGCCTCATCAAGTGCACGGTGCTCCCCGCGGAAGGACTGTATCACCCCGTACTCCCTGTGCGCGTCAACGGCAAACTCATGTTTCCACTATGCCGCGCATGCGCGGAGGAGGAGAACCAAGAAGACTGCCTCCACGACGAGCAGCAAAGGTGTCTGACGGGGACTTGGGTGATCGATGAAGTTAAGGTCGCACTCGAAGAAGGTTATCGCCTCGTGAAAGTGTTCGAGATGTGGGAGTATCAGATGGTGCGATACGACCCCGTCTCCGGACAGAAGGGTCTCTTTGAGGACTACGTGAACCAATTTCTCAAAATCAAGACGGAAGCTAGCGGTTTTCCCTCCCACTGCGACACCCCCGCCAAGAAAGAGCAGTACGTGAGGCAATTCCTCGAAAGAGAGGGCGTGCAACTGGATCCGAACGCCATCGAACCCAATCCCGGAAGGCGAGAGCTCGCCAAACTGATGCTTAATTCCTTCTGGGGAAAGTACGGACAGCGGGACAATCTGTCCACTTGCGAGCTGGTCAAGGAGTATTCGAGAATGCTGGAACTATTAAACGACCCGGGAATCGAAGTGCAGACTTACCTACCCGTTACCGACGACCTCATGTATGTGGTGTGGAGGTACGGCGGGGAGAGCCCCAGAGCGAACCCCACCTCGAACGTCGTCATTGCCGCCTACACGACCGCGCACGCTCGGCTCGTGTTGTACTCCTATCTGAGGAAACTGGGCGACCGGGTGTGCTACTTCGACACGGACTCCGTCATCGCGACCCGCGTACCCGGGGATTGGACGCCGTCCGTGGGGGCGTTCCTTGGGGACATGACCGACGAGCTCGAAAAGTTCGGCAATGGTGCCTACGTTTCCAGGTTTGCCTCCACGGGACCGAAGAGCTACTGCCTGGAAATAAAGGGGCCGAAAGGCACGCACCAAGTGTGCAAGGTTAAAGGCATCACTCTCAATTCGGGCAACCTTAGGCATGTGAATGCGGAGGTCATGCGCGACGTAGTGCTAAGGGACAACGATAAGGCCGTGGTGCTGTCGGGCACGCAGATAGCAAGGAAACCCGGGTGGACCGTGGTGACGGAGCCTTCCAGCAAGACTTTCAGAATGGTTGTCAATAAGAGAGTGCTCACGGACAACTTCGATTCCGTGCCCTACGGGTACAAGAGGCGGCGCGCCATTTAAACAACGATAAATGTGACGACATTTCCTTCCGCGTGCTCATTATCGGAACATATGGCACCCATGACGCAACCTCCGGACGATATTAGGAAATTTAATTTTCCGAGCACTATGCTCGTTGCGGGGCCGTCGCGCTGCGGTAAATCCACTTTTGTAAAGGCGCTCATTTGCAACGCGGAGGAGATGTTCGACAAAGTTCCTAAAAGGGTCCTGTGGTGTCACCCTCCCGAATACTCGCCCAAATTAAGGCGCATGCCCATACGCTGCGAGATGCATGCGGGTGTGCCGGAGCTATCGGACGTGGGGGAGGATCACCTCGTCATTCTGGACGATATGATGTTTGACTGCGACCGCCTCTCCGTGTCCAATTTCTTCACCAGAGACTCGCATCACAAGCGTTTCGGAGTCATATACATTCTGCAGAACGTCTTTCCTCAGGGTAACAAGTTCAGAACGATATCGTTAAATTCAAACTACATCGTGGCGTTCAAGAACAACAGGGACAAAATGCAAATAGAAAGGCTGTGCCAGCAAATCGAACCCAGGAACTCTAGGTTCCTATTAGAGGCTTTCCAAAAGGCTACCGAGCATCCTCACGGTTATCTGGTGTTAGATTGCACGCAGTACACGCCGGATCGTTACAGGTATCGAACGGGCGTGCTGCCGGGTGAAACTCTTTCATATTTCGTGCCCAACGATTGTTAATGTTTTTAATGGGATTAAAAAATTGACAAGCGTTCATTCGCGCTCAAACATGCCTAGAGGAAGGTCGAGCGTTGCCACGCTCAGCAGTCCGCTGATAGCGAGACAACACGGAAATTTAGTGGCCTTGGCCAAGGCCAAGCCAGCTGCGCGGACAAAACTAACGCAGCTATCCTCTGCGCCAGCTGTGACGCTTATTATCAACGCGATCGCTATCAAAATCATCTTTGTGCATAATCATTTCAACCTCTCCTTTTATATATTTTACTTCCCCATTCTTCTTTGCTCCAGATTTTTCTAACTAATCACAAATACTTTTATTCCTACCAATCAAATCTCTGCCTTTAACCTTTTCAACCAATCAAAGACATTCTTATTTTAACCAATCACAACCTTACACGTCACTTCCCCCCTTCCTTTTTAATTATGTTCACCGCTCATTTGCATCCTTTTGCTCCTTGGACGTCAAACTGGTCACAGCTCTATTCCTTCTGCTAAAGTCACGTGACATTTAATCACAAACCTATCCCATAAAGACACGTGACTTTTAATCCATATTGTCACGTGACTTTTAATTCATATAGTTTACCCTGGATTAAGCAAGTGGATTAACGATAATCCTGCCACCATGTTTTTCTCCAAACTTTCGCGCCATAGTTCGCTAATCCACCACCGGATTAAAAGCGACACTAGCGCTCTAATCCACTCTGGTGGCAGGATTATCGTTAATCCACTTGCTTAATCCAGGGTTATCACTACTGGGGCGCTGAGAACCAAAGCAGTTGAAGAGTATCGATGTTATATCTCAACTTAAATTTGGAAAGATTTTCTTATTTTGTCATTGAACAGCTCTGGGAATTTTGATTAAGATACTATATATTAAATGTTTACATCAAAAAGGAAATGTATATCTGAATTTTCTGGAAACCTCCTCTGTGGTCCTCTTCATTTTACGGAGCGAGATGGCTCACGCGGTCCCGTGTGTGGTTCCATTCGGGAGGTCCGGGTTCGATTCCCGTGGCCGATCTACCTGACCCATGGGTTTTTTCGGGGGGTTTCCGGGGTCGCCACGCGAATGCTGTGTAGGTTAAGTAAGTTAAACCCGCGGCACTACAGTCCATATCGGACCAGCGCCTGCCAACCCAACTGCCGGCCTCACGCCCACTTACGCAAGGCAGAGGTGGACGATCATCCAACCGAAAGAGGGAGGAGATGTGGTCAGCATCTCCCACACTTAGCCGGAAAGTTGGTTTTGATGATCAGGGTCGTTTACCTATCGTAAGCTCCTCACTTTCCTCACGATGCTGAGTGGGCACCGGTCCTATACCCGGGACGGGATCGAATCCGAGCCACATTTCGTGGCAGAGAACCAAAGTATGATGCCTTAGCCCACTACACTACGGCGCAGTACGGATAGGTTAATTACATCCCACGAATTTCCTGTCACTCTCCATTGTCACTTCATATCATCTCTCATCTTGTGCTCTCTTTCAGGGTAGAAGTGTCGGCGGAAGTCTCGGCGCTGCATGGCTAGATGATGTGCTCTGAGTGAACTAATTCCTACTCCGGTAGGAGGTTGCTGGTCTCCGAACCCAGGTCTATGGTGGGATTGTTTCTGAACCGCAGTAGAGTGAGATGTCCATTGTCCTGGCCTATGGGGAGTTCCCATTTAAGTAAACTGTAGGGATCCTGTGCTCTGCACTGTCGTGACTCCTTGGGACGGCTACACTGTCTCCTCTTGCCTCATCCTTCCTTCCTGGGGATGCCACCAAGTGTGGTTTCCCTACCAACTCCCCTCTGATCTGATCCAGTTATCCAGTTACTGTCTCTTTTAAAGAGCCAGAGTTATTTAAGTACAAACGATAAAGATGGGACATATTACAATTAACCCATAAAGTTTCTGTGTTAAGGCCAATTAAAACCCAACTCCTTTTATATACAAGTCAAGTCAACAGGGCTAATTGCATAACAATTATATACTACATAAATTGTGGTTTTAACAAGATTACATTTGTTGTGTAATAAGACTTTGTCATTCAGAATGAAAAGGATTTCTGAGGATATTCTCGAAAATTCAACTTACACATTTTATTTGTCATGAAAATATCTTAAATATATTGTATTTTAATTAAAATCATGAGAGTTTACTAAGAAAAAAACAGAAGGTAACAACATTGAAGCAACAAATACTACATAAATTATAATTATTTAACACAAACTTCACTTATCTTTTGAGAAAACTGATGAAATTTCCACAGAATTAAAGAGACTAGTTTTGCAAATAAACTCACATCACAGTTTCTGAAGATGCAAAAGAATATATCTTCAATCACATGCAATCTGAATATTTAAATAATTCCTCTGTTGTATGTATGGTGTGATTATATAAGAATCTCAAAGTTCAATTAGGATTGTTTTCCAAATTTAGGTGCCTGGAAGGTTATTATAAATTCTTATTGCTTTTGGAACACTTTGAGCTATTTGCAGATCTATGCCTCCTCATGCGCAGCAAGTTGAAGTGATACAATGAACCAAGAGGGAATGTATGTATTCATCAGCAAGAGCTGGGTCTACAGGAATCATACCACAAATTCCTCCACTTTTTCTTTTAATATAAACACTTACTTGCCATATGCTGAAGATAATTCCTAGGGAGAAAAAGTAAAAATAATATGCTGTTTACAACACATAAGCAGCAAGCAAAGGTTTGTCTTAATATGAATTGATTAGAAATAGGTAAGCTATTGTAAGAATGTATTTGCTCAAGATGAGTCAGTACAAAAAATACTAATATCAGTTTTTTAAATCTTGGTTAATGTTCCAGTAACATATTCCTGATTCTCCGTTCCTTGCAGAATTATTCATAAGCTATCTGGAAATACAGATAACAATTCCTTCCCATATATTTTCAAAATTTTGAGCCAATAAGTTGACAAACATCTTTGCCAAGTACCCTAAACTTTCATACAGAACTCCATTAAATTACTCAACTTACAAAATTACTCAATAAATTCACAGTGGAAGTGGAAGAAGAAGACATCTCACCATTCTTAGATTTAAAAATAATCAGAGAACAATAAAATATAACCTTTGGTATATACTATAAATCTTCACATTTAGATAATTTTATAAAGCACATCAGTTTCAATCCCTTAACACACAAATGTGCAGTACTACACAGCTTAACACACAGACTGGTGTACATTCCCCTGAACAAACAAGAATATTATATAAAATCTGAACATACCTATAGTAAACACAGCAAAAAACAATAGTTTCAACAAAGTAACAACTGACAAGAAAATTAAAAAATTTAAATGACAGAAATATATCAAATATAGGTACTACAAATCTCGTCCAAGCAGAAAAACTGTTGAAATTAAAAAAAATCACATAGCATCAAAAATATTTTACAAATTTAAGAAGATTTTCATGAAACATATCAGCCTAGTCCCACAGAATGAATTTGACACAGAGAAATTACTCTATAATAGATTAAACGACCCTATATTACAAGACAAAAAAGCTGGATTTTACAAAATCAATTGTTCCGATTGTAATAAAGTATATATAAGAAAAACATATATAAGAAATCAGACTAAAGAAACACTTGAGATACTTAAAATACAAACCAATGGATAAATGTGCAGTTTCACACCATTTCTGGATGACCAACAATAACATTACACTAATCAAACTGACTAGTCATGCAGCAGAATTGGACATGTGGGGAAAGATCTTATTTTTAAACACAGACAACAGAGGTTATGAAACGTGTTGCCTTCCTGGAATAAAACTAAACGAAATGCAAAACAAAGTGGAAAACATGAACCTAAAAGAAGATAATCCGGAAGTGGTGTTAATTCATGCTGGGACAAATAACATCAGACGGGGGGTGAGTGATGAAGAAATTCTTAATGAAGCAATAAACCTAGTGAACTCAATTCAATCTCAAGCTAAAGGGGCTAGCATTATAATAAGTGGCGTACTTCGTAGGCGTGATATAAACAGCAACAGAATAATGAGAATAAACAGAGATCTTGAATGGCTCTGTTCTTCCAAAGATTGCCTACTGGTAGATGGGAATTCTTGGCTGTATGACAATGACTTTGGTCGAGATGGCATACATCTTAATCGCAGAGTGTCAGCCAAATTTGGACAGTTATTAGTTAATGTAATTACATCCTTACTTAAGGGAAACTGAAAAGTAACGTGGTGGATGTTCAACCAGCAAAACAGTTTATACAGAATTACTCATTGTCTATCTTTCATCAAAATGTACAAAGCATTAGAAATAAGCATACTAACTTTGAAGTGTTGTTAAATGATAAATTACAGGGCATTGATATCATAGCACTTACTGAACACTGGTTAAAAGAAAATGAAATAGGCATGTTAAACTTTGAAGGTTATATAAACTAAACTAAAACAATGGGGGATCATGTATTTTTGTAAAAGAAAATATTTTGGCTAAACAGATATCTACCTTCAACAATTTAATGTGCGATGAGCACTTTGAAGGATGTATGGTGGAACTGTCTGATTCCAAAGTTATAGTAATTTGTTTGTACAGAAACCCCACCAGTGACTTAAATGAATTCATCAGAAAATTAGATATTATTTTAAATCATTTTTATAGAGGGAAAAGAAATGTAATCATTGTGGGTGACCTAAATATAAACTTTTTGGAAGAAGGTCGAGGTAAAAGACAGATCACAGATCTACTGAGCATGTATGGCTTAGAAGCAGTTATAAATTCACCTACTAGAGTAGCTGTAGAATCAATAAGTGCTATAGATCAGTTTATCTTGAATTCCAATAAATTTGAGTTCGAAGTTGATAACTTTGAGACAGGCATCTCAGATCACTATGGTCAAAAACTTAAAATAAAATTGCATAATACTTTAAGCAACCCTGGTCAGTCATTAAAAAAGTGTAGGATATACAGTGAAGACAATATTAAATACTTTAACTACTTACTCTCCAAAGAAAACTGGATGGATGTGTATTGCTGCGAAAATGACCTGGATAAATGTTACATCGAATTTGAAAAAATTCTTAATCTCAACTTGAACATAGCCATGCCTATCACAACTTTGAAAGAAAAAACACATAATAAAACTAAGTGGGTTACTAAGGGTATTCGGATATCAAGCAAAAGACTTCGTTTCCTAAGTAGACTAACTAAACATAATCTTGCTTCCGATGATTTTAAACAATATTACATAAAGTATAAAAAAATATATAACAGAGTAGTCAGGATGGCTAAAAAACTCTACAATGGTACTCTGGTAAATAGCTCTTTAAACAAATCAAAAACTATATGGAATGTTATAAAACATGAGATTGAGGGGAAAAAAAGGAAAAATATTGATTTTAGTGTGAATATAAATGGTAGGCAAGTATCTAATCCATTAATGGTAGCTCATGAATTTAACCAATATTTTTCGACCATTGCAGAACTCATTAGAAAGAGGAAAAACGTAGCTATCAATTCGTGCTTAATTACCCAAAATAATCAAATTCGGGAATCTTTATATTTTTTACCAACAACAGAAGCAGAGCTACTCTCCATTATTAAAAGTATGAAACCCAAAAAAATCTGTTGGCCTGGATGAGTTTTCTAATATGCTTCTAAAAAATTGCGCTGTGCATCTGGTTAAACCATTATGTCATATTATAAATATATCACTCTGTGAAGGTCACTTCCCTGAGAATCTTAAGGTCTCAAAAATTAAACCACTGTTTAAAAAGGGTTCTAAATCTGATTGTGAAAATTATAGGCCAATATCTATTTTATCAGTTTTTTCTAAAGTAATTGAAAAGGTGGTGTACAATAGAGTCTTAGCATTTCTAAATAAATATGATATTATATCGAAAGTGCAGTACGGGTTCCAGCAAGGGAAATCAACAAGCTCAGCACTACGGAACGTTATTGAAGATATACTAAAAAATCTAGACAGCGGGAATCAATGCATGGGACTATTTCTTGATCAGTCAAAGGCCTTTGATCTAGTCGACCGTGATATATTATTACACAAGTTGTATAATTATGGTATCAGAGGAGTTCCATTTGAATGGTTTAAATCGTACCTAATAAATAGAAAGCAGTTAACCGAAATTGAATATGTAGTAAATGGTTCGAAGGAGATTAAAGCTGCTCGCTCTAGTGTAAAAAACATTAAATATGGAGTTCCGCAGGGCTCGGTATTGGGTCCCTTATTGTTCCTATTGTATATTAATGACCTGGCCAAAAACAACCAATGCATTAATACTAAATTTACTCTGTTTGCTGATGATACCAGTGTTCTCATTTCTGGGAAAAACAAACAAGAACTCAAAGCAAACGTTGATGGGGTAACAGACTATGTTTCAAATTGGTTTAAAGACAATAAACTTATTATTAATAAGAGCAAAAGCATCGCTGTAGGTTTCCATCATAAAGTCAACAAAAATGTAAGTTTCCCTAATATATGCTTAGAGAATGAATCAGTAACTACTACAGATAAAATTAAATTTCTTGGAGTTTGGGTAGATAGTAATCTAGATTGGGGAACTCATATTGATGCTTTATCCAAAAAACTATGTCAAACTTGTTTTGCACTATATACTTTAAGATCATCAGTCAATCTTGATGTGCTTAAAATAGCCTATTTTGCCTACTTTCACTCGCAGTTATCCTATGGCATAATATTCTGGGGAAAGACGAGCTATACGAAAAGAATGTTTATAATACAAAAGAGGGCCATACGTTTAATGATGAATCTTTCCAGTACCACAAGTTGTAGACCTTATTTCAGATCATTGAATATTCTGTCAGTTCCATCTATATATCTCTATGAGGTGCTGGTGATCGCTCATAAACAGTTAAATATTTTTGTCACAAACGCTGAAATACATAGTCACAACACTAGAGGTAAATCACATCTTCATGTTACAGGGCATAAGAGAACCCTATATGAAAAAAGTATACACTATAACTGTATTAAATTGTACAACAAACTTCCTCAATATTTCAAAGAATTACCAAATTTAACAATATTTAAAAGGAAATTAAAGAAGTATCTAATACAAAGATGTTTTTATTCAGTAAATGAATACCTTGATGAACAGTGAATCAATTTTGTTAGACATATGTATATATATTGCAATTGTAAATACTATCACCTTATTTGTTTATCTGATCATGTGTTTACTGTTAATCTGTAATGTAAAATTGTATTGACGAAGCCGATATTTCTGTAATTGAAAATCTTATGGTGAATAAATTTGATTTGATTTGATTTGATTTGATTAATGAATTGAAATTTAACTGTATTGGAACACCACAGTGAAGCAAAATAATTATTAAATTATAGATGAGTCATATTTATTACACATCAGCTTCACTTGTGTAAGTGAAGCTGATGTGTAATAAATACGACTCACCTATAATTTAATAACAGTTAATGAATTTTGATTTACTGCCACCAAGTACCCCCTGAAAGTACATTTTACTCCACAAGATGTCACCATTATAGACAACCACCACAACAGAAACAACAACATGGGTCAGTCGAATGCATTCTGTAAATGGGAATACATGCTCCTGAAACATGTTAACAGAGATTAAAAAAAGTGATGTCAGTGTTATTAGTACTGCCTCATCTTAGTAAATGCATTTTCACACATCACAGTTTCTGGCTTCTTACATATACAAATGTACTGTAAGAAGGTTTTATAGTAAACAACAGAAATCCATAACAAAGTCAATATTTACATAAAGCATACTGACAGACTTCAAACTAACAATTTTATAATATTGTTACCCTGGCGGCAGACTTGCGATGCCGATCAATAAATGATGGCCGGTGGAGATTCGGGAATCTTCGGGGCCGATCGATACCGGAAGCGACAGTCAGTTCAGTGTAGTGTTGTTATGGCGTGCGTTGTGTAAGTAGCTTCGAGCGTACGTGTAAAGACGAACTGGAAAATTTAATTGTGTACATTAAATTGTAATTGTGTACAGTGTATTGCTACGAAAATAAAGTGCAGTTCTTTTGTGTTTGTAACCTCGACTTTTTATTTCACGAACCCACAAAGTCACAACTGGCATCAGAAGTGCGATAACGGCCATGGAATCGGCACTGGAAAAGATTCTACACAAAATGGAAGAAATGAAGACGGACAACGAAAACATCGCCGAGAAGATGCAAGAACTGAAGGCCGAAATAACAGCGAAGACGGAAGCGGCAAATAACAACCTGGCCGCGGAAATAACAGCGAAGACGGAAGCGGCAAATAACAACTTGGCCACGACAATGACCGCAAAGATGGCCGAACTGACCACAGAAATGAGGGCAGCGAACGACAGCCTGGCCACGGAGATGAAAGCGGCAAACGAGGCCCTTGCCGTGAAGTTTGAAGAACAGTTGGCCGGCGTGAAGGATAACGTGACGGAGCTACGCAAGCGGATGGGCCAAGTAGACGAGCGCGTCGAGGACCTGGCGAGCCGCGTTGACGACCTGGAGGGAAAGGCCGACAGCAGCGTCAAGTCCCTGAACGCCATGGTAGAGGACGTCGTCGGCAGGAAACTGAAGGACTTGAAGGCCGACGCGCCGGGACGCGACACATCTGCGCGCGTCAAACCGCCGAAATATGACGGCGCGTCAACATTTGAGGTCTTCCGCCGCCAGTTCGACACAGTGGCCAAGCACAACAGATGGTCACCGGAGGAGGAGGCCACACAGCTAATAGCCAGCCTCCAGGGACGGGCCGCGGAAGTCCTAAACACGGTGCAGTCGACGGCGGCGCCCTAGGACATCTGGAAGGCCCTGGAGAATCGTTTCGGGAACCACCGCTTAGCCGCAGCCAACTAAAGGCAAGGTCACAGCAGCCGGGGGAGACGCTGCAGGAGTTAGCCATAGCGATTGAGCAGCTGGCTAGCAAGGCCTTGGTTGACCTGCCACTGGAGTTCGTATCCCGGGAAGCTGCCTACAACTTTGTCGACGGGGTACGGGACACGGAGTTTCGTCAGCGCCTAATGCTCGGCGATTATAAAACTATCCCCGAGGCACTGACAGCGGCATTAAGGATGGAGGCGGCCAAGGTAGCATCTATCCCGACGTCGAGAACGAGGAGTGTCCGCTACGCCGGAGACAGAAGACCAGCTGAGGGACGCCGGCGATCACCTAGTGGCCTGTGTTGGGGGTGTGGACAGCCCGGACACCTGCAGAGAGACTGCCCACACCAGGAGGAGCAGCCGGAAAATGAGTAAGGGCCGTCGTGGAGAGGGGCACGTCGGTGCCATCACCACCATCCCCTCGAGTGACACTGCGCGCCGTCAGCCGGCGTATGGATGACAGCCTCATCGCGGACGGTTGGGTAAGAGGAAAGCCGTGCCGCGTGCTGGTGGACACCGGGGAGGCCGTGACCATCATCAGACCTGACGTGGCGAAGGGTTTGCCGACAAGGAAGCCGAGCCGACCATACCAGCTTGTCACGGCATCGGGCGACACCTTTCCTGTGGAGAAGGAAGCCCTGCTGGAGCTGACCTTGGGACGGAGTGCCGTGCGTCTGTGGGTGTTCGTCGCGAAGGTGGCTGAGGAGGTGATTCTGGGACTGGATGCCCTCAGGAGCCATGAGGCGACGGTCGACGTCAGCAAGAAAGTCCTGCGGCTCAACGGAGAAGAGGTTATACTCCGCCAACCAGAAGAGCGCCTTGGAATTTGCAGGGTCGTCTTGGACGAAGACGTGGCTGTCCCAGCGAGGGGCGAGGTGGTGGTGACGGCACGACTGGAAGGCCAGAGAACCACCAACATGATGCTGGACCAGAAGACGCCTGTACGCGGACTGTGTGTAGCCAGGGCATTGCTACCGTGCCGAGAGGAGGTGCCAGTGAGACTGCTAAATCCAGCGGACACCGATCACGACGTTCAGGCCGGGACGGAGTTGGGAACGTGCGAGCCCGTGGTAAGCGTAACCGCTTTCGACAAGACGCAGGAGCCGGTGCCGACGCAACACCTGGGGCCCCGGCTAGAAAGCTTACTGGAGAGGGCGGCCGACCACCTGACCGCAGAACAACTGGAGAAAGTTCGACAACTGCTGAGGCGATACCAGCGCGTCTTCAGCCAAGACGATAATGATTACGGCCGCACGGACAAAGTGCTTCACCACATCGACACCGGGGATGCCCAGCCTATTCGGCAACCACATAGACGCGTTCCGCTGGCGAAGCAAGGGGCGGTACGAAACATGCTGGAGGACATGAGATCCAGGGGGGTTATTGAAGAGTCTGACAGCCCTTGGTGTTCCCCTGTAGTCTTAGTGACGAAGAAGAACGGCCTGATACGCTTCTGCGTGGACTACAGGAAGCTGAACGCTGTCACCCGGAAGGAGTGCTTCCCCTTACCCCGGATTGACGACACCCTGGACACGCTAGCTGGTGCGCAGTGGTTCTCGACCCTGGACCTGAAGTCGGGCTACTGGCAGGTAGCTCTAGATCCGAGAGACAAAGAGAAGATCATATTCTCGACAGGCCAAGGGCTCTGGCAGCTCACAGTTATGCCCTTTGGCCTCTGTAACGCACCAGATACCTTCCAACGCCTCATGGAGTCAGTGATGAGAGGCCTGACTTACGACGCCTGCCTGCTATACCTGGACGACATCATCATCGTCGGTAAAACTTTTGAAGACCATCTAGAGAATCTGAGTAAGGTGCTACAGAGATTGCAGGCGACCAAACTGAAGCTGATTGCGAAGAAGTGCCAGCTCTTCCGCAAGGAAGTGAACTACTTGGGCTACATAGTCTCAGCAACCGGAGTGGACACAGACCCGGAGAAGACACAGGCTGTGAGAGATTGGCCTCGCCCAAAGAATAAGAAAGACTTACGCATTTCCCGGGGCTGTACAGTTATTACCGCCGCTTCATAAAGGGGTTCTCCAACATCGCAAAACCCCTCATCCGCCTGACAGAGGAACACCGGCCTTATGTGTGGACGGAGGATGCCGAAAACGCTTTCCAGCACCTAAAGGAGACCCTGTGCATTGCTCCAATTTTGGGTTTCCCACAACCGGGTGGCGCCTTCATTGTGGACACCGACGCCAGCGACCATTGCATTGGAGGTCTCCTATCGCAGATTCAGGACGGCCATGAGTGGGTGGTAGCCTACTACAGCAAGACGCTATCCAAGGCAGAGAAGAACTACTGCGTCACCCGACGAGAATTATTGGTGGTAGTAAAGACCTTGGAGCACTTCCACAAGTACCTGTACGGTCAGCCATTCCACCTGAGGACTGAACATTCCGCCCTAACCTGGCTATTGAGCTTTAAGAACCTGGAAGGCCAGACAGCAGGTTGGGTTCAGAGGCTGCAGGAGTACGACTTCACCTCGGAACATCGCAGAGGGAAGAGCCACGGTAACGCAGACGCTATGTCCCGAAGACCCTGTCCAGAAGAGTGCGGCCAATGCACAAGAGTGGAGGAGAAGGAGCGTGCCGCAGCAGTTTGAGTAGTCACGGCAGTGCCTGCAGATGGCTGGGATAGCGCAGGCCTGAGGAGGGAGCAGCTGGCGGACGCAGACTTGGGGCCACTCTTGAGGGAAGTGGAGGCAGGGACGAGACCAACCTGGGCGGACGTCGCACTGAGGAGCGCCACCTACAAGTGTTACTGGGCCCAGTAGGACTCGTTGAAGACCAGAGAGGGTGTGCTTTTCCGGGTATGGGAATCACCCGATGGGAAGACGCAGAGAGAACGGTTGGTACTTCCCCGGAGTAAGGTTCCGGAAGTCTTGGAAGAAGTGCACGCAGGTACTTCAGGATGACACCTGGGAGCGAACCGGACGATTGACAAACTACGGCAGCGCTACTACTGGCTGAGAGATGGTGCCGTCAGTGTCACGTGTGCGCGGCGAGTCGCGGCCCCCAGACTAGGAGCCGGGGTCGCATGCAACAGTACAACGTCGGAGCGCCATTCGAACGGATCGCCGTTGACATTGCTGGACCGTTCCCAATATCCGACCGAGGCATCAAGTACCTGGTGGTGGTCGTGGATTACTTCATTAAGTGGCCGGAGGTTTATGCTATCCCGAACCAAGAGGCAAGGTCAATCACAGACTGCCTCGTGGAGCAAGTGTTTTGCCGAATTGAGGTGCCATTAGAGCTGCACAGTGATCAAGGCACCAATTTTGAGTCCAACCTGATGAGGGAGGCACTAGAGAGACTTGGGGTTAACAAGACCCGCACAACACCTCTACATCCCCAGTCGGATGGCATGGTCGAGAGGTACATCAAGACCTTAGAGGAACACTTGCGGAAGGTCGTGGCCAGCCATCAGCGAGACTGGGACGTCAAGGTGCCACTGTTCTTGCTGGCCTACCGCTCGTCAACACACGACACCACGGGGATCACACCAGCCAGCTTAATGTTCGGCCGAGAGTTACGCCTCCCCTGTGACCTGGCTTTTGGTAGCCCTCCGGGGTGAAACAGCCAGCGACCGAGTATGTGGAGAACCTGGTGGACCACCTCCACGACATGCACGAGATGGCTCGCCAGAACATCCAGAAGGCGAGTGACCGCATGAATGCCCGATACGACAGGCAAGCCAACAGCCAAGGGTTCCAGCAACGTGACCTGGTCTGGTTGAACCGCCCGACCCGGACCAAGGGACGTTGCCCGAAGCTTCAGCAGCCATGGCAAGGACCGTACCGTGTGGTGAAGAGGATTAACGACGTGGTCTACCGCATCCAGAAGGTGCCCCGAGGAAAGATGTTGGTAGTACACCTGGATCGCCTGGCCCGCTACGAAGGCGCTGTTCGGGACGACCAGCCTTGAGGAGGGAGCAGTGTTACCCTGGCGGCAGACTCGCGATGCCGATCAATAAATGATGGCCGGTGGAGATTCGGGAAACTTCGGGGCCGATCGATACCGGAAGCGGCAGTCAGTTGAGTGCAGTGTTGTTATGGCGTGCGTTGTGTAAGTAGCGTCGAGCGTACGTGTAAAGACGAACTGGAAAATTTAATTGTGTACATTAAATTGTAATTGTAAAAAGTGTATTGCTACGTAAATAAAGTGCAGTTTTTTGTGTTTGTAACCTCGACTTTTTATTTCACGAACCCACAAAGTCACAATATATCAAATCAAATGTAATAAAATTCTATTTCATATGATCAGACTTTTATACATTAATCTGAAGATTTCCAAAAACATAGTTAAGAATCACTCACACAAAATAACTAGAGATTGTAACATAAAAGTTATATGTATTAGAGTCTCTTATCTTTCTCTACCCCGTGTCTTTTATTTTAATATAATTTGTTACATTCTCCGCCTCATACAGCAAGTGATGCATTCCAACCAAAAATTCAATACCAAAATTTCATCAGATATACATGTTTTGAGGGTATCTGACTGCAACATTAGTTCTGATTTAACTAATATGGTTACATTCCCATGGTCAGACTACCTGACCCATGGCGGTGGCATTGCATTAATGTTGTCTCTGTAGCTGCCGGCAACAGCTAAACAATTGGAGAAAGTGTATCCAGCGATTTCACTTTCAGATTTCAATTGAGTTAATCTGTGACCGACCCACCGGGACCGGTCGGTGATAGATCCCCTGATGCTGGTCTTCTAGCATCCTCCAATTCTCAATAGCTGGTTATATTGCTAGTGTCGCTCACCGGCAAACTCGAAGTGTACAGGTTCATGTGGGATGTCAATGACCTTGCGAGGCAACCGAGGATCTGGTTATTTTACATAGAACGATTGTTGCCAGTGCAGTGAAACGGCAAATGTTGCACTTTAATGTTATTTCTTCGCGTGTAACAGTAATATGGCGAAAGATTCAGGTACAATAAGAAGAATGGCATCACAGTTTTCTGGTAAAAATGACCGTGATTGTGTGATCCTAAGCTTTTAAATCAGTCTTTGAATTCTGTTTTTTTTTTTTTTTTTTTTTTTTTTTTTTTTGAGAAATGTCATATAATTTCAACAGGAAGGCCAACTCCGGATCTTAAACTTCTAAAAGCTAAATCATAGGATCTCACATTTAATGTTGACTATTCCTACCACCAGTACAAACGATCTTTTTCAACGCTCTGCCGAATACACACTTATCTAAGAAACAGTCAAACTCAAATAGACTTTCATCTCTGTCCTTGTTATCAGTGGAAAAGGGGTTCTTCAATAAACTTAAGAAGCAGCATTTGAAAACACTTATCAATGATGTTTTCTTGGAGAAGAATCGGTGCATTGAACTGAATTAAAAATAGACGCTGTAAATTGGAGAAGTTAAGTACATTTTAAATAAGGTATGTCGCTATAATTTTTATTTACATATCTGTGTTCTATATTATACAACAACCTATATAATATTAACCTGGAAATCCTCGGAATTCGGGACTGCCACTCCCAACATTAAGTCTGAAGCGACCGCACACTTATGAATCACTTATGCCACGTCCATGACCCATGGCGTTTTTCAGGAGTTTCCCGGGTCGCTACGCGAATGCTGGGCAGGTTACTTACATCCTTTGAATTTCCTGTCTCCCATTTCATCTCCATTATCATTTCATATCGTCTCTCATCTGGTTCAGGGTAGAAATGTCGGCGGGTGTCTTGGAGTTGCATGGCAGGATGATATGCTTCTGGTAAACACTTCATCCTTCGTATAGGATGGTCTCAGGGTTGACCTAGTGGGGCCATTTCAGGAACACAGTGGGTGGGTGCCAATTGTCCTGGTTTGCCAGGGAGTTCCCCATCTAGTAAATTATATGGACCCTGCCCTCTGCACGTCGTGACTCCTTAGGCCGCCACCCCTCTGTCTCGTCTCACCTCATCCTTCCTACCGGTGAAGTACCCTTTGTGGCATAGGTACAATTAACCAAGTTCGGGCCTCCGTGCCGAATCCCCTCCGTGGCACAGTCCAGTCCAGTCCTCGTTTAACTTAGATAACCGTTGATATTGGGGCATAGCTACAATTGACCAAGTTCGGACCTCCGTGTCGAATCCCCTCCGTGGCACAGTCCAGTCCAGTCCTCGTTTAACTTAGATAACCGTTGATATTGGGGCATATGTAAAATTGACCAAGTTCGGACCTCCGTGTCGAATCCCCTCCGTGGCACAGCCCAGTCCCCGTTTAACTTAGATAACCGTTGATATTGGGGCATAGGTACAATTGACGAAGTTCGGACCTCCGTGTCGAATCCCCTCCGTGGCACAGTCCAGTCCCCGTAGATAACAGTTATATTGGGGCATAGGCACAATTGATCAATTTCGGACCTCCGTGTCGAATCCCCTCCGTGGCACAGTCCAGTCCAGTCCCCGTTTAACTTAGATAACCGTTGATATTGGGGCATAAGTACGATTGACCAAGTTCGGACCTCCGTGTCGAATCCCCTCCGTGGCACAGCCCAGTCCCCGTTTAACTTAGATAACCGTTGATATTGGGGCATAGGTACAATTGACCAAGTTCGGACCTCCGTGTCGAATCCCCTCCGTGGCACAGTGCAGTCCCCGTAGATAACCGTTGATATTGGGGCATAGGCACAATTGATCAATTTCGGACCTCCGTGTCGAATCCCCTCCGTGGCACAGTCCAGTCCCCGTTTAACTTAGATAACCGTTGATATTGGGGCATAGGTACAATTGACCAAGTTCGGACCTCCGTGTCGAATCCCCTCCGTGGCACAGTCCAGTCCTCGTTTAAATTAGATAACCGTTGATATTGGGGCATAGGTACAATTGACCAAGTTCGGACCTCCGTGTCGAATCCCCTCCTTGGCACAGTCCAGTCCCCGTTTAACTTAGATAACCGTTGATACTGGGGCATAGGTACAATTGATCAAGTTCGGACCTCCGTGTTGAATCCCCTCTGTGGCACAGTCCAGTCCAGTCCTCGTTTAACTTAGATAACCGATGATATTGGGGCATAGGTACAATTGACCAAGTTCGGACCTCCGTGCCGAATCCCCTCCGTGGCACAGTCCAGTCCAGTCCCCGTTTAACTTAGATAACCGTTGATATTGGGGCATAGGTACAATTGACCAAGTTCGGACCTCCGTGCCGAATCGCCTCCGTGGCACAGTCCAGTCCAGTCCTCGTTTAACTTAGATAACGGTTGATATTGGGGCATAGGCACAATTGCCCAAGTTCGGACCTTCGTGCCGAATCCCCTCCGTAGCACAGTCCAGTCCAGTCCTCGTTTAACTTAGATAACCGTTGATATTGGGGCATAGGTACAATTGCCCAAGTTCGGACCTGCGTGCCGAATCCCCTCCGTAGCACAGTCCAGTCCTCGTTTAACTTAGATAACCGTTGATATTGGGGCATAGGTACAATTGACCAAGTTCGGACCTCCGTGTCGAATCCCCTCCGTGGCACAGTCCAGTTCCCGTTTAACTTAGATAACCGTTGATATTGGGGCATAGGTACAATTGACCAAGTTCGGACCTCCGTGTCGAATCCCCTCCGTGGCACAGTCCAGTCCCCGTTTAACTTAGATAACCGTTGATAATGGGGCATAGGTACAATAGACCAAGTTCGGACCTCCGTGCCGAATCCCCTCCGTGGTACAGTCCAGTCCAGTCCTCGTTTAACTTAGATAACCGTTGATATTGGGGCATAGGTACAATTGACCAAGTTCGGACCTCCGTGTCGAATCCTCTCCGTGGCACAGTCCAGTCCAGTCCTCGTTTAACTTAGATAACCGTTGATATTGGGGCATAGGTACATTTGCCCAAGTTCAGACCTCCGTGTCGAATCCCCTCCGTGGCACAGCCCAGTCCAGTCCTCGTGTAACTTAGATAACCGTTGATACACCCTGAACACGGCCAAATGTCGAATTGATCACTCTGAAACCTTCTTATATAATACTGCACATTTAAAAACTAGCTCCCTTGGTCACTGTTGCCAGTCTAATTGATGATCACATAAAATATCGGCTAATTCTATCTGTGTATTGTTAAATTTCTATACTTCTCACGCATTTCTTTAAATCAGAATGTCTAACTCTTTTTTTCTTATTTCCTATAATATAATCCTGAACCTTTTTAAAATGGAAATATAAACTCAGCGTTCTCTCACACAGTATGCACAGTTCTCTTGACTGAATTCCATAAAATTATATTGTCCATAATTCATTTCACCTGAGCTCTTGTGCGGGTACGTTTAGTAATCTCCAGCCTAAGAATCAGTGATAATATAAACAATGCACATAGTACCCCTCGCGTTGACATTTCGTGAACAGATACTCAGTAGGTTACAAATTCAAACTGGCTCAAGGAAAAATTAAATATTTTTATCACCAAAAGTGTACATGTTAGAGTCCTCGAGTAGTAGCACAACACCCATTTTGGCATCAGAATTACGGTGCCTGAATCGTGTGAGTGGCCTGTCTGTAACTTGGCCCAGACGCACCAGTTGTCAGCATTCAAAACTCTCGTTCTTTTCACCTTCTATGTTTAATTTCATGGTCCGATATGTGCTATGAACCTGACGTTAACAATAAAGCGGCGAGACATTTCTGCTTCATGTGTAATGTGCAAGAACAACTAACAACAGCTCAGTTTGCCGATGGCATAACAGTACTCAGCAAAGGTAACAACGAAGAAGCAGCTGACGTACTAGTTGACTTCTGCGATGAAATTTACAACTAGTGCAGAAAATGGAGACTCCTGGTGAACCCTTACAATCAAAACTGGTTGTATACACGATCAGGAGAGCTATAGTTTTACAACCGATAAAATGGATGGAGCTGTAATTCCTGTAGAGCAGTCAGTTAGATATCTTGACTTAACTTTGGATTCGAAATTAACGTGGAATCAACACTTATCTGAAGTTACCAAGAGCTGCAATTATTACATTAAACAATTAAAACATTTCACTTCACAAAAATAATCATAGTTTAGCAATATTAGAGAATGATCTACACGATATTGATTAGACCTATATGACAGTATGGGTGTTATATATCGGCTTCTGCAGCATATTCTCAAATACGAAGCTTGCAGGTTATCTCAGAGTAATGGCTGGTGCACCTTGGAATGTACTACATGACGACATAACAATTCTTCCGCAACAGCTACCTTCAACAAACATCTGAAGTATCTAATTCAATAAATTCCAGCTAGTTGTGGTACCTGTTGTTCTAATTGGATACCTCTGTTTATGTGATCAGGTGTAACATTTTTTTTTTACTTACGGCTGTTTTCCAATTAGCATTCAACTGCGCGAGCTGTTGTTCTGTGTATCAGGACGTAACAGTTACTGAATTTCTGCGAAGTTCAAAGACGAGCGATTTATTCCTTCCAGTTGTGTCAACTGTTTCTGTAGTCGTATTTCGGTGATCACAATTACTGAGGTACTGTCCATTACAACGACAGGAGCATTTTGTGTTATCTGGTATTCAACTGTATCAGGCGTTTCTCCAGTTGGATGTTCTGTGGTTCCTTGAACAATTACGGAAACACAGCACCAGAAATTAGCAGAGTATCTCTTTAAGTGGGCACGGAATTTGCTACTGCCAATAAACAGACCTACTGGATTCAAACATGAGTTCAGTGCTATCAGTAATTGGACGGCGTATCTATAATGCATTTCAGCATAGTATGAACCCACCAAGTAGAAAATGTTTAATGGAAGATGTGTTACACAAAACACTACAAGGAAACAAAGGATAACTTTAGCGGCTCTCCTTCTTGAACGTCTGGCATTCAACATGGCGAGGGTTTGCACCCCAGGAGCTTTTCTATGTAGTATTCTTGATGTTGCAATAGTTACAATACCTGTTACCGTGAGCGGCAGTAGACACAAACAAACAAATCTCGTGTATGTTGTTATTGGATCATTGCGAAGTTCACAGAAATACATCGTATAAAGAAGGTCAGGTATTGCAGTAAATGTTGCAAGAATCCAGATCACGAGCAACAGTATCCATATCGTAGCAGGGTTTTTGATGAAGCGTTGGGTTTTACGGCCGGGTGCAGAAACTATGATGAAGAATTTCAACACACTAAGAACCACCATGGAGTACACACTCACAGCGATGCCTACAGTTCTCAGGTATGGTATCATCCGACAAAGGATGTTGCCTATCCTCCACGACATCCATCTGTGTCTGATGTAATACAAGATAATGTTGGTGAGGAGGAACATGTCACCGATTGCAAGGTTAAGGATCACCTTGTTGGGTCCTGTCCTCATGCTCCGGTTCCTGGAGTAGATTACGACAATCATCAGGTTACTCAGCATTCCAAATATGAACTCAAGTCCACCAAGTGCTGGGAAGTAGTAATCTATCCAGTTTGTGTAACCAGTAGGCCAATATGGTCGAACTCCATACGTCCATCTTTTAATGAGATACTCAGAAACGCAGATTTCACTCGAGACATTGGGATGCTGGGCAAGTGTTTTACTTAAGAAGGAGTAGAAATTGTTGAATGGAGTTTCTAGCTGTGACTGAGCTAATAGTAGCTTCTTAATCTCGACGTAGGTCGTATTATCGCCCAAGTGTACACCGACATGTTCGTGCAGCTGCTGTTGCACCAGGGTCAATTGTTCCAAGAGCTGGTCAGAACAGTTGATTCTAGGTCCAGATACTTCCTCGCAGTTTCCTATTATAAGCCAGAATGTACTTGTGTAGCAAGAACCATTGGTGGTGCAGGACGCTGGGAGGAAAACAACCAGTAAGCTCCATACAATAAACACGTGCATCTGTAACAAACCAACGGTTAAAACAATTAGCACTTTAAACATGACCATTTTGAAACATTCTTCCTAATAGGGGAACATGGGGTAAGACCGGGTACAGGCTTCATTCAGAACTCATGTTACACGAGTTCATTGTTTTGTATGTTTTTATTTAGACATAAAAGCCTATGATAAACACACAGTGAGGAACTATAGTCCAGCAAAATTTAAAAATAAGATTGTGCTGTCACATAACCTCACTTCTGAAGAAACTATTCCTACTAATGCGTTTTCTTCTCTCTCTTATTGTAGGATCAGGGGAATACAATAGACTTTAAGTGAATATCAAATGTTTGGACGTTATGTTATGTCTTAGTACGTCCAAGAGATACAAATGAATAACAATTGTTATTTGAGAAAAGTATATGTATTGGAAGATTGAAACAATTAACAAGGAATATCTCAGAAATTGTTCAATCTACACAACAAAGAATAAAAAATAAATTCAGATTCAGATTTTTACTCACCAACACACAGAATATGGGTTTCGTCAAATGACATAAAAGGTTGTTTATCTCTTACAGCTTACCAGTTATACAAAATGTACTGAGAATGAAGAAGACTTCTGAAGACATTCCCAAATAAAATTGAAGATATGTATTTCATTTGTAATTAAAATGTATGAAATATATTGCATTTTAACTAAAATTCTTACAGCCATTTTTGAGAAATTTACGATGTTTCAAATACCATATTCGCTGCTTAACCGAGTTTTTGTTAATAAGTTATGTCGTTCACACACACACACACACACACACACACACACACACACACTCATACACACACACACACACACTCACACACACACACACAAAATACGTGGTACACAAATGAAGAAATGGCAAGGTGTTGACAAATTGAGGCCAGCATCAAAGGATATCTAGAAAGATGGCTGATGCTTGTAAAATAAATAAATAGTTAAATAAATTATGTTTCAACGTAACATACGTTTTGAGGTCTCTGAATAACAAATATTGTTTACTCTATTACATAGTATTGCATTTCACTTAAAGTTAGATATCGAGATCTTAAAGCAAATAAATGTTTTGAAACCCTTGTGTGTGTGTGTGTGTGTGTGTGTGTGTGTGTGTGTGTGTGTGTGTGTGTGTGTGTGTGTGTGTGTGTGTGTGTGTGTGTGTTGAAATAATATGGAAAGGGTTAAAATCCCTTATTAACTCATTACTTAACCAAACCTTTAAAATAACTTTTTTTAAACTAAATACAAAATAAAAAAATTAAAGATAATGGTAAAAATCTCTTTCACGCTAAATATATTAACTTACTTTTATTTATATATGTAACTACATTAACTTCAAATGAAATATTTTTTATTCAAATAAAAATATAATTCAAATGTTTACATTTTATTCAAATATATACAATAGTCTGAGCGGAACCATTTCGAGATATTCCTTTCTGTCTGAATTTTCCAAAGCCTCTGCTTTCTCAATCAGGAAGTCCCAGGGACGTATTTAAGGGGGGGTCCAGGGGATCTGGACCCCTTCCAAATGAATTATAATTTCAAACTGTTAATAAATATTTGAAATAAAACTTAGTTTAAAATAAATCGGAAAAGTTTATTCAAGCCACTGATCTTAATATCTCTATTCACTGCCAGGCAGACATAAAGTTATTTAAGAGATAAACGAAAAGTTAGTGCAGAGCAGGTGTAGAACTCGTTAAAATACACAAATAATGTCAATTTAAATAATGAATTGCAAAGTTAACAAATTCCGATATATTATCATTTGTTCATTAGAATTTCCAGATACTTAAAGGTAGTAATTTTTAACTTCTAAGTTCCTATTCCCTTTTTCATTCAAGGAGAACTAATTCTACAAATGCACCAATTAGTGATTGCTGCTTATATCATTTTATCCCAGGAATAATAACAAACAATATGCAGTGTGCAAGGCCTTTCTACAGACTTTAACCAAAGAAACAAGACAAAAAACACTTTTCTAAGAACAATTGGTAGAAGCTTGGGTGGACAAAGTCATGTTTTTATGTTTTACTAACATGATTAAAGCACATTTCTGATTACTTATTTATTAAAAGCAAATAATTCAACGTAGATTTGTGGACCCCCACCCCCGGAAATTGACTTCTAAATACGTGTCTGGGAAGTCCTTAATCATTTTTAATCTCTTGAACATACAAAGAGAATGTAATGTAATTACTTTTTAAATCATTTGACATCACTTAAAGTCTACTATATTTCCATATTCCCGTTGTTTCTATAAGGAAATGTGTTTTCCGTTTGGATTATCAATATCGAAAACTTGAGTTGATTTTGTACGTTTGGGTGGATGTTTTGAGTAAGTACTCTTGTTTCAAAATAAGTGGTGTTGCTAAGCCTAACATGTCCCCAAAACAAATTTCG